>JBBBDQ010001026.1:7627500-7690000 GCA_037127315.1 Ascarosepion bandense
CTACCTATCTATCTATCTATCTATCTATCTATCTATCTATCTATCTATCTATCAGTGGCGATTCACGTCATGATTTCTTGCTATCTATCTATCTATCTATCTATCTAAGGGTATTTACTCCTTTTTTTCTTTCTTATCTATCTATCTAAGAATATTCACCGTTTTTCTTTCTTTTTATTCTTTCTTTTTTATCTATCTATCTATCTATTTAAGGATATTCACATTTTTTCTTTTTTTTCTTTCTTTTCTATCTATCTATCTATCTATCTATCTACCTCAGGCTATTCATTTCCTTCTTTCTTTCTTTCTTTCTTTCTTTCTTTCTTTCTTTCTTTCTTTCTTTCTTTGTATACCAGGCTATTCACATGTCTTTCTATCTCTTTATCTATCTATTTATTCATATTAATCAGTAAATTCTCTACTGTTTTTATCTTTATATTTTATCACCAAGATATCTTATCATCACCTTTGTGTATTCATATTTCGATTTTTGTTAACGACTGCCTTTCTGTCTGTCTGTCAGTATGCCTGTCTGCCTTCCTCTCCCCCACCTCGACATATCTGCGTTACCTATTCATCTACTGCAATTGCCTTGCTTTTAAGCAATTTTCTCCTACCACACCAAAATAATAAAAAGTAAAAAAAAAAAAATGGCTATTACTTATTTTCGTAAAATCAAAATAATTCAGCAATGAAAGGAATGTGGTCCCTTAAAGGAAATATCGTTATTAATTGGCATTGACAGATAGAAATCATGACAATCTCAAGAAGAGATTAAAAAAATCTCCCTGATCGGCAAGAATTAGGAAAAGAATGATAATTACCGTTGCTTAGTTTCACGTAAAGAATTTTTCACGGGGCAAATTCCAAAATCTTTTGTTTTTACTATGAAACGGATGATTATGAATTTCCGCCATTAATACCTCAACTTCAAAAGTGTAGAAAACCGACAATCGTTCTTATGAGGACAACGTTTAATATCGAGGTGGGTGGGAGGAAGACTTTGTCTAAGACGCTATATGAAATACAGAAGTCCGTAATAAGTACTGTGGCTTTTTCGGATTGCGAATATTACTGAAAGTCTTCCGCCAAAGGGAGCAGGAGCTGTTAAAAAAAAATGAGAAATTCTATGTCTTCGACCACATATATGTTCGTCCATATTCCTAAATAACTGGGCAGCGGAACTGGAGAAAAAGCAAAATTCGTCTAATTATGAAAATATCTCAAAAATATATTTCAAGCAACGAAGGCAGATGCTCGGTCTTTAAGCAAACGGCTCTTTCTGAGTAAATATTTATTATAGAGTTTTAGACAGCAATCTGACGAGATGTTAAAAATGTTTCCCTGAAGCTTCTTCTAGATGCAAAATATAACCCTCAATTAAACAGAAAATGAATCAGACAATGGAAAGGACAATAATAGATTCTCGAATGTTAAAAAGTTGATACCCACTACGAAAAGAATATATGTACCATGCACGGAAGCGACCAAAGATGTTGATCTGATATCCGAGTCTTGTAAGAGGCACTAACATCAGTAGAAGAAAACAGTCTATAATATATATATATATATATATATATATATATATATATATATATAAGGCAAACTGTGAGTCTGTCTGTGACTGTTCCCTACCCACGCCTACATTTTTTTAAGCTACGCCATCCAAACTTTCTAGGGACACATATCTACAGGGAAGCCAAGTCGACACATAATTTGTGAGTTTAAGTTCAGAAATTTTCCCTTTCGCACATTTTGGCCAATGAAGCCGATTGTTTACATTTGCTTCGTAAAACATCTAAGATCTAGGATGGTTGCTAAATTACGTCACAGAAATCAAATCACGTGTCAAACGAGACTCAACTAAAATATTTTTTCATTAAAACGAAAAAAGAAAATGAGCTTTATATTTAATTTTTATTCCGACGTTTTAAGAATTCATTTGGTCAACAAAAAAATGTAAATATTTTTCTCCGGAATTTTGACACAAAAGAAATATTATTTTTTAAAATAAGTGTTTTCTTTTAAACAAAAAAAAAAGTGGCATCTCCTCCTACTACTAAAATGTTCTGAGTTGCACGGACAACGCCGGGCTATGATGCTAGTGTTTGTATAAAATTAATTTTCTATCAGCTTTTTGTACACTATAAAGTACGTTATAAATATCTGTTGGGACTACTTACTAATCTTGATATATTTAGCCAATGACAGCTCGGGTATACTGAAAGCAAACAGGTGGATAAATTTAAATACCTGGGAAGTGTTCTACCAGAGGATGGAAAGTGCAAAATTGAGATCTGAAAGCGTATTGGGATGGCTAAAGACGCATTCCAAAAGCTAAGCAGAGCATTAAGACACAGGATAATTTCGTTAGAAACAAAGAAAAGAGTCAGTCGGTTAAGTGCCAAACGTGATACACGCTTGGGCGATCATGTCTCGAAAAAGACATGACTGACTGAGAAGATCATCCCGCAGTAGGTTGCCTTTACTTTCTGCGGTAGACTGGTTGCCGACCAAGGCTATAGAACCCAATCTGTCCTGTTATTTGATTCATAGGTAAAGGGAAAAGAAATCTATTATATTAGTGTGTAGTAATTAGTAGGGGATCGGTTTCCTATTGTTATGAATTAATAAACAGATCCCCGACTTTATGACCAATATAAGCCTTAATCATTAGTCTAACTATTATATTCAGTCAGTCAGTTAAGTGCCAAACGTGATACACGCTTGGGCGATCATGTCTCGAAAAAGACATGACTGACTGAAAAGAAAATTATCCCGCAGTAGGTTGCCATTACTTTCTGCAGTAGACTGCTTGCCAGCCAAGGCTATAGAACCCGCTCTGTCCTCTTATTTAACCCATAACTAGAGGAAAGAGACGGATTAATACCTTAAATATGCAAGGAATTCAACTGGAATTCGAACTCGGCTCTCCGAATTGTCGTTCCGAGTCGATATCCACTGCACTACAACAGAGTACTGAACTCTTATGTAATATCTGTCTTCCAGTACGACAGTGTATGCCGGACATTCTCATAAAAGTCTTGAAGCAACCGAAATGTGGTTCTACAGAAGGGTTCTGAGGATGCTATGGACCGAACTTACGAGAGGATGAAAACGAAATCTTCTGCCCAGTCAGTCATGCCTCTTTCGAGACATGATCGCCCAAAACGTGTATCACGTATGACACTTAACTGACTGAATAAGGAAAGAGGGCCAGGAAAATCTGATACCCAGAGGATAGACTGAGGAAAAGACGGACAGAAGAAAGCAGCGTATAATATACTTGATGAGCTTGAGTAAATAATTAGTAAAACAGTGTTTGCGAGAAGTAACAGAAAGACAAAACTTATTAACTGCTACGACGGACAATAAGATGTAAAGCGCTATGATGGACTACGTTCTGAATCGAGACGGCACAAAGAACAAGAATGTTGAAATGGAGAAAGATAGCCTGATGGAGCCCATCCCTCTTCAGACTGGTTTTGAATTGAGACTTTCTCTTCTCTTATACTGGTTGCCACTTCAGTGCACAAGAGTACAGTCTGTCATGCTACAGCTAGATGAGGATGAATTCATCCCTTTTCCAAGTGCATTAGTGCGAGGTGAATAGAGAGAGAATTGAACATAGCACGGCTAATTCATTTCTGCGCCGATAACCTTTACACTACCCACATCTCTTAATAGTAAAATATAATAGTAAACATACTAAGAGCCATAAGAGCCACAAGGGATAGGGAGACGTGGAGATCCATGATCGCCTACGTCCTGAAGGGACAGGGCACATAGAAGAAGAATAGTAAACATGCAAAGGAAAAAATAACAAAGAACAACATTAGTTCTTCTATAACAAAAAAGCAGCAGCAGGCAGGGGCAGGCAGGCTGTAGGCTGTTGGCTGTAGGCTAAGTGCCTCATTTAACGACATACCTGGTTTAGAACCCCAGACTTACGACCTGTTGTAAAATCAAAATTAAATACTGCTGCCATATCTGGTCGGTTGCTCCTGCTATCCACCTAGGTGTCGTTGACAAAATCCAACGGAGAATCTGTTATGTGATCGATCCCGACTTAGCATCCGCCCGTGCATTGAATACTGCTGCCATATCTGGTCGGTTGCTCCTGCTATCCACCTAGGTGTCGTTGACAAAATCCAACGGAGAATCTGTAATGTGATCGATCACGACTTAACATCCGCCCGTGCATTGAATACTGCTGCCATATCTGGTCTGGTGCTCCTGCTATCCACCTAGGTGTCGTTGACAAAATCCAACGGAGAATCTGCAATATGATCGATCCCGACATGGCAGCTCAGATACAGTTACTTTCTCATCGGCGCAATGTGGCTTCCTTGTGTCTCGTCTACAAAAACATTCACGGCTACAGCATTTTAAACTTATTTTATATATTGATTTTTTAATAGAATTTAAACATACATTTTTCTCAATACCTAGACAAAGGTTGCTTCGTGAAAATAGTTATAAATTTTTAAAAAACGTATTTTTATTTTTGTTTTTACTTAAATATGTTTTAATAAAAGTCTTTGCATAACGTTTATATCTAAGAATGGCTTTTTGTTGGGGAAAACAAACAAGGTAGTAAAATCTATTTTATCCAAGTATTGCAAATAGAAACTTTTCGGTATTACATTATCATAAGATGATGTAAATGTAATAATGAATAATGTAAATACTGTAAATTCTGTAAATACTACCTCATCTCAGAAATATAGACAAATAGAATGATCTATTATTAAACGTTTTACAAATGGCAACCAAGATGAGGACAATAGTCCGAATAATGTAAATACTGTAAATACTACCTCATCTCAGAAATATAGACAAATAGAATGATCTATTATTAAACGTTTTACAAATGGCAACCAAGATGAGGACAATAGTCCGAATAATGTAAATACTGTAAATACTACCTCATCTCAGAAATATAGACAAATAGAATGATCTATTATTAAACGTTGTACAAATGGCAACCAAGATGAGGACAATAGTCCGAATAATGTAAATACTGTAAATATTACCTCATCTCAGAAATATAGACAAATAGAATGATCTATTATTAAACGTTGTACAAATGGCAACCAAGATGAGGACAATAGTCCGAATAATGTAAATACTGTAAATACTACCTCATCTCAGAAATAGACAATAGTCCGAATTATGTAAATTCTGTAAATAATACCTCATCTCAGAGATATAGACAGAATCTTTTCGATCTGAAATTTTACTTTAAAATTGGATAGAATTTATTTCATGAATAATTTTCCTTTCATTAAGTCAAATTTTTTGTACAAAACATAAGGGGTCATATAGCACATTACAGATACAATATGTCACGAGCCACAATTAAATAGAAATCGAAATTTTCAGATATAACCTTTAATTATCAATCTCGTTTGATGATCTTTTGCATGCTTTCTAATGAAAGAAACAAAATTTAAAAACATCGAGAACATTCAAGAAAATGCCGCTCGGTATCTTCAAAAAGGATTTCCATGAATTCTCCCATTACTGAAAACGACATTGAATAAAGTGTTTCTTGATTAATAAGGGGACTATTTTGAAGGAGATTAGATGCCGAATTGATATGTATTGTAATTTGCATTTTATAACACTAGTTACGATAATTTTGATTAGATGTGGTATTCTCAAAATTCATCAGCAGTTCAACATTTTCAATGCCGCACTCTTTTTCGTCATTTGCAATGAGGTTGTCAAGCAATAACTGCCATATTGGCAAGAAGGTACGAAGCGTCACTTCACAGCTTAATTTTTCGCTGCTATAGATTAGGAAAGGAATTACATTCAAAATCTTCTAAAATGTAATCGTTTCTAATCGATTTTGGAAAAGCATAGCTCTTTCTATGTGCCTTCGGTTATCACGTACTCTTATGTGATATTACATTACCCAGTCAAATGAATTTCCATAATGACTTGATTTGGAAGACGTTTCATCTTCTTACAATCATTAGTTACTACCGTCTTAATGCTTTCCTCGATTACTGAGTCATGTGAGTGCCATTCGGTGTGCCTTCAACTGCTCAATCGTTGACATTCTATGTAAAATGTTTGTCTCATAGAATATGGATGTAAGTTGTCGTTTTCGAACCGGGCTTCCTAAATTTTAGCGTCCTTGCCAACTTTCACAAAGAAAATTGTTCCACTGTCAACTTGTACTGTAACTATTCAAAAGCATACCAAATTTTTGTTAAACTTTATGATATGGGAAAAATACCAAAACGATAACAAATAATACTGACATATGAAACCGCAGCTGCTACTATGACTACTGATTTATTGAAGATAAAAACTAAAACCAAATTTAACAATTTTGTCACGCGTTGTATTCACTTTACTACTAGCTATTAAACTTTACTACAACTTATAAAATCTCTTGCTGTGAGTTTGCTCTTGTACAGTGACTTATTATTTGCAATAATTATGTCATCAACTAGGAAAAGTATAATATATATATATATATTTAGTATATCGAGGCAGCAAGTAATTTTCTAAACATATGCTATTAAATATAAGAGACAATGAATGTCTATTATGTTTAATCATGAGCCGTTCTAAACGTCGTATTTTTGCTTTAATTTCAGTTGAAAATAAAGACAAAAATTCTCCAACATTTTGATAATTATTTATTGGTTTTCTTCTAAGCTTTCGGCTCACATGAGCCATCTTCAGAGAGGTAGTTTAAACTGAAAATAAAGACAAAAATTCTCCAACATTTTGATAACTATTTATTGGTTTTCTGCTAAGCTTTCGGCTCACATGAGCCATCTTCAGAGAGGTAGTTTAAACTGAAATATATATGAATACTTGGTGAAAGAAGACATACTTTAGCGTGTTATATACAATGTAAACACATGCCAGTAGCCGACAGTGTTCAAATTCATTACTGAATGAACGATATATATATATATATATATATATGATTTAGAAAAAAATAGATATTCTACATTTTCGGGAATATTTCGAGGATTAGATGTTGTATCATTTGGGTCTGACGAGCCGCCAGGTCAGCAGCGGCGAAATAGGTACCACCTATGAAATTGTAGAATATCTAAATTTTTTCTAAATTATATTCTCCTGTTAAATTAAATAAATTAATTTAACATTGTGTTAACTTTAGTCTCGAAACACGTATAGCGACACAAATACCATTATGGACACTTAATAGATCATACAAAAAGGAAGTAATAGTTTTAATAACAGCCACAATAAATCTACACTTTAAACAAAACTTTCACGGTTTCTCATACTTTTCACTATATATATATATATATATATATATATATACACTATTATGCAAAAGTATTAGGACAAGAACTATTTTATCTTTTTATGAGGTATATTGACAAAAAATAAACAATTTAATTAAAGTAATTTTATTTAATTTACTCAACAAATACTTTAACAAGAAAGGATACTTGTTACAAAATAAATTTAATAATTACTATAATTTGATTTGCTTTGATCACAGCTTTCATGCTGTTAGGCATTGACATCACAAGATTCTTCAATGTATCTAATGGTATCTCCTGCCAAGCAGCTTGTATTTTTTCTCAAAGTGTGTCTTGAGAAGTAACATTAGTTTTATCAATTTGAGAGGGGGAATAGGAAAAATCAGTCATATCCAAGGATAATAGAATAATGAGTAGTTTCAAAATAACTTGTTTAATAGAAAATGGGAAAAATTAGATATAAGTTCTTTTTAATACATTTCTTTTCCAACTAATTTTATGTAATCAATATTTATTAGCAATTTACTTGGCTTTTCACCCTGTATTTAAAATTCAGTAGCGTTTAAGGAAAAAAAATCACCCTGTCCTGATACTTTTGCACACTATCGGTAGTGTTAGCACAGGGGTGATTTTAAACTTTATTTTGATGCCTCATAAAAGGTAAAATAGTTCTTATCCTAATACGTTTGCACGGTACTATACACACACACACACACACACACACACATATATATATATATATAATGCTTTACAGTATTTGTTGTATTGAGAACTTTTATAAAAATAATGTAAATGCTGAAGAAATTTTGGTTCTCTTTGCCTGGATACATACATACATACATACACACATACATACATACACATACATACATACATACATACATACATACATACATATTTTATTTTTAATCATTTCACCCCAAGCAAGGCATTATACTGCCACTGTTGCGCAGGGGGTTACATAGGGAAAAGTGATGAAAAAGATGGTTTAGTTATGGGAAATGTCAGGAGGAGAGTAATAGACGGATGGGAATACCGAGAATGGGGGTGGAGTAGATGAAAAAAAGAGCTTGAGAGTTTGGATGCGAGTTAGTGAGATAAGATATGTCTATTGACCTTACATTTAAATTCTTGGAGATTGTAGCTGTCGAGGAAGCAAGTATATTGAAGGGAATTCCACAGGCGGGAGGTGCGATAAAAGAAGCTGTTAGAGTAGAATTTGCGGTTACATTTTATCGGTTTCACTGTAAAAGGGTGGGACCTAGTTGCTAATTTAGTAGCTCGTGTCAATTCATACCTAGGATGCACCTGTGATCTAAGACAATAGGAGCAGATGCCGTGAAAGTATTTATAGAAGAAGCACAGGAAAGCTACGCCACGTCGGTGAGATAACGACTGCATCCGAGCTGCCAAGTCGGTATTTTTCACATTAGAGATTCTACGTTGGATTCTGTCAAGAACACCGAGGTGAGTAGCAAGGGCATCCGACCGGACGGATGGATTTATGTATGTGCAGGATGGACTCAGACGGGAAAACTTCCTGGCTCTGCACAGTGAACCTACCTTCTTAGCAGCGGATTTAGCAATGGATTTAGCAATGGATTCGATGTAGTCATTCCACTTGAGGTCTGCTGAGATTGTGAGACCAAGGAGGCGTAGTGTTTTATTTTCAGGGAGGCAAGCCTGTTTCATGCTAATAGGGGGTAAGAGCGATTGTCTATGATGATTAATATAGAGCAGCTTCGTTTTGGAAGCATTAAATTTTACGAGCCATTTCTTACCCCAGTCCACCACAGATTGGTAGGGAGGTTCGCTTTGTCAACCTCAGCAGAATTTTTGTCGAAGCGAGAGTAAACGGTGGTGTCGTCGGCGTACATGCCTACTTGGGATCTGGTTACGTTGGGGAGATAGTTAATGTAGATCAGAGAGAGCGTAGGACCTAGAATAGAACCTTGAGGGACACTAGCGTTCGTATTGGGTGGTATGTCCGTTTAATACTACATTCATTGTGCGATTAGAGAGGAATGACTGGATTAGGTCTAACAACTGTCCAGTTATACCATAGCTCTGCAGCTTACGTAGAAGGCCAATATGCCAGACATTATCAAACACTTTAGTGTATTGGGGTGGTAAGATATGTTATTCCTCAGCCCTGTTCGATTATAAGTGTCTGCTCAAAGGTTAAAAACTGTCTAATATCGCAAAGCATTTTTACTTAACTAGCCGTCCCAACTGTGTGGGCTGTGCGTTGAATATTATTTTAATACCCCTCCCCCACCTCTTAAAAATCGCTACTTTTTCTAGCATGTTCAGTAAGGTAAACTATATTCAGAGTTGATTTTAAATATAAGTCTTAATTTGCTTGAATTTGTCTATGAATATATTTACTTTTCTTTGCTCAATTGAATGTTCTCTTTTGTTGGTTTATCATTTTTAACCTGTCAGAAATTTTTGTTGCAGGTAGTTTGGACCTTAATTCCATTTTTTTTCTTTTATCACTCGGATGCAAACCTCCTATCCTTTTCTGCTAGTGGACTCTCTCATATAGATAGTGCATTGGGGTAGTAAATTATCTGATTCCTCAACCTTGTCCGAGATTCGCCTTTGCTAAAAGTAAAAACTTTAGTTCTTCCCACCTTAAAAATCACCACTTTTCCGGTGTCCAGTGAGGTAGACTCCATTCAGAGTTGAATTTAAATGTAAGTCGTAATTTGTTTGAATTTGTCTAGAAAAGTATTACATTTGTAAATAATAATGATTATGAATAACCAAAAGAAAGATTTATTGTACTTTCCTAAAAGAAAAAATTCTTAATTTATTTTATAAAATTGAAACAAAATATATATTTTATCATTACCACTTAATAACTATTCATCACTGCTAATCTTTAGTTTATGTGGAGCAACGTATTTATTTAGATATCTATTTTTAAATATGAACGTAAGCATCAATTAATTTCTCTTGTTCAATAAGTTAAGGTTATTTACGCGTTTTAAGTTAATTTCCAGCAAGACATAAATTACATATATTTCCTTTCCAGTTGTAAGAGATTTCTCTATCGCGGTATTTCCCCAGGAGATGACTGGTGAAATCCTACCATTTTTTTAAATTTCAGTGCAGTTTTTGTATTTTATATTATCTAAACTTATTCGATAATGGTGGAAACGAAACCTCCAAAAAATATAATAATTTTATCCCACGTAAGGTATTATTATTACTGGTGCGCGGGGGGTTACATAAAAAGAGAGAGCTGACGAAGAGGAACAACTTACAGTGTGTTCTAGGGAATTGGTAAATGAAGGATAAGAACACTGGTGTGAAGAAAGCTGCGTGAGAGTAGATTGGAATGAGAAGAAAAAAAACATGATACAAGGATTGTCAGAAAAAAGGATACGAGTCAAGGTGATACGAGATAAAAATTGACATTGCATTTAGATTCTTGGAGATTGTAACTCTCAGGCAAGCAATTATACGGAAGGGAATTCCACAGGCGTGAAGTGCGAGAAAAGAAGCTGTTAGAGTAGAAGCTGCATTTATATTTGATTGGTTTCACTGAAAAAGGGTAAGACATAGTAGCTAGTCTAGTAGCTCGAGTAAATTCATATATAGAGGGCACCAAGGAGCTAAGCCCATCGGAGCCGAAAACGTGGAAGTATTTGTAGAAGAGGCAGAGGAAAGTCACATTACGTTGATGGGAAAGTGACCGGAGTTGAGCTACCAGGTCGGGATCAATTACATTTTCAGATCCTCTGTTGCATTTTGTGAATAACCCCAAGATGAATAGCAGGGGCAATCGACCAGATGTAACAGCAATATTCAATGCAGGGTTGGATGGTAGAATTATATCTGCGGTAGATGAATTCAGACGAAAACAATTCTTGGCCCTAAAAATGAACCGACCATCCTAGCAGAAGATTTAACTATGGTTTCAATGTTGTCATTTCATCGAGATCGGCTTAGAGAGTTAGGCCGAGGAGACGCAGTGCTTTGCTCTCAGAGAGACTAGATTGATCAATGCTGGTAGGGGGTACGAGCATTGTCTATAGTGGTTAAAGGATAGCAGGTTCGTTTTGAAAGCATTTAATTTTACGAGACATTTCTTACCGCAGTCCACCACGGAGTAGAGGTCCTTTTCAAGATCAGCAGCGAGTTTTGCTTTGTCAGAGTCGACAGACTTCTTATCGAGGTAGGATTAAATTGTGGCATCGTCAGCGTGCTTGTCTTTTATTTTAGGGAGATCATTGATGAAGTTCAGAAAAAGCGTAGGACCTAAAATAGAACCTTGAGGGACACCCGCATTTGTATGATAGTATCTGGAAGCATACCCGTTCAATACTACATTT
This sequence comes from Ascarosepion bandense, assembly GCA_037127315.1. NCBI lineage: Eukaryota > Metazoa > Mollusca > Cephalopoda > Sepiida > Sepiidae > Ascarosepion > Ascarosepion bandense. The sequence continues at coordinate 7,639,109 of JBBBDQ010001026.1, forward strand.
ATTACACGATTTGGAACTAATGACTGGATTAGATCAAACAAGCGTCCAGATATAATCGTAGCCCTGTAGCTTGTGTAGAATGCCAGTATACCATAGTCTGTCAAATACTTTGTAGATATATAGGTCAACATCTCGAGCTTTGCCCTTCTTATCGAGAGCCTGTGATAGTCGTTAACGTATCATCTGTAGACTTGGTGAAGTGGAAACCATACTCTTTGTCGGAGAAGTGGCTGAACCACTTTAGCATTGATAATAGCGTTGAACACTTTGTCAGAAATCGGTAGGAGACAGATATGGCATTAATAAGAAGGATCTGACGGTTTTCCAGGGTTCTTAAAATACAGGAAACACAGAGGAGGTCTTCCAGCGTGTAAGAAAACAAGAAGAGATGCAGAAGTTGTAGAGTTTGGAGAGGACAAAGGAGAGTTCGAGGGCACATTTCTTCTGGAAAACAAGTAACATACACATTGTGGTATTGGTTGGTGTATTTACTGTGGACCAACTAAAATCACAAAGATAAAACATGTACTTTTAAAAACCACCAGTCGAAGTCAGAATGGATGAACATCGTGCCTGGTGTAACATCGTAGCATTTATTATTAATCTTATGTCATTTTTAATCCTATTTCGATTTCTACTATGGTCGCACTACATATCAAGTCTGCGGGAAGACCTAAGGCAGGTCGTGGTGTGTTGCTATGGCTATTGTTATTATTATTGTGTTGTTGTTGTTGTTGTTGTTGTTATTATTATTTAAATATTTTTTACCTGAATTTGTTTCAAGTTTATATTTATATACCTGTATGCTGTCTTTGTTTAATTAAGTGGAAAAACAAAAACGAAAATCACGTCCTCTCCGCTATAATGTGGGGTAGACGAAGGGTGGAATTCTTTCTTCTTTGATTCAGTCAGTCAGTCAAGTGCCATACGTGATACACGCTTGGGTGATCATGTCTCAAAAGACTGCTGGGCAGAAGATTATCACGCAGTAGGTTGCCATTGCTTTCTGCGGTAGACTGGTTGCCGACCAAGGCTAAAGAACCCAATCTGTCCTGTTATTTAACCCATAACTGGAAGGAATAGACGGTTTAATACCTTTCCCATGGGTGTTTGTGCGTAAGTGAATGCAATGAATTCAGCTGGAATTTGAACTCGGCTCCTCGATTTCTCGTTCCGAACCGGTATTTAATGCACTACAACTAGTTTTTCGAAAACTATCGCAGATATATTTCGTTATTTGATACGTTTTTTGGGTTTTTTTTTTTGTTTTTTCTTTATATGCTTGTTAGCCTTTACGTTCATGTACCTCCAAATTGCTTGTATTAGTCAAGATTGAAAAATCCAAGACTGTGGTGACATTATTATTATTATTATTACGAAGAAAATCTGTGATCAAACACAGATCTCCAAGCAACATAACTCAGACAAAAGTCTGAGCATATTCTGCCTCGCGCAGAATTTTCATTGTCAAACTCTCTGCCTTCGAGCGAAGAGTAATAACCCAGTCGAGACACACCCCACATTAAAAAGGCCTTGTGCCACATTATTATTGGTGTGGAGGTAGATAAATATCATTCTGCCTCGAGCAGAACTTTCATTGTCAAATTCTCTGCTTTAGGGCAGAGATTAACCCAGTCGAGGCTCCACCGAAGAGTAGAGTCTCGTTTAGGGAAAATTAAACAAACTTTTGCTCGGCCTATATGACCCTAATTGCCCACATTAAAAAGGCCTTGTGCCACATTTTGTCTTAAGTGGAAACGCAACTAGATACTATTTTGCCTTGCACAGAATTTTCATTGTCGAATTCTCTGCCTTTGGGCGGAGAGGAAACCAGACAAGGAAAAAGGAAACATAGACAATAATTTTTTGTCCGAGCTTAAGGCCTCGGATTTCCCACTTTAAATGACCTTGTGCTGCATCCGTCCTAGTGGGGAGGTGCTAAATGGACAGTTTGTGGATCGGCTGTACTATGGTAGATCGTTTGATTTCTTGAAAGGATTTTTTTCAAATCCGTATTAGGTTTGTTTCATTTTCTTTTCTTTGTTTTTTTTTTTGATAGTTGTTTAAATTTCATTTTTTGCTTTTCTTTATTTTTTCAATTGTTTTAAAATTGTTTTGTCGACATTGGCTGCCATATTTATTTTATTTTCTAATGCCTTACCGTTTAAATATCTTTTCCTTTTATTTTGATAAAAGAAAGTTCTAACGAAATCATTTTACATTAAGAGTTCGGGCTCTTAACTACCACTCGGAAGCAGCAACCAGGAAACTAGGTCCCACCCTTTTACAGTGAAACCGATAAAATGCAGCCGTAACTTCTACTCCAACAGTTTCTTTCCTCGTAATTCCCGACTGTGGAATTCTCTTCCAAACGATTGCTTCCCTGACGGCTACAATCTTCAGGAGTTTAAATGTAAGGTCATTAGACACCTCCTAACACACTAACCTGCTCCCATTCTATCAAACACTCTTCCCATCTGCCCAACCCTCATTCTCGCTATCCTTACTCATCTGTCACCTTAATCCTGACATTCCCTATGTCTAACCACTCCTTTTCTTTACCTTCCCCTATGTAGCCCCATGCGCAATAGTGGCAGTGGAATGCCTTGCTTGGGGTGAGATGATTAAAAAAAAAATGTTTTGGAATTTTTTTTCCCCTGTTAGTTTTTTTTCTTTCTCGGCAATTGGAGTAGATAGATCTATCTATCGCTCGGTTCACACTCCACACACGTCTATTGAACAGGTTAAAAGGCTCATCCCTTGTTCCTTGTGTAGGATGTGGTTTCCGGCTTTCTCTTTTCCAATCTTTTCACTATTACGTAGCCCCCTGCACATCAGTGGCGTTACCGCCTTGCTCGGGGTGATACGATTAAAAAAAAAAATATGGCCGATTTTATTTTCTTTGTTTAACGCTTAATTTTGCTAGTAATTTCTTTTTATTTTCTTTTTAATTCAGTTTTTCTTCTTTTATTTTATTATATTTTGTTGAATTTTATCTTTGGGCAAAGCTTATTTTTATTTTATTTTATTATATTTTGTCTCCGAACAAAACTTAGGTTCTAGTTTTCGTCTCCGGGCGAACTTTATTTTTTAGATTTAATTTTAGCGGCATACGGAGCTCTATTCAATGCCGAAATGTAAACATTTTAAAGACAATTTCATGGCTTCAACTACAGATAAAATTAATTGTTGGTAATTTTTAGGATGCTGCGAATATCATGGATTGAGCATGTGAGCAATGATGAGGTCCTAGAAATGATGGAAACGAAAAGGAAATTAATATTGAGCATCAGGAAGAGACACCTGATATTCTTGGGACATGCAATGAGGAAGAAGGGCTTGGAGAACCTGATACTTACAGGTCAGATAGAGGGAAAAAGAAACAGGGAAAATCAGCGGATAACATATTTCAAGGACCTAATCAGGTGGATGATAGAACGAGGATTTCATGGTGTCACAAGAGAAAGCGTGCTAAGAGCCACCAGGGATAGGGGAAAGCCATGATCGCCTATGTCCTGAAAGGACAGAGCACATAGAAGAAAAATATATATGCCAACTGTTTATAAAAAGTTGTATTGTAGGTATAAAATGGGGGATCAATTCTATATTATAATGAATATATAAAATAATCCCTCATTTTGTGGCCATCCTAGTTTCTATACATTTGTATTCTAGATTTATGGGCTTGAGCTAGTGGATGACAGAACGGGGTTTGCATGGTGTAACAGGAGAAAGCATGCTAAGGGCCACCAGGGATAGGGAGACGTAGAAAGCCATGATCGCCTACGTCCTGAAGTGACAGGGCACATAGAAGAATTTTACTATAAATATGTACTGCTGGTAATTTTTTTAGATAAAAGTGTATTGCTGGTATTTTTATTATAAAAATATATTTTTTATACTTTATGTCGTGGAAGGATGTTTTTTTTTTATGTCACCGCTTGAATTCTTTCGAATCTTCGTCGACACTAGTTGTGGACCCGGTTAAAGGTCCAACAAGAAAAATCCAAAACAACCAAAATAGAAAAAACGAATATATATTAAACACGGCAAAATACAACTTTATTAGTAGAACGGTAATACAGGTTAGTGTGTAATAGTATAATTCGACCCTCGAACTGGGACTGGTAATGGTCGTTACGGTAGCAATGTTCGTAGACGACTCTCGGCTATGTTCAGGGCGCTCCCCTCAGGCTACTCTCAGGCTGCTTAGGCTATCTACTTGGCTATCTACTGTTGTGATGGGGAGGTATACGTCATGGTTGCGAGAGTTCATTCCGTTGTGGGTGATGCCGCCATGACACTTTCATAGTGTTTGTTTTTGTTTAGATTTCTCTATTTGCCCATAGCTGGGACCCTAAAAGAGGCTACTACACCAGGTCAGGTTGGACCTGAGAACAACACCAATTAAAAGATGTTCCACGTTCCTCAAAGCCTTGAATATTTCGATCAAAAGGTTTACTGCCGGATGTAGTTTATCATTATACACAGAACTGCTGATGAAAAGCCAAAAAGAATCTCTGAAAAAAGAAGCATCTTAGTTTCGTAATCATATGAACAATTCATAGAATATACGAGGTTTCGGAAAAAATGGAAACTAAAAAAAACAAACTAATATTGAGCATCAGGAAGAGACAACTAAAGTTCTTGGGACATGGAATGAAAAAGGAGAGCTTGGAGAACCTGATACTAACAGGACAGATAGAGCGGCAAAGAGACAGGAAATCAGCGGATGATATATTTGAAGGGCCTGAGCAGGTGGATAACAGAACGAGGGTTGCGTGATGTAACAGGAGAAAGCATACTAAGAGCCATCAGCGATAGGGAGACGTGGAAAGCCATGATCGCCTACGTCCTGAAAGGACAAGGCACATAGAAAAAGAAGACATAGTATATAAACGTCAAGACTTCAAAATGAATGAAGACTTGAACAGATACGCATGCTCTAATATCAGAACATTATTTTGTTTGAATCATTTCACCCCAAGGAAAGCAATAAAGCCACTAAGACACAAGAGGTTACTGGGTATTAGAGTATCTGATGAAAATGATATTAATGAAAGAGGGCGATAAAAGATGAAGAATTAAGAAGACAGAAGCTAAAGATTGACATTGAATTAAATTTTTGAAGATCAAAGTCGAAAAGGAAAGAATACGCCGGAAGAGAATTCTACAGGCAAAAGAAGAAATTGTTAGTATAGGACCTTTTTTTTTTTTTTTTATAAGCGTTTCAACCCGAGCAAGGCATGTCACTGCCACTACTGTGCAGGGGGCTACGTAGAGTGGAGAAAGGCTGATTAAATATAGGAAATAACAGAGGGTGGGTGATAGGCGGGTGAGGATACCGAGAATGAGGGTTGGGTAGATGAGAGTGTTGTGAGAATAGTTGGGAGTTAGTGTGATAGGAGGTGTCTATTGACCCTACATTTAAACACCTGGAGATTGTAACTGTCGGGAAAGCAGACTTGTGGAAGGGAGTTCCACAGGCGGGAAGCGCGAGAAAAGAAGCTGTTGGAGTAGAATTTACGGTTACATCTTATTTGTTTAACTGTAAAATGGTGGGACCTAGTTGCTAATCTAGTATCTCGTGTAAATTCCTGCTTAGGCGGCACCAGTGATCTAAGCTCATCGGAGCAGAAGCCATGAAAGTACTTGTAGAAGAGGCACAGGGAAGCTACATCACGCCGGTGTGAGAGCGGCTGCAGCCGGTCTGCCAAGTCAGTATCAACCACGTTACAGATCCTCCTTTGTATTTTGTCAAGAAGCCCAAGGAGAGCAGCAGGGGCACCCGACCAGATATGGCAGCAATATTCAATACACGGGCGGATGGTAGATTTGTATATGTGCAGAATAGATTCAGGTGGGAAAAATTTCCGGGCCCTGCACAGGGAGCCGACTTTCATAGCAGCAGAGAAGAAGAAAACATAATTAAGGAGAGAGGACAATAAAAGAACAGGTCTTACGAGACAGAAGATAACGATTGATGTTGCCTCTAAATTTTTGAAGATCAAACTTGAGTGGAAAGTAAGAAGCCGGAAGAGAATTCCCAAGCGAGAGAAGAAGCTGTTAACATAGGACTTATAATAATATGAGAAGAAAACATAATTAAGGAGAAAGAGTAATAAAAGAAGAATAACTAAAAAACAGATGATAGCGATTGACATTGCATCTAAAGTTTTGAACATCAAAGTTAAATGACAAGAAAGAAGCCATAAAATAACTCCACAAGTGAAAAGTGCTTTAGAACAACTGCTATCCCAAACGACATTTCATCAATAAAATGATCATTAATGATAATAGTATTAATGTGAGAATTCAATACATTTAATTTAGATGTTATAGTGATGTACTAAGCGTAGCTTAGATGTGTCACAAAGATATGTTAATAAATAGAGGTAAGAAAATATAATTAGTATTAGCAATTCAAATTATATGGGTAAATTTAGTGAAGAAAGAAAAAATAGACGAACATACCAGAAAGTGTAGCCGTGATTAAAAAAAAATAAGTGCAACTCGGATTTGTTATTAAATAGGGGAGGGCATGAAAATGAACTCTTCCCATTGGCTAGAGTTAGCAATAAAAAGTATGAATTCTGCCAAAAAATAAATAAATAAAATCCAGACGAGTAGCACAAAAGGATCATCTCATTTTTCATTAAATCTTATATATATATATATATATATATATATATATATATATGTATTGTATATATTTTTGTTCTCATGGGTTTATTTCCCAGTTTTTTTTAGGTATCCCTTGTAAATGTGGTATTGTGGTGTGTGAAGGATTGAGAGATGATGGATGGGTTCTTGTGGTGAATGTGCAAATTGTAGTGAATGATTGGGTTGTGATAGTGTTTAGCTAGGTATAGGATAGATACTGAAGACCACCCTCTACCCACCCTCCTTTTTCGGCCTTATGCCACAATTTTTGTATTTTTATGCAAATAAATATTAAGGAAGAAGCTGGCTTGGTACTTCTGGACCGAAAGTCAGGGTTACTGCCGAAGCCGGTATGATTTTTAAAAATCCGATATCGGCAATGAAGGCAGGACATTACTAAAGAGCTACCAAAAATGTATTTATGAACTGAACTAAATGTGAGAATTCAATACATTTAACTTAGATGTTACAGTGATTTACTAAGCGTAGCTTAAATGTGTCACAAAGCCTAATGTATTAGGGGATTGAACACAATACTTACTAGTGCGGCTCCATTGTATCTCTGTCTGAGATCAGACACGCATCTAAGAAAAATTATGCTGAGAGTTGCTCTGTCTCGTGGAACAGTATCCCGAGGCTGTACCACGCCATTGCACCAAAGAAGTGGATCGCTTGTCGCCACCGAGGCCAGCACGATCAACAGTTGCGGGAACTGGGCAATGTTTGACCCTTGGCCCTTCGCACGCGTTTGAACTCTCTAAATTATGCCCCCCATCTCGTGTCACCTCTCGCTCAAGTTGTGGATCTGGGTAAATATAATACTTAGTCATAATTGATCTAGTAAGACAAACTTGTTAATCGTTATACCAGGTTCATATTTCGCTAAATTTACGATATGCAGGTTAGATTTGGAACAATGCCAAACATATGATGCACCTAGTGAGTATCGAACTCACTATTAAGTAATAATTAATCTAGAGAGCCATGATTAAACCACATCGATTGCCATTTAGATTCTATAAGTTGTCAGTACATTTTACTGACTCCATTAACTTACTTGCAAACAGAAAATAGATTCCTTTAGTTTTTGTCATTTTTCAATTGTTTGATTGTTATTTCGTTTTTGGAGGTGTAATGAATTGATTCTCTTACCAGCCACATTTTTGTGTTGGGTAGAGACTCAAATCATCTCTCAGTTGCGTCTCTGTTCTCGAAGACAGAGTGCGGCTAAGATGTAGCTCCCTCCGCGAGGGCAGGGTTGCAACTGAGAAAAATTACACTGAGTAGATGCCCGGTCACGGGAAAACTGTCCCGCGGCCGCGCCAACTCATTGCAGCAGAGGGGTGGACCAGGTGCTAGTCACTGGGGTCAGCTCAACCGGCGGTTGAGGGGACTGAGGAATTTTTGTCCCTGTGCCCATCCGTGAGCGGTCGGATCCCCACCTTAAAGACCTTGTGTCACATCTCCCTCCAGTGGTGGATAGCGTAAATATTCTTACCAACCACAGGAAGAATCCTAACAACAGTTTTAAAGTAATCAATATTTGATTCGTACACAAAAGTTGTCTGTTGTTTTATTAACCAAATTCAAATGCCTATAAGTTGCCAAACGTCCTTTACTTTCTTTCACACAATAGATTGACTCACGAAGTAAAAAGACTTTTTGAGTTTGAGTTTTGTTTAATGGCATATCAACCTCTGTGGGTTACTTAATGCCAAAAAGATGGTGTTTTAAGGTATTTTTCATGTTTGATTGTATTGAGAAGGTTGATTTAGTCCGGTTTTAATGAAAATTTATTTTTATTTTTTATTTTAGAAAACTTAAAATATCTTTAGTTTTGTATTCAAAAATGTTTTGCTAAGAATAATTGTTTCCTTCAAAAATGTTATGGTAATATTTTTTTTCAAAAACGTATTGTTGGTAATATTTCTCTTTCAAAAAATGTATAGTTTTCTATAAAATGTATATTTTCTATAAAATCTACTTTTATGTATATATTTGTAAAAAAGCGTATTGTTATACTTTCACGGTGTTTTGGCCCCAGTTTGGGGGGGTTAACTATTTACCCATAGCTGGGACCCTAACAAGTGCTACCACTCCTGGTCAGCGGGGACCTGGGAACAACAGCAACTGAGGTGGTTCCAAGCTGCTCTCAACCTCCCAATCAGAGGCCTTGCTGTTGGATGCAATTTACCGTCATGCCTAGGACCAAGACGTTTTGATATTCAATAATTAATATAATTAACTTGTTAATATGCCAAACTGCATAATTAATTACTTTCTTTGTAATAATCCAATATGTAAGACTACTTAAAACAATATGGTTGAAGTATAACCATATTCTTGTTATTTGAGAGAAATATAGGCTAACGTCTGCGTTTTGTATTCTTTTCTATTTCTTTCAAAGAGATAGTAAAAAAAAATCACTTTGAATAAAAGTATGTACAAAGTTTTCTTTTTATGGATAGTTTGTGAATGATTGTGACCCACGGATTGGCCTTTGCATCAAGGAAATAAAGCGCCTTTGGCCTGAATCCAAAATCAACGTTTGTCACGTAGACTGCGCCTTCTGACTTTTTAGCTTCAGTACCCAAAAGCGTCGCAGATCTCAACAATGTTTAAAGGTCAGATCTTCGAAATGCTCGGGAGACATCACAAAAGATTACAATTTTTCTAGTTCTTTTCGTTCGTGATTCTGCCCAGTTTCTGTTAGTGAGGTTCTGTAAACCAAGATTAGCAAGTTTAATGGTTTTGAATAACTCACGTCGAAATAATGCAGTATTTCCTTTAAATCAGTCTAACATAATTTTGAAATTGAGACGGGGAAAATTTATTTTCCGTCTTGAGAGAGTTTAGACGTGCCTGCACGTTCTTGTGAATTATGAATTATTTTCCTCCCTACAACCATCTTCCCCACAACCGAAACCTCTCAAGTCTCTTGCCACTATTTCATTATTTCCATGGAAAATGGTCTACAGAGCTACATTCCCGTGATCCGCATGTTAAGATCTTTACAAAAAACAAAAAACAAAAAAATATCCCTCCCATGCTACATACAAATGCTCAAATTATTTCCTTCACATTTCATTTATAAGAATGAAGATTAATTCAAACAACGGCGGGCATGAAAAAGACTACCATCACTTTTAATTTTGTTGTTTTTCATTTTTTTAAATTTTTTAGGGGAATTAATATCGGTTATTACATAAAGTTTACGATTATCAAAAAAAAAATTTGAAAAATTTCAATATTTAAACAATTTTAGCGGGGGCTCAGTTTCTCCTACAACGTTATAGTAAATCGATCCTCCATTTTAGAGCCACTTGCGTTGGGTTTGCTCTGTTTTGTTTTTTTGGCGGACGAGTTGTTGGTCTTGTTTTTGTCTTTTTCAAGTTTTTTTAACTTCTTACGATGGCATCTACCCCGGAAACTCCAATAATGGCTTTATTAAAAAAATTCGCTAAGGATTCAGTTGTTGAATATGCAGTTAATTGCACAGGATCGATTTACTATAAGGTTTTATGAAAGACTTACCTCACTATAATTGTTTAAATATTGAAAATTTTTTCAATTTTTTTTTTTTTTTTGTTAATCGGAAAGTTGAGGGTTTAATCGATAAGATTGCACTGTAAATGTAAAAAAAAAAAATAATAATCAACAAATTTACAGGTGGTGGTAATGTAGTACCGGCAAGTAGTTCCAAAATGGAGGATCGATTTACTATAACGTTGTATGAAAAACTGAGCACCCCCACCATAAACATTGTTGAAATATTGAAATTTTTCCAATATCTTTTGTCGATAAGATTGTACTGAAACAAAGTAAAAAAAAGAAATATATAGAAAACAACAAATTTAAAAGTGGTGGTAGTCTGCTTCAGGTCTGCCCAGACAACAGATGCTGCCTAGTGGAAAATAATCCCGAGGTGATGCTTTCTGTATCAATATGCCCTTATTCTCTTCAAGCCTATTTCAAACGTTATCTCTCCTACTCTCCTAATCTGCACTTTTACATCTTATGTTCAGAAAAGAATCTTATTCAATATTCCTCTACATTGAGTTTCTCTCGGGACTTGTATTTTGAGAAAAAATGTATAAAATATATATTTAATATTTATTATAGTTTATTTTCCGTTTTAATAAATGTTTTCGTTACGCAAATCCCGTTAACCTTAAGCGCTTACACACAAAGAAATACATGATGATTTGCAATTTCGGGACAGACTTAGAATTCATGGACAATTCTGAGCAAATATAAATATAATAAACCTTACTTTTTAAGCATAATAGCCTATTCTGAATTTGGGCAAGGATTATTCCACTTTTATTCAAAAGATAATGTACGTTACTGAAGAACTGGAGATCTAGTATTTATTTTGTAAGCCATTTAATAATCATTGCAGGCAGTTAGCTCTGATGAAATGCAAACATAGACATCATTGTTTGGGTTGGGCTGATGGTTGTTGGTGTTTACAATACAACAACTCTTTTATGGATTACTTAATAACGGAATTTGTTTATTTCTTTTTATTATACATGAGACCAAAGAAAAATATATGTCGCGTTTAGACTGGATTTTTCCTTTCAACTTGAATATATATGCAAATAAGAGTCGGGTTCACACATGAGACTATTTCTCAACATTGGTCTTTTTTCTTGAGTCTGTAGTTACGTAATTGTGTTGGATGTGCCTTGTGGTGTAGAAGTTATCAGCTTGGAATGAGAAATCGGAGAGACGATTTCGAATTCTAATTAAGTCCGTCGCATTCACTTACGCCTTGGGAAATGCTTGAATCCATCTCTTCTTCCTCTAGCTATGGGCTGAATAGCAGGATAAATTGCATTCTACAGCCTTGATTAGTAACCAGACTACAGCAAAAACAAATCGCAAATGACTAGGGGAAGCTTTTTGGCCTAGTCAGTCATGGATTGAAAGAGATTGATCACCCAACCGTGTATCACGTATCGAACTTAACTGACTGGCTATGGTACGCATGCGATCGCAAGAGCGTGAAACCCAGGGTCACAAACTCACTCCTATCTATATAAATACGTCAGCTCTATCACTGATATTGAGCACTTTCACATAAGTACCGCGCATAGATAATATATACATAATATAATATATATAACAAATTATATATGTATGTATGTATAAAGTATGTATGTTTTGACAGCAACTTTTCTTTTAAACGAGTTATGTTAAACTATAAAGACAACGTAGTCTTATATATTTTCTTTAGAATTTTTTCATATTTTCTCATTGACTTTTTATTTCCGAATTATATTGGTAAAAAAATTGTTCAAAAGTTGTCCTAGTACTTACGAACGTCATCGTTCATCATCAGGGACTATATTACAATTTAAAAATCGAATATTGCCTTGTAGTAGTAGAAAGTGTTACATTTTAAAAGAAAATAAATAAACGTTATGAAGAATTTTTAAATTCAAAGGCAGTAATAATGTAAGCAACAGGCACACGTGAAGATATGGGCTCAAGTAGATGCGTGAATTATATTTTGGACAATATTTATACAAATATAATTCGGAAATAAAAAAAAAATATGAAAAATTCAAAAGAAAATATGACTGTTGTCTTTATCGTTTAACACAACTTGTTTAATATATATATATATATATATATATATATATATATATATATATTTTTTAATTCAGATACTTCAATCCAAAGGAAAAAAGCAGGAAGGTAAATTCCAAAAAACCGATCCTAATTAATATTAAAAATTTATTTTAATATTAAAAAATGATACAGGAAGAGAGCTCCATGTAATAAAATATTACAGAGCAAATATATATATTAAAAAAGGATTAATTCAAAGATGTTGAATGGCCATTTCGATATGACGATCCCCACGGGGAGCGACACATCACCTCAGCAACAGAAAAAAACCTTTCAGAAACTGGAGAAAAATTAGTCTACTTTTCCTTTTTAAATAGATTGCAAAGAAATTAAAAAATAAATAATAATAAAATAAAATAAAATAAAATAAAAATAAAAATAAAGGGAAAGAAAAAGAAAAGGAAAAAGAAAAAGAAAAGGATAGAATAAAATCAAATAAATAAGAAAAGAAAAAAAAATTGACATCGTCTGGGTTTGCAAAAAAAAGGGGAGAATGTAACTAAAAATTAACAGACCCTGTGTTGAATCATTTAAAGCAACACGGAAAAAAGTTGGTAAGAGAGATAAAAGAAGGAAGGGAGGGAAAAAGAAAGAAACTAAAGAAAAAAAATTTTTTTTAAATATTACAGACGCTGGACAAATTCAAAAATCTAATTTCCCCAAAACGTTGAAGTATTAAAAAAAGCCTTTACTTAAAAAGGCATAAATTATTGATAAAAGGGAATAAAAAGATATAGGATTTGAAATAAAATTATTTTTTTAAAAAAATTAGGTCATTTGAAATTAAACTAAATAAAGACAATACTAGGTAAAAAAAAAAAAAAAAAAATTACAATTATTATATATACATATCAATAGAAGTACACTAATACTTCAACGTTTTGGGGAAATTAGATTTTTGAATTTGTCCAGCGTCTGTAATATTTAAAAAAAATTTTTTTTCTTTAGTTTCTTTCTTTTTCCCTCCCTTCCTTCTTTTATCTCTCTTACCAACTTTTTTCCGTGTTGCTTTAAATGATTCAACACGGGGTCTGTTAATTTTTAGTTACATTCTCCCCTTTTTTTTGCAAACCCAGACGATGTCAATTTTTTTTCTTTTCTTATTTATTTGATTTTATTCTATCCTTTTCTTTTTCTTTTTCCTTTTCTTTTTCTTTCCCTTTATTTTTATTTTTATTTTATTTTATTTTATTTTATTATTATTTATTTTTTAATTTCTTTGCAATCTATTTAAAAAGGAAAAGTAGACTAATTTTTCTCCAGTTTCTGAAAGGTTTTTTTCTGTTGCTGAGGTGATGTGTCGCTCCCCGTGGGGATCGTCATATCGAAATGGCCATTCAACATCTTTGAATTAATCCTTTTTTAATATATATATATATATATATATATATAGTCATCACCAGACAAATCTGTTTTGCTGTATTACAGATAATCAGTACGGTTAGACAGCCGAGTGCTTTTAACCCAGGTCTGAAACCCGACGGAATTGGCGTCAGTCGGCGATTCTACTTCTGAGCTACGCGCGCTCGGTAAAAGGAGGCAGACATCTTAGCGTGTATATTATCATTATACACGCCCAATAGCTGAGAGTGTTCTAATTCATTGCTGAATGAACGATTCGTAGATGCCAGAGTAGCTACTGTTTTTCAAAGTCTATCAAATATATATATATATATATATATTTACGCTCTCACACTCCGATTAAGCACTATGGAGAAATGGTATACTTTGTAAAAGCAGTAGCTACTCAAGCATCGTTCATTCAGTCATGAATTTGAACACCCTCGACTACTGGCGTGTGTTTACATTGTATATAACATGCTAAAGTCCGCCTTTCTCTACCGAGCGCCCAGAGCTCACAGGTAGAGTCGCCGACTGATGACATTTCGGTTGGGTTTCAATCTTGTCTAGAAGCAAGGGAATATTTAACCTTACTGATGAGCTGCGAAACAGATCTGTCTGCTGATAATTAAGTATGTATAGATAGAAAAAGGAATTATATAAGATTTATTTTAATGAAAATTTCCGTTTATCTTGTTCTTCTCCTTTCTTTTTACCTTCGCAACTGTCTTTACTCCTGTGTTTCCATCCTTCTCTTGCCGTTCCTCTGACACACCCTGTAACTGGTTCATCTTTCTCTTCACTCTTCTCTTGTCTAAACTTTTACTCTTATGCAGCCCCCTGCGCATCTGTGGCGGTACCGCCTTGCTTGGGGTGAAACGATTAAAAAAAAATCTACAATTTCTTCTGTTTTTTTTTTTTTTTTTTTTTTTTTTTTTACTGGAATTCGAAATATGATTGTTTATGATACATCAACTCTTTTATGGATTACTAGCAGTATAGCCCGGCGTTGCTCGGGTGTAATGAAAGCATTAAAAATAATCCGTGGTCCTGGAGCTCAGACTCTTTGGACGTTGGCACGAAAGACTAAAAAGCAATAGCTGTTTCAAGTTAAAGCGAAACCGTAGACTAAAAGAAAAATGAATAGATATAAGTCAAATTTTGATTTCCTGTTATCGATAAAAATAAGTTATTTTCGTCCTAAACTGAATTTTGAAGGCTAAATAATTCCTCTGAGTAAATGGTATTATGGCTGAGACTAAGAACTACAATTATACCTACTTAGAGCCAAACCCGAAGCAAAAACTAAAATAAAAGGGCTGAAAAAATTACAGACATACAGGCAGATAAACAGACACACACACAGATATCTTGCTATATATATATATATATATATATATATATATATATATAATCGATTTTCTGCACTATTGTAAGAACTGGAATCTTGAAACTTCTGAATATCATTTCTTATGTCTTTGTCTATGAGTGTACCAAATTTGATTAAAATCGGACCACTCCTTCTATACCCCGATTTTTATCGATTTTCGATATTTATCGGGGGTACCTCGACACAAAACCTAGCTAAGGACACTCGCGGACACTTATAGTAAAACTGTGTAAATTTTCAAGAAAATCGGTTTCTGTAGGTAACGGACAAACACAGACACACAAACACACAGACAAAGTTCCATTTATAAATACGTTTAGATTAGATTCAATAACGAATTTGTTTATATTTTTTTTATCATATATGAGACCAAAGATGAATATATGTCTCGTTTAGACTGGATTTTTCATTTCTACTTGAATATATAGGCGAATAATTGCCGGGTTTATACATGAGACTATTTGCAAACATATATTTGTTATATATTTTCCGGCCTGAATATCTGGGAATTCTTATTAATGAAAAATTTGTTGTCTCGACTTCATAATGCGAGAACGTATATATAAGAGAAATATATAAGAAAAATATGCGTACCATAATAAGATTCATTTTCAAATAAAAAAATCAATTGTTATTATTCTGCTCGTCAGAACTCGATCGAGGAATGAAATAATAGATGTACGTAACTACGAAAACGGTAAAACAAAAATTTCTACACCGTCATTAGTAATAAACCAAACACGGAATAATGACAAGCGGATCACATGAAGTTCTAAGAGCGATTCTTCGTTTAAATACAGAAGGCTACCTGGATATAAAAATGGTATCAAGGACTTTATTGTGGAACCCAGAATCAGACCTGCAAAAAATAGAAAAATGCTCTCATTGTACACAGGTGTACACTAAAAAAATTCAAATCAGGTGCTCTGGATAGCACAACAGACGTATGCAAATTATTTCAATGTTGACGAACGTCAGAACCTGCTTGGCAATTCTACTTTCAAGGCGTTAAATTGTTTAGCCTATACAGTCAGCGTCGAACTAACTTTTTAAAGAATCAATAACAAAACTTGTTTTGAAGATTGGCAGGTTGTCCTTCGATACGGACTTCAACATCTACCGAGACGAGAGCCTTATCTGCTTATACTAAACAGTGAGATTGTTCATCACTGGATTTTTCCTTTTAAACAGCCTTGTGCCACGTCTACTGCGTTGTGGTGCTGGAAATATCGGCTCGGAACGAGAAATCAGAGAGCAGATTTCGAATTCCAGTAGAATTCGTAGCATTAACTTACGCGAAAATACACTTGGGAAAGGTATTAATCCATTTCTTCTCCCTCCAGCTATGGGTTAAATAGCAGAATAGACTGGATTCTGTTGCCTTGTTTGCACAGAAAGAAATGTCATACCCAGAACTCAAATATATTGAATTTATTTTTAATTCAGACAAATATACTTTTGATAAAATTGAATGTATAACTTCGCTAGAAACAAATAAAAGGGTATTGGAATGCTATGTGATGTCAGTTCTTCAATATGGCAGTGAATGCTGAACAATATCATCAAAGATGAAGAAAAAACTTGAAGCAACTTAAATGTGGTTCTACAGAAGGATGCTGCGAATATCGTGGATCAAACATGTGAGCAATGAGGAGGTTTTGGAAAGGATGGAAAGGAAAAGGAAATTAATATTGAACATCACGAAGAGACAGCTGAAGTTCCTGTGACATGCAATGAGGAAGGAAGGCTTGGAGAACCTGATACTAACAGGCCAGATAGAAGGAAAACGAGACAGGGGAAAGCAAGCGGATAACATATTTGAAGGACTTAATCAGGTGGATTACGGAACGAGGGTTGCGTGGTGTAACAGGAAAATGCGTGCTAGGAGCCACCAGGGACAGGGGGATGTACAAAGCCATGATCGCTTACTTCCTGAAAGACAGGGCACATAGAAGAAGAAGAAGTAGAAGAAGAAGAGTGTTCCAGAAGACAATTTCTTGATTCAGTGTAGCACTACCACCTCAGCCTACGTTCTCGTAGGGATTATAATTTTTTTTTATATTTGAGGTGCTTAAGGCACATACTGTGTACAACGTTGTTCAGGCTCCTGGCGTGTTGTAAGCGGAAATTAAATTTCAGGGAAAGTATGTTTGAATTTTTCAGAAAGATAAATGTCACAATGCGGTAAAATCAAAGTTTTAAAAAATCTTAGAAGCAAATATCGTGCAAGTTGGTCACGGTTTATGTTTTTTTTTAACAATGTCATTTGTTGTTCTCCATTGACAAAACACCCCAAGGTAATAAAATATATTTTGATATATATTTTGGCCAAAAAAAGGGGTACTGTTTATTATATCAGGATAGACATACCTCAAATAACACTGGTCAAAACGAAATTTGATTATTTGATGAAAAATATTTTCAGCTAATTTTAGTACGCTGAATAAGAAAATCGTAAATTCGAAAATCGAAATCCATCTCAATCACATCAGAATTTTTTTTTCTATAGATAAGACGTCATTCTGGCATTTTTACCAAATATGCCTGTTTTGGTAGTTAAATAACTCATTGTTGAATGATTCATTTTGTAACAGGAAATGACTGGAAATGGCGATCAGCCCTCCAGACAGTTCAATTGGAAGGTCAAGAGCCCCGTTGAAAGGTCAAACATTTTTTTAATTTGAATTATTTCTTGTATATTTTCAGAAAAAGAAATAAAAATGACTTCAAGAAGATGCATTAGTGATCCAAACGTTTCCTGTTACACATGTGGTGGGCTCACTGTTAAAGAAAATCGAAAAACAATTGATGACTTCTACAAGAAGTTACTTCAACTTAAACTCGGTGATCAATAAAAACTGTAGGCACCACATGTAGTCTGCCTGTTTTGCAACGAGCATCCTCGTCGGTGAAACAATGCTGATCGAATTTCTTTACCCTTTCTTTCCATCTGCTACTTGACCTGTACCGCACGCAAATGATCTCAAAGTTCCCATATTCAATGGATTTCGTGACAGTAGCGACGAAGATTCTCAATACGGTCCTATCATTGACGATACTAGCCAAAATGAAAACTATGAAAGTGATGTTAATTTTGTTGAGTTAAATGCTGAGCCAAAGCAGTTCGACCAAGATGAACTAAGCGATTTTATCCTAGATTTAAATCTAGCGAAGGACTCGGCAGAATTGCTAGCATCTCGAGTGAGGAAGAAGAGTCTTTTAGTAAAATGTACATTTGTTGCTTGCTATAGTAACCCAGATGCCGAGTACGCCCCATATTTTGAACAATGTAAAGGTCCTGTATATTACAATGATGTGGAGAAAGTTCATAAAATCGACGTAGCAAAATACAGTCCCACTTCATTGGAATTTTTCATTGATGTTTCCAAGCGAAGCTTAAAATGCGTCCTTCTTCACGACACAAACTTTTATGAATCAATACCGATTAGACAGTCTACAACCCTGAACGAAAAGCACCAGCTGATGAAACTGGTAATTGAAAAATTCAATTACTTGAGCCCTGACTGGTTTGTCTATGTAAATTTGAAGGTGGTCAACTTTCTACTCGTCCATCAATCTAACTATACAAAGTATCCCTGTTTCATATGTTTATGGGACAGTCGTGTCAAGGATCAACACTGGCAAGGAACTGAGTGACCTATTCGAGAGGCTTTAACAGTGAGAGAAAAAATGTTGTATTTGCTCTCATATCCAGAGCAAAAATCATTTTCCTTCTCTACACATAAAATTTTTATTGATGAAAAAGTTTGTAAATGTTCTTGATGAAGACGGTCGTTGTTTCAAATATATCTGAAGTGTTTCTAGTCTTCAGCCTTGAAAAGTTTAATGGTCCAGACATCAGAAAACTTATTCGAGATGAACACTTTGTAAGTAATACAACTTTAAATGAATAGTATTCATTTGTAGCATTTCTAAGCAATTTTGGGGGTAATCCCAAATCCGATAACAACACGACTTTTGTTGCAAACATGCTGAAATGATTTTGCAACTTTGGTGCTAACATGCCTATCAAAATTTCCTTCGTACTCACCTGGAAAGGTTCCCCCAAAACTGTGGTGATATTAGTGATAATTGGGGTGAACGATTCCACCAGGACATCAAATTAATGAAGGAAAAAAGCATAGGAGCATCACACTGATGTCAGACTACTACTGGAGCAAAGAAAGCCACACTGCACATCAGCCATCCAGGTAGTCATGGTAGAGGAAGTTTCTCTCAAATGTGTTAATTAAATATGCACAAACTTCTACTACAGTTTCTGACATTTTATTAAATAAAATGTTTTTGTGTTGTATAGTGTTGTATCCTGGGAGGGGATAAACAGAGAACGAACACTGCAAGAAATAACACTTAACACTGAGGATATATAAATAGAGATTTATTATACCTCAGTACAATAAACCAAATACAAGTACACCAACGAACAGTTAACACGAATAACAATTAAGAAGGCAATATCTCTGTATAGGACGTAGGCCTCCGTCTTGAGAAGAAGGCTTCCGTCTAGTGACGTCTAACTCTCGTCTAAGGCCGATGGCTCTCGACTTCTCTTGTATAATGACGAATAATCTCGATCACTCCCGTGTAATGACGAAGATTCTCAATCACACTGTAGTTCGTTCTCGTCCCGGTCTTTTATAACCCATTCCTGGGAAAGACAGGGTATTCCTCCACAACATATAGTGAACATGATGAACGGATACTGCGTCTTTTGTAAGCTTTTGCATATTTTACCAAAAGTCAACTACCTTTTCTTTGAAATTGCCATTAACATAAGGGATCTTCTATAACACCTAGAAGTATTTTATCTATCATGAAAACAATAGATACAATAAATGTTAGGGCAGTTCTCGACTATTTTTCTTCTTACATCCGAACTCCAAAATTTGTCCAATACGGGTATATTTTGACAAATACAAAAAAGTCATCCATAGACAAAAAGCCTAACGTTATGAGGAAAAATAGATGTTATATTCGGAATTAGCATAGCATAATAGATAAGTTTGACCTAAAATAATCCAATAATCATGAAAAAAAAAAAATTGTAGACCAGTATAATAAAAGCAGGCTTTTTATGGGACTATTATATCAAGATAGACAATGTCCGAATTGAGAAAAAAATATTTTCCCCTCTACACATAAAGGTTTTTATTGAATGAAAAAGTTTGTAAAAGTTCTTGATAAAGACGGCTGTTGTTTCAAGTATATCTGTGAAGTGTTTATAAGTGTCAGCCTGAAAAGCTTAAAGCAGTTTTCAATGGTCCAGAAACCAGAAAACCTATTCTAGATACAAGACTTTGTAAGTAGTATGACTTTGAATGAATCAAATAAATGGAATTCATTTGTATCCCTTTTAAGCAACGTTTTTGGTAATCACAAATCCGATAACGACACGGTTTTTATTGCAAACATGATGGAATGCTTTTGCAACTTTGGAGGTAACATGAGAATCAAAATTTATTTCGTAGTCACCTGGAAAGATTCCCCAAAACCTGTAGTGATATTAGCAATGAACGTGGTGAATAACAGCTGCTCTAGCCTATGCGTGTATTATATATATATATATATATATATATATATATATATATATATATATATATTTCTGATAATGAAGACGCACTCTGTTATGCCCGTGTTATATTAGGATAGAGATTTGCACATAATAGAGGATCACTATATTGTCTGCATAGCATATCACAACATTTTTTGATAATAAATGCACACTAATTTATTAATTATACAAGGATGGACATTTTTGGGATAAAACAAACAGGGCAGAATATGTGCATACTATATGAGGATATATATATTTTTCCCGATAGAAATTGAACAGTAGATTATATACGTATTATTTATGGATATATATATTTGTTGGGAAGATTGTAATGGCTCAGTATATTATATGCGTATTAGAATATATATTGTCAGTATTCTTTATATATCTAAATTGTTTATACTTTCACATTGCTATTTTCTTACTGCTCTAAACTAATGGTCCTCAAAAAAATAATAATAATAATAAAATGTTTATTCTTCATCTAAATTAGAATTCTTTTGCTTTCTTCGTAGTCTACAGAATTTTGAAACAATATAATTCGTATTTAAACTATATTCATTGTTCCTACTGTCGTCGTCATGTAATATATTACCATGACCCGACAGAAATATGATTGACATCAAAGGCGGAAAACACAAGCAGTGACAAGACAAAAGTATGGTTGACATCAAGAAGAAAACGCGAGCAATAGCCGAAAGTGCCATGATCGACATTAAAAGCAGTCAGCTTGAAAGGTACTAGCCGGCGAAGATGATTGACAGATATTCCTGGCCATAAATAAAACAATTAAGCTTAAACCCAAGAAGGCAAAAATGGGTGGAAATTTCAGGTTATATAAGTTTTGGTATTTCTAGTCAAAAACAGCACACAGAGAGAACGCAAAGAAAAGAGAAAAAGAAAACTCTCGCTGGTAAACGACTCCCGACAACTCCTTCCTGTGAGTGATTCTTTCTGGCTACATTCTCTACTCCACACAAACGCTACTGATGAAGAATAAAAATATTTAGATATATACGTATTTTTGTTACTCGTTGTCTCTCAAGACGATTGTCGTTTCCAGCAGCAGCGGCGGAATATAACATGCATTTTTGTTGTCATATTTACAGTGTTTGGCCATTTTATATTCTGGCCTTTTCCGGTGATTATGTTGGAATTTTGAACCAGATCCTTTATTCTCTCCGATAAAGTAGATTGTTCTAGTTCTACATGCCATGCTTTTTATGGATATTTCAGTTTCTGGTATTTTACCTTTATTAACTCAACTCTACAAATTTTCGTTCATCTCTGCTGTGGCCAGGTAATTAACTCACAAAGAGCACAATGGATAAAAGTGTTGGATACAGTAATCTAGTAACCCAAATAGTTGTGAGATGATAACTTGCCACAGCAGAGGTTAGCAAAAACTACCCAGTGATCAAATAAATGGTTCAGTTCAAAATTCTATAGTATTTGACTGGAAGAAGGCGGGTGCGCACAATGGCAGAAACGTCATGAAAATAGCAATGAAGATGATAATGTGAGTCCAAATATTGTAAATAGTGTAAGTAGCTACAATAACTAATATCAGAAACAAAGACAGATTCAAACTTGGCTCTCAGATTGCTCGTTTCGAGCCGAAAGCCACTGGACGACAACGAAAATCCACAGTATAGTCAATATGTGAACAATACCGAGACCAATAAAAAAAAAGCAAACTTTAAATTAAACTGTCGTTAAATTTAAAGAATATTTCGAATTTAAACGAACTTTTCGAAATTTTCTTTCTCCATTTTATTTGGACTACGTCCGTATCACGTTGAATACATCGGTTCTCGCTCGATCAACGAAGTTAAGCAACGTTGAGCCTGGTCAGTACTTAGATGGATGATCGCTTGGGAATACGAGGTGCTGTAAGCTTTTAGTGACAGATGTGCGTTGTGGTGCAGTGGATATCGGCTCGGAAAGAGAAATCGCTGAGCCGAGTTCGAATTCCAGTTGAATACCCTGCATTCACTTAAGCACTGGTAGCCTTGGAAAGGGTATTAATCCGTCCCATCCCTCTAGTTATAGGTTAAATAACAGGGTAGGACTTGGAGACCCTGCCCTTAAAAACAAACCCCAATGAATCTTGATACTCGAAAAGAAAAAAAGTATTACTAGACACAAAACACAGAAAAACAACAATAAATTGTTGAAAGAAACAGGAATTACCAGCAATAAATAAATAAAATTTAGTTGGCAACAAATGACCCACCGAGATTGATATGCCATAAAAACAAAACAACCAACCAACCATTTGGTGACATGTCTTTATAAATATTTTAAATGATTCATTGCTTTCTGCGGTAGACTGGTTACCAGCCAAGGCTATAGAACCCAATCTATCTTGTTATTTTGACTCATAGCTAGAGGGGGAAGAGATGTATTATATTATTAAGTAGTAATTAGCAGAGGATCAGTTTATTACTTCAAAAACTCAGAAAACCGATCCCCTACTTTATACCCAGTAGAAGATTTAATCATGTTTCCAACTATTATATTCAGTCAGTCAGTTAATTGCCATACGTGATACACGCTTTGGGCGATCTTGTCTCGAATGAGAAATGACTGACTGGGCAGTAGATTGCCACAGCTTTCTGCGGTAGACTGGTTGCCAGCCAAAGCTATAGAACCGTATCTGTTTTATTATTTAATCCAAAACTGGAGGGAAGAGACGGATTAATACCGTTCCCAAGGGTATTTGTGCGTAAGTGAATTTAAGGATTTCAACTGGAATTCGAACTCGGCTCTCCGATTTGTCGTTCTGAGTCGATATCCACTGCACCACAACGTACATCCAGAACAAAGAAAATTCACATTCGGGTCAATGAATATTAAACTTTATTTTAAATATAATTTCCTACTAAAGAACAAAAATAATCATATTTGGGGCAATGAATATCAATTTAATATTAATTTTAATTTTAAGTTTATTTTTAATCATAATTTCCTCCGAAAGAACAAATATAGTTATATTTTTTGTTAATATCAATTTCATATTAATTTTTATTTTAATCATATTTTCCATCTAAAGAACAAAATTAATCATATTTGAGGCAATGAATATCAATTTAGAATAAAAATATCAATTTAGAATAAAATTTAATATTATTAAATTTTATTCTAATCATAATTCCCTTCTAAAGAACAAAAGTAATCATTTTATTACTGTTAATATCAATTTAATATTAATTTTTATTTTAATCATAATTTCCTTTTAAAGAACATAAATAATCATATTTTTTACTGCTAATATCAATTTAATATAAATTTTAATTTTAATCATAATTTCCTTTTAAAGAACATAAATAATCATATTTTTTACTGCTAATATCAATTTAATATTAATTTTAATTTTAATCATAATTTCCTTTTAAAGAACATAAATAATCATATTTTTATTGTTAATATCAATTTAATATTAATTTTAATCATAATTTGCTTCTAAATAACAAAAATAATCATACTTGGGGCAATGAATATCAATTTTATATTAATTTTAATTTTAATCATAATTTTCTTTTAAAGAACAGAATAACCATGGCGCAAGTAACGTAAAAGTTCGAATTCCAGTTGAATTTGTTTCATTCACTTACGCGCAAATTACCTTGGGAAATGCATTAACAATTTATTTTTCTCCAGTAATACATTATTGTTTTAAAAAATACCAAAGCTGCCCAGAAAAGTAAATTCCGATAGTAAATGACCTATGAGAAGTTGATATACCGTTAAAGAAACAAACTTTAAAACTAATCCATTGTCCTGAAGCTCAGACTCGTTGGACGTTGGCACGAAAGACTAAAAAGCAATAGTTATTTCCAGTTAAAGCGAAACCGTAGATTGAAAGAAAAATGAATGGATGTAAGTCAAATTTCGATTTCCTGCAATCGATATCAAATAAGTTTTTCGTCGTAAACTGAATTTTGAAGGCTAAATAAGTCCTCTGAGTAAATGGTATCATGGCTGAGACTAAGAACCACAATTATACCTACTTAGAGCCAAACCCGAAGCAAAAACTAAAATGAAAGGGCTGAAAAAAATACAGACATACAGGCAGATAAACAAACACACACAAAACATTTTGCATTTTATATATATATAGATATATATTATCGATTTTCTGCACTATTGTAAGAACTGGAATCTTGAAACTTCTGAATATCATTTCTTATGTCTTTGTCTATGAGTGTATCAAATTTGATTAAAATCGGACCACTCCTTCTATAACCAGATTTATTCGATTATCAATTTTCGATATTTATCTGGGGTACCTCGACACAAATCCTAGCTAAGAACACTCGCAGCCGCTTATAGTGCATCTGTATAAATTTTCAGGAAAAGCGGTTCAGAGATTCAGAGTCTATAGGTAACGGACACACACACACACACACACACACACAGTTCTATTCATAAATAAGTTTAGATAGCTAGATTTCTAAAATAATATTGATACCAAAGTAAGATAAGTAATAATCAATAGCACTATACGACACGAACTAGAAAGACATAAATGTTTTAATTAAAAATGCATTTGACAAAAGCCGAATCAATACAATATTTATTTTATATGTCGTCAAATACATCATTATTTATATGTCGTCAAATACATCATTATTTATAATCCGAATTAGTGATATCTTTCCTATTATTTGCTTCTTAAACTTGAAGCAAAATCATATTTTCCCAAACTTTCTTGCACCTGCAAACGTAGTACAAAGGTCACTCTGTAGCAATGCGTGACCTGAACGAGAACCCTAAGGGAGTAGTGTACGGTCATTGAGAAGATGCAGCAATTGGTCGGACACAGCGTCTAGGTATGCCGCTGAGTGGAGGAGACGTTTCCGAATCGTTTATGAGTGACCTGGCGTTTTGAATTCTGTCTTTGCCCTCGCCTGGAAATGACTCATGAAATCACGCTGTTTGTATGAAATCTCGTGCAACCAGCGTGACGTAATCGAAAGAAAGAATGGGTAAGACAGATTTGAGAGGTTGTGCCTTTTTTTTTTTCATATATGATTGTAAAGAGATTGAGTTTTAAATAAGATTTAGCGAATACGAAGGCTTGGAATACAGGAAGTGATCTTCACATATTATAGTTGACGATGATGTGCTAGCAACCATTCTGAAACCGTTGTAATTAGTCTTACGAATAGATTTATAACTTCAATAAACACACACACACATATACACACAAACTATATATATATATATATATATATATATATATATATATATATATATATTTATTTATTTATTTATTTATTCCATTTGTAAACGAGTTATTACGCGACCTAGGTTTCTACTATGAGTGGCGTCTTCAGGCGATTTGCAATAGCTGATTTTACCGTTTACCGTGTGTTTTTTTAAGAACGCTCAAGTAACGTTTTTCTTTTTTGTTGTTTTTTTTTTTGAACGCTCACGTGGCAGGGAATTTTTGAACGCGCAGTTTTTAAAATTACAAGAAATTATGGCGTTTTCATCCATAGTTGTATGAACCTAAGAGGTATTTTTTAGTATGGTTACACTTAGTCATAGTTTCCATTCTTTTATTTAACAGCCCGCTTTTGTTTGAGAAGAGCATAACCTCTAATTTTTCTTCTTGGCGTAGGCTACATATTTTGATACCGTTGTAATACTTGGCTCTTTTTACTATACTCCAAAATTTCTTTTGTTTTATTTAATTTTATATAGACGCTCACATGTCCATATATACACGTAATGTTTTAAAAATTAATAGGATATTTTGGGATACTAGTAAGAGTAGTTATTTTTTCCAATTGTATTGAAATTATGTTGCACAATTTAATTTTGTACCATAAATATAGCCCGTTATATTTTAAATTAAATTTAAATCTTAAATTTTGACATGTATGTTAATATCATATTACAGCTAAATTTTCCACGTCAGGTTAATATTAATTTACAGCAAAAGCTTGTTATATTTTTTATTTTTGTTTTTAGTTTTTTATAATCATTATATTTATAGGTTTTTTTGTAATTTGTTTTGTCTTCTTTTGTGATAGAATGAATATTTATTATTATTATTATTATTATTATTATTATTATTATTATTATTATTATGTCTGAGAGAAATTTTGTTTGATACATACATGTATATATAAATGCATATGTATGTAAATACATATATATATGTGTGTGCATGTGTATAAATGTATATATACATATATTTTTTATCTCTTTATTGTTTTATTTGTTATTATTATTATTATTATTATTATTATTATTATTAGTAGTAGTAGTAGTAGTAGTATTGCTAGTATTTTAGATAATTTTTAAGATTGAATTTTAATAAGTTATATTTTTTATTGGGAGTTATTTTAACTATAGTTAGAATAAATTACTACTAGTGGTTATAATGTTAGGATATATGATTTATTTTGCACCATAGATATTCCTTATAATCGGTATATTTTAATTTAAGCGTAAACACCCTTTGCTACGTTTCTAAGAATGAATTATATACGTCGGTTTTGATCTAGCGTTTTTTTTTTTAATTATTTTAATTATTTTAAAATCCGTTCTATCGTGATTTCTTCTTTCCTTCTTTTTGTGTATTCCCCCCCACCACCCGTTAGGTTTATCAAATTTTTCCTGTTTCTATATTTGTATTTTTTTTAATTTTAGTATTTTTAATTATTTTGTCAATACTTTTTAAATTAGCATTAATTTTTAAAATAATAGTAAGAGTTTTTTTTTCAAATTGTAGTAAAATTATGATGTACTATTTTTTTTGTGTTGTCAATATATCCCAGTATATTTGAAATTAAATTTCATAGTTAATTTTTTCCATGTTTTTCTATGAGAACACTTAGGTGGTTTCAGACGTTGTTATAATAAGTGGGGTCAACATTTATCTCTCATGATTTCTTTTTATTGTATCTCTTTGTTCTTTCTTTTTCTCTTCTTGCTTTCCATTCAGTTTTTCTGTTTCCCCTTTTTCTTTTTTTTTTTCTTTTTTCTTTTTCCCCTTTTTTTATCTTCTTTACATTAATCAATCGTCTATCTTTTCTTTATCCTTGCTTTCCTCTTTCTTTGGGGTTCTTTTTCGAATGAGGGAGAAATTTTCGTAAATAACCGTTACAAATGTCTATGCTAATATGGATATGTAAGCATCTATGTAAAATTAAATAAAAGAAAAGAATTTTTTTTTTGTGGAGGTATATTTTAAGGAACAACTGTTGTACCATTTTGGTATGACGACCCGCGATAATAGCATCAGGACGCGGTGAAATATGTATTACCCATTGTAATAATATTTTATAAATTATATTACTCTGTTAAATTGGATAAATGAATTTAACATTGAGTTCTCTTGAGTTCGTCGCTACTGGAATTCACCTGCATTGCATAACAAGTGTACTATGTTATATATATATATATATATATATATATATATATATATATATATACCATTTGAAAACGAGCTGTTACACAAGCTACGTTTCTACCATGAGCGGTGTCTTCAGGTGATTTTCAATAACAGATTTTACCGTTTTTTTCTAAAGATCGCTCATGTAATGGTGTTACATACATACATATATATATATATATATATATATATATATATATATATATATATAACCATACTAAAAAAAATACCTCTTAGGTTCATACAACCATTATTGAAAACGTCATAATTCTTTGTAATTTTACAAATTTCGTGTTCAAAAATTCCCTGCCACGTGAGTATTAAAAAAAGACACCTTTACATAAGCGTTCTTTAAAAAAAAGTATTGGTAAAATCAGTTATTGCAAATCGCCTGAAGACATCACTCGTAGTAGAAATTTAGGTCGCGTAATAACTCGTTTACAAATGGGAAATATTCAAAATTTCTACTACATAATTGTATTGAAGACATTTTAATACAAATGTGCACTGGTCTAATCTTATTATGACCAGAAACTAAATCATTAAACAATATATATATATATATATATATGTGTGTGTGTGTGTGTGTGTGTGTGTGTGTGTGTGTGTGTGTGTGTATAAACAGGTTTATTTAAAAAGGACTGATATGGAAGATTTTTATGCGTTTTAATTCGGTCAAAAATATTCTTTGGGAGGAGGAATTTTGATGTGTTCTATTTAAGAAGTTCGTTATTACTACTATTTTATATATTTCAGGGCATTGGTTATTATTGTTAAGAAGACAAGAGTTCTTACTGGTGGGTTTTTTTTTATACAGATACGTGATAAATTGTGCGTTGTGGCGCAGTGGATATCAGCTCGGAAGGAGAAATCGGGGAGCCGAGTTCGAATTCTAGTTGAATTCCTTGCATTCACTTACGCGCAAATACCCTTGGGAAATGTATTAATCCGTCTCTTCCCTCCAGTTATGGGTTAAATAATAGGAGAGATTGGGTTCTATAGCCTTGGTCGGCAACCAGTCTACCGCAGAAAGCAATGGCAAACTACTGCGGGATAATCTTCTGCCCAGTCAGGGATGTCTCTTTCGAGACATGATCGCCCAAGCGTGTATCTCTTATGGCACTTGACTGACTGAATATAATAGTTGGAAACATGATTAAGGCTTCTACTGGGCATCAAATTGGGGATCAGTTTTATATTGATATGGAGTAATAAACTGATTCCCCACTAATTATTACTATATAATACATATCTTCTCCCTTTAGCTATGAGTCAAATAACAGAACAGATCAGGTTCTATAACCTTTGTCGGCAACCAATCTACCGCAGAAAGCAATAGCAACCTACTGCGAGATAATCTTCTGCCCAGTCAGTCTTGTCTCATTCGAGACATGATCGCCCAAGCGTGTATCGCGTATGGCACTTAACTGACAGATAAATTCTTTGGTTTTTAGTTCTATACTGACGTCAAGAAATGAGATTTTGTTATGGTCTATGAGTTCATGAATAAATTTCAGCGATGAGTTATTTTCAAAATTTAATTTTAGGTTCACGACTTCGTATACATTTTTATTTAAACAAAAATATCGTCAAAGTACCTTGTGTAAATCTCCGGTTTGTCGGTTGTTTTAAAAATTTTTGTTTGGGTGTCACCCCTTTTTACACACTTAATGGACTCTTCCAAAGTATACAAATAATCCTGCCTACAGAGTTGTCAGTTGGCATTTGCCTCTGCAACTATGACACTGTCAGCTCTCTACTTTCGGGTAGAGGGCGCTCTCTGCTTCCGAGAGCAACAACCCAGTCGTGGTTCCGCCGAAGGGTAGAGGCACGACTGGGTAAAGATAGACATACATTTTTTGGCCGGGCCAAATGGCCCGGAAATCTCAGTTAAACTGACCATGTGTCACATGTTGCCCTTACTGGGAGGGACAACTAAATAATGAGTTGTCTGTTGGCATTTGCCTCTGCAACTGTAACGCTGTAGCCCTCTGCCTTCGGGTAGAGGGCGCTCTCTGCTTCCGACAGAGAGCAATAACCCAGTCGTGGTTCCGCCGAAGGGTGGAGGCACGACTGGGTAAAAATAGACAGACATTTTTTGGCCGGGCCAAATGGCCCGGAAATCCGAATTAAACTGACCATGTGTCACATGTTGCCCTTACTGGGAGGGACAACTAAATAATGAGTTGTCTGTTATAGTTGTTAGAGTTGGTGTTTGCCAGAGCAGTTGAACCGCCGCTCGTTCGTCAATAAGAATATGGAGTATTACCCGGACTTACTTCTTGTATATATTTGACTCCTACTAACAAGTATTCCTGAATCTACTAACCGTGTACAGGTTGTATATCTTTATTCAATATACTTACATTTTTCCTCTCATATCTTTTGTTGTTATTAATATATTGTGTGGTTTTCTAAACAAGAATCCAAAACAATTTTCTTTTCGATATGGGACATGCAAATATTCGAGAAAGTAGGACCTAATGTGTTGTCTATATTGACACCGTTTCTTAGTATGAAAATATTACTATTATGGTCCGAAAATGGGGTTTGTGTGGTGCACGCAGTGAGTAGTTTAAGAAATTTAAATTCCTTAAAGTATTTGTTTCATTCCTTCTTATTAAACGTATTAAATCTTATTTCCCTTTCTTTAAACTATGCCCCTTCTAGTTCTATTCCTTTCTAATATCTTTGTCGGTTTTC
Organism: Ascarosepion bandense; assembly: GCA_037127315.1. Taxonomy (NCBI): domain Eukaryota; kingdom Metazoa; phylum Mollusca; class Cephalopoda; order Sepiida; family Sepiidae; genus Ascarosepion; species Ascarosepion bandense. Next base: position 7,669,832 of record JBBBDQ010001026.1, read on the forward strand.
ACGAGGCTTCATTATTTTCTCGAATTCATCGTCCTCTGATGTATCATCGTTATGTGAATGATTCTTTTTGTCTCTTTAATAATGAGGGTGAAGCTGACTTATTTCTCACATCATTAAACTCTGTCCATTCTTCTCTTAAGTTTACCGGAGAAAAAGAGTCTAACTTTTTTCTTTCCTTTTTGGATGTTCTCGTCCATAGGAACAGTGGCAAGTTTCTGATTTCTGTATTAAGGAAGGCTATTTTTTCGGGACTATATACACGTGGGGATTTTTTTGTATCCCCGACAACATAAAATTAATTTAGTTAAACTTTTGACTTACAGAGCTCTTAAGATTTGTTACGATTCCTCCCACTGCGGTGAAACGGATTTTATTAAGATGACACTTTCTAAAAGTGGATATCCTTTGGACATTTTGGATTCTGTTATTAATGAGATCATCAGTAATTTTTACAGGGGTAAGCCGCTTATTGTTAAAAAAAATGTCCAGTTTATTGCGTCATCCCTTTATTGGTGCAGAGGGTGAGACTTTAGCTAGGCGGATTTCAATGTCTGTTTGCAAATGTTCATTTTCTACTAATGTTCGAGCAATATTTAGTACACAACTAATTCTTTCTTTCATCCGTAAGGATGCACTCCCCCTCATCATGTTAATTTTGTAATTTAAAAATGTAGTTGTAGACACGACTACATAGAGAGAACGTTTCAGCAGATGGATTTTAGAATTAAACAACATATACCTCCTAGAATTTTGAAACCTGCTGCTAGTAGTTGTCAGCTTGTCAATATATCCGGGTCGTCTATTACACAATATGTTATAAATAACAGGAATTGTGTGTGTGGATTGAGTGTGGACCGTTTCACTATTTTATCACGGTCCCACTCTTTATATCATCTAAAGGTGCTAGAGTCACTATACATCAAATCCCGCAAGCCTTCCCTCTGCAAACAGAAAGACTGCTTGGTCGGCTTGAATGTCATTGGAATCAAGTTTTCCTCGCATTTTTTCTCGTCCCCATTAATTATCTTTTATTATACATGTCTCTTTTTCCAAGAAAATAAACTTGATAAGCCCTCGGATGAAACCGTTTGATTTTTAGTTTTTAGTAAAAACGTCATTTAAACTACGCTTATTTCTGGCAATATATATAGTCATCCGCAGACCGATCTGTTTCGCTGTATTACAGCTCATCAGTACGGCTTAGACTCCGGTCGGTTCCTAAGCCAGGATCGAAACCCGACCGAATTGGCCTCAGTCGGCGATTCTACCCCTAGGCCACAAGCGTCTAGTAGAAGAAGGCAGACTTTTTAGAGCGTATAAACACGCCCAATAGCTAGAGTGCTCCAATTCATTATCGAATGAGAGGTGCGTAAATGCCGGAGTAGCTACTGTTTACAAAGTCTACCACTCTACCAGAGTGCTCAATCAGGGTGTGAGAGAGATAAAATTTATCTTGGTGCCTATTCAATTCTGTTATATATATATATATATATATAGAGAGAGAGAGATAACAGAATTTAATATATAATTCAATTCTGCTATATATATCTATATATATATATATATATATATATATATATATATATATAACAGAATTGAATAGGCACCAAGATAAATTTTATTTCTGATTGTTTTTAATGACCAAGATAAATTAACATTGATTATTTGATTAAAATTACAGTTAACATGAGGTAATCATGGTAGAAACCTGGGCCGCGTAATAACTCGTTTACAAATGGAATATATATATAGTACTGTGCAAATTATTAACAATTATTTTATCTTTTATGAGGAATATTGACAGATAATACAAAATGTAATTAAAGTAATTTTATTTGATTTGTTAAATGTTTTAACAAGAAAAAATATTTGTTACAAAATAAATTTAATATTTAGTATAATAGTTTGTTGCTTTGATCGCAACCTTCATTCTATCAGGCATTGCCATTGTAAGCTTCTTCAATGTATCTAATGGTATCTCCTGCCAAGCAGTTTGTATTTGTTTCCAAAGTGTGTCTTGCGAAGTAACATTAGATTTATCAATTTATTTTACCCCAGATATCCCAAAGATGTTCAATAGGATTGAGATCAGGGCTTTGTAGTGGCCAATTCAAATTCTGAAGCCTTCCTTCCTCTTCCTTTTTCTCATAAATAATGAATATTTATGAATAATTTCCTTACATTTCAATTTCAGTGAGGTCTTTAGGAAAATCACCAGTCTTAATACTTTTGCACACTACCGGTGGTGTGCAAATATGTTCCGACAGGGGGGAATTTGAACTTTAATTTGATCATAAAAGATAAAATATTTTTTTCTCCTAATACTTTTGCACAGTATTGTATGTATGTATATATATATATATATATACATATATATATATAAATAGTATTGTCATCCGCAAACAAATCTGTTTCGCTGTATCACAGCTCATCAGTACGGTTAGACTCCAATTGCTTTTTAACCCAGGATTGAAACTCGACCGAATTGGCGTCAGTCGGCGATTCTACCTCTAGGCTATGGGCGTTAGGTGGAAGAATGCAGACTTTTTAGAGCACATATTATCATTATACGCGCCCAATATATCTAGAGAGTATGGCCCTAAATATCCTTACACATTCAGCAATTTATTTTACTCATTACCGGTATGTTTCACTGATACATTTCTTTAATTGTTAAAGATATATTATTAAAGATTTGATTTTCTATTTTTTTAATCCACTGTCTTTTTTTTTTTTCCGACAAATGCTAAAATTGCTTATTCTTGATTCTTGACTTTTAATGAAAAAGCCGAACAGAACGCTTGATGGTTACCCTGGTCCGTAGAGACCAAATCGGACATTCAGATCCGCCCGAATCATAACATGAAATGTGATAAAGAGCAGTACTTGTTAGCATCTATGTCAGTCACGAAGTCAGTGTGGAAACAGGTGGTGTCTTAACTGAAAACATAGATTATTTTAAATTTATACTTAGAGTTATAGAGAACTTTTCTCTACACGATCAGCAAGTTGTATGGGTGTCCATAGTTGCTATTATTAAGTGTTTTTTTAATACTTTTTTTATTAATAATTTTTGGCATGCGGATGATTCTATTGTATTTTCATTATCTCGCAATATATTGCGAATGACATTTGGTAGCTTCCAATATGTGATTACATGAGACCCAATTCATGAATTCAGAAATTATAACATGAATATGTTATAATATCACTACAAAAGACCTCATAACAATATAGTGCACCAATTTACATAACCGTTCAGAGATTGTATCTCTGGTACTACTTATAAACCCACTACATATGTTGGTTTTACTACAACCACGCTCTCCCGTAGACTTACCTGTCACCTTTCTGATCAGAGTACAATTAAACAACATTTCTTAGAAAAACATAAACATGTAGGTAATATCAGACAGATTTTAGTCAACAATCAATAATCCTCACTCATACACACAGTAAAAAGTACCTTCAGACATTGGAGGCCATCTACAATAAATCAAAACAATCCACACTTAACAAAATCACGTTTAAACCTGGTCATAACACATTACATTGCATTTAAATATATGGTTCTGTTAATATTTCGAGCTCTTACGCGGTGGGAGATCATAGAATCGCATTGCAAATTTAAGAACTGCGTTTGCTATTTGATAACTGTTATCGTTGCTTAACAAAGTTTTATACCAACACAAGATAAAATCGGTTTTGATGGTGGATGTTTTTATGTTAACGTCCCTGTAACCTCTCTGAAGATGGCTCATGTGAGCCGAAAGCTTAGAACCAACTTAATAAAAAATTATCCAAATGTTGCTGAATTTTTGTCTTAATTTTCACTTGAAATTAAAGCCAAAATACGATATTTAGAACGGCTCATGATTAAACATAGTAGACATTCATTGTATCTTATATTTAACAGTATATTTTTAGAATATATATATACATATATATATATAAATGTAAACTTATCGCTATACTTGTTTCGAAAACCCTCCGAGTACATACGCGGAAGGAAAAAATGGTAATAAAAAAAGAAAAAGCTAAGCACTTGAACATCAGTCAAAGTACGTAGCCCAAAGAAAAAAAAAACGAAATGAGTAACCTAAAACAAAAAGCACTCAATACACAAGTAGAGCAAACAGTATATATATATATACAATGTAAATGTACATTTATTCTTCAGCTTATTAAAAAAGTAATTGTTGTGGATCTGGGTTAGATCTAAATTCTCATATAACACAAGGTAATCCAGTATAAACGCAATATATTGTACAACAGATATGTGTATATAGAAGGTTAGTATAACGTCGTAACAATACGGTGAGTTGAATACGAGAGAATGCGAGATAATAACGAGACGTGAGACTTAGCAATACGATAACCTCAGGACTAGATCTCCTGTAATACACTGTAGTTCTCCCCATGTAGTAGTATGACTAGTACAATAAATAGTCTGTGGAAGAGTTCATTTTTAGAATACTAGGGAAGGTGCCCCAACAGTAATGATTTAGGGTGAAGTAATTTGGCATGAAATGTTTTACAAATGATTTTAGATGCACTGGATCTAAAAATAAGAAACAAATTAAAGTATGCGATATTTGGAGGATATTTATTATCTACCACATGATTTGAAGTTGTTATTCTCAATGTATGTGCGCTATCAATCTCAATGTCTTCATTCGAACAGGAAACATCGTTCAGAGACATGTCTTCATTTTACCTACATTTAAGCCATCAAGCGCATCAATCTTTATTTGCTGACAAACCATGTTTCAAAATCTGACCAAATTATCAAGGAACAAGAAAATTTCGTTAGAAACCGCATGAAAAGACCGCTGACCTGCAATATGTCCGTTCTTCGATATGGCAGTAAACACGACAATTTTCTTTGAAGGAAAGAGATTTTGAACAACAGAATTGTGATCCTACAGGAGAATGCTGTGATTATCTTAGACAGAACATGTGAGAAACGAACAAGTTTTAACGAACATGAGAATAGTGATTTTCTAAGCGTAGCTTCGATGTCACACAAAATCGAAAGTATGGTGTGCCCAATGAGAATCGAACTCACAACTTAGTTGTAATTGTGCTAGTGAGACAGGCTTTCTAACCATATCGAAGTCCCCTATTAAAATGGGAAGGGAAAGGACCATGTCCTTATTATCAGAAAGAGAGTTGAAATTTCAGGAACACGTAAAGAGGAAAGTAGGTTTGGAGAATCTGATACTCACAGAACGTAATGAAAGCGAGAGGAACAGGGCAAAACCGTGATTCCTAAATCTAGAACACTTGTATAAATGAATGGCAGAATATGAAATGAAGGATAATAATGAGTAAGATATTATTGAGTGATCCAATGATGGAAATACGTGGAGAGCAATGATCACTCTCCATAAAAGATGTTTTATTTTTTAAACTAGTTCACACATGGCACCCATTGCTGACTGGATTTGTTCACCTTTGTCGTTTCTGTCCACTGCAGTATGATAATTCTCCTTTTTAACAATTTAAACCCAAGTATTTAATTGTTTTTAAAAATCTTTGTCTTGATTTCAAGTCTTCTTCTTTTATGTACATTTTCCCTTCATGACGTAGGCGATCATGGCCTTCCACGTCTCCCTATCACTGGTGGCTATTAGCACGCTTTCTCTTGTAACATCTCTCAGTCCCCGTTCTGTCATCCACCTGCTCAGGCCTTTTAAATATGTTATCCGCTCTTTTCCTCTGTCTCTTTTTCTATCTATCTGGTCTGTTAGTATCAGGTTCTCCAAGTCTTCCTTCCTCTTTGCATGTCCCAGGAACTTTAGTTGTCTCTTCCTGATGCTCAATATTAATTTCCCTTTCGTTTCCATCATTTCTAAAACCTCGTCATTGCTCACATGCACGGTCTACAATATCCACAACATCCTTCTATAGAACCACATTTCAGCTGCTTCAAGTTTTCCCCTCATCTTTGTTGATATTGTCCAACATTCGCTGCCATATTGAAGAACTGACATCACATAGCAATCCAGTACTCTCTTCTTTGTTTCTACTGAAAGTTTCCTGTGTCTTAATACTTTACTCAGCTTCTGTAACGCGTCTTTCGCCATGCCGATTCGCCTTTGGATCTCTGTGTCGCACTTTCCGTCTTCATTTACAACACTTCCCAGATATAAGGAGTTGGCTTAATTCTGGACAAAGAAGTGAGAAAATGCGTTCTTGGATTTCAAGTACAGTAGCATAAAATAGGATTACAAACGCACTGAAATATTCATGAATCCTTCATTTCAAGAAAAAAAATAAATACAGGCTGTCCTCAAATGAGGACACTGTATAGCATTTTTGCTCAATAAACGAATATTCCTATATTTAATAGAATATAACTGTTAAAAAAATAACTGATCTGTGAACAAAAACTGCATTTTACCTTACTCAGGAATCGCTCAATGTTTAGAATGATTTGGGATAAAGCATTCAATGCATAAAGTTACACTGCGTTTTTTACAATAGGTTCTTTGTTTCTAGAACATGGTTTATTCTGGCACTTTTGTTTCTCTTTTCGTTTCTGCCAAACGTGCTCTTTCTGGTGAAACCTCACATCTGGTGGATTATTTGATGTCTGCCCTGTCATCGTCATCCGGTCGTGTCACATTTTTTTCTTCAAGTCTTTAACAATTTTTTAGTTAATTTGTTTTATTTTTTTACTCTTATCCAATCTTCTGTTAAATGCAACGCGAATATTCCTTCGTTAAACCAGGCAGTGTTATCGAAAGTTGATTGGATGTTTTCAGCAAGTGCGTAATTACTCAAAGTATAAATATTCATGGTACGATTTTGTCCGGACAGAAACGACAGACGTAAAGTTTCTTTTTATAGCATACAATTAAATATCGGACAGAGTGCTTTTAACGATTGTATCGCAACTATCTGACCAGATTCTAGGCCGAAGGATTTATATATAATCACGTTTTTTTTTTGTTTTTTTTTTTTGTTTTTTGCTGGATTTTATTACTGAGAAAAGAACTGGTAACTCATACATCCATACTGTGCCGCGAATCTTCAAATACAAGGCCCGACAATATTTTTCGAACACTTTGAAAAAAGTACTTCAAGGTGGTTACTAGTGCCAAAAACTTTTGAGATTGTAAGTACGTAGTTGAGGAGTGAAAATCCAATACTAGTGTAATCATTATTTTTTAGTTTGGCTTTGATAATTTTAGTTTTTTGTGATTTTTGTGAAAACTTGCGCGACACTATTTTTCGGACATGACAAAAAATCCTATTTTATTAAGAGCTAAGTTCATGTATATGTTGCTGTATGCAAATGTTCTGCTTGTACACTTAGCTGTTATCATTAGAATCAATTATCTGTTCTATTTTACTGGCAAAACAATTAAGTTTAATGAGATAAAATGCATTCAAAAGAAGTCGTTTGTTTGGCACGGAAGAAGCAGGATGATGGCCTCAGCATCAGAAGGATCGCCATGGATTTGAAGCTGTCGAAATCAACGGTCGAATACATGCTGAAGACAAACTCCGAGCGGAAAAAGAAGAGAGGACGGAAATGATCAATTGGCAAGAGGACTGACAGGAGGATGAAGAGGACTGTGACACGGCTTTTGACATCTGGAGAAAAAGTTACAGCAAGAAAAGTGAAGGAGAAATGTGAATTGGATGTAAACGTCCGAACAGTACAAAGTACGCTGCATAGGATTGGTTTGAAGTATACAAAGGCTAAAAAAAAATTACACTAACAAAGAAACACAAAGGAGCAAGACTGGAGTGTGCTAAAAGGTGGTTAACAAAGCATGTTGACTTTAAGAAGGTTATATTTACTGATGAGAAGCGTTTCAAGTTTGATGGGCCCGATGGATGGTGTACTTGGTCGAGTAGGGGTGAGCCTGCTGTACTGAACAAACGACAGATGGGAGGAGGAGTTATGGTTTGGGGTATGATCTTTACTAATGGAAATATATGGTTGGAGTGGCTGAAAGGACGACAGAACAGCGAAAGCTACAAACAGTTGCTGGACGAGAAAGCCCTACCAAGGATAAGAAGAGAGATAGGGAATGATTTCGTTCTACAGCAAGACACTTGCAGCATCCATGTGTCAAAACTCATGAAAGAATGGATGGCTAAAGTGAATATGACTACTTTGGAATGGCCTGCAAAGAGCCCAGATCTAAATTTAATAGAAAAATGTTTGGGAAATGCTTGCGTAACTTGTCTATGATGGACCTGAAATAACGAAAGTGGCTCAACTAAGGGAACGGATACTAGATGCCAAAACACAACTAATACAAACACGTAGAGATGCTATTGTGCATATGTTTGATCATTATGAAGAGAGATTGATAAAAGTTATTGAGAAGAAAGGTGATTTTACAGACTATTAACAGTTTTTCAACGATGTCCGAAAAATAATGTCGCGTGTTTTTTGTAAAAAATGATGAAAAATAAATATTTTTCCTTACCTAATCGATTTTCTTCCATTTTCATTACAGGTATTGTCTTTAGATGTTTATGCTATTCTATTGAAGGAATTTCGCCACTCTATGGTACTCGGAAAGTCGAATACTAAAGTGTCTGAAAAATATTGTCGGGCCCCTGTACAACGTTATCAGTGCAAACGCACAGACTGTTGGATGGACAAAACAATTTGTCACATGCATTCAGTATTCAATATCATTTTGGGATATCACTGAAAGATAAACACGCAAGGATGTTATTCACAAAAATGTTCAAATTAATATTATCATCTATGATGCACTGTACACTATTTTTCGGCCGATGTATTTATTCTTCAACTTTTTTCTTACTTTGTTTCTTGCGTTAAGCAACATTGAGCCTGGTCAGTACTTAGATGGGTGACCGTTTGGGAATACCAGATGCTGTAAGCGTTTAGTGACGGATGTGTGTGCTTACAACCATATCACGTTGAATACGCCGGGTCTCGCTACATCACCGAAGTTAAGCAACGTTGAGCCTGGTCAGTAATTAAATGGGTTACCGCTTGGGAATACCAGGTGCCGTAAGCGTTTAGAGAAAGAGAAATCGCTGAGCCGAGTTCGAATTCCAGTTGAATACTCTGTATTCACTTAAGCACTGGTACCATTGGGAAAAGTATTAATCCGTCCCTTCCCTCCAGTTATGGGTTAAATAACAGAGTAGGACCTGGGAAACCTACCCTTAAATAAAACAAATCCCAATGAATTTTGATACTCGAAAATGATAAAAAAATTACTAGACACAAAACTTACATAAAAACAACAATAAATTGTTGAAAGGAAAAGGTATTACCAGAAATTAAAAAAAATAGTTGGCAATAATTGACCCGCGGAGGTTGATATGCCATAAAAACAAAACAACGAATTAACCAAATAAATATGTTTAAATATACAAAAATGAATAAGCACCAATCCTTGTAACAGAAGAAAAAAAATCTCCTCTTTGTAGATTGAGTAGTATCAGCTGTAATACAATTAATGTTTTTTACAAGAAGCCTTGTCATGATAATTTTTTTTTCAGTTGATATTTTGTAGTATTCTAATGGCAACATACTGAATCCAATTTATATTTTAGGTCCACAAAGAAAGACGCAGAGAACAGAATTAAACAATCGTCTCACCAATTACATTTTCCCTACGGCCCCATCGCGTTAAAACACCGAATCCTTTAAGATCACCGAAGTTTAGCAACGTCAAACATGGCCAGTAGCTAGATGGGGGTCTGTGTGGAAAATGCCAATTTCAGCAATCCTGGATTTTTTTTTTTTTTCATAATCGTGTGGCCACAAGCAAGGCATTTTACTGCCACTGTTGTTCAGGGGGTTACACAGGAGGAAAGTTATGAGAAAGAGTCACAGGTTATAGGTGGTGTCAGGAAGTGGGTAAGAGAAGGATGACTGTGACCATAAGGTGATGGATCAATTTATATATTGTTTGTAATGTAGAACTGATCCCCCCTTTATACCCAAGTATAATAATATAATTTATAATATAATTTATAATAGCATAGAATTTTTTTATATAATCATGCCGTCCCAAACAAGGCATTTTACTGTCACTGTTGTGCAGGGGGTTACATAGGAGGAAAGTTATGAGAAAGAGTCACAGGTTACAGGGGGTATCAGGAAGAGGGTATGAGAAGGAAGAGAATACTGATGAGTGTGGGGTGGACGGAGAAAAAAAGTATGAGAGAGAGGATGTAATTTAGAGAGACAGGAGATGACTATTGACTTTACATTTAAATTCTTGGAGATTGTAGCTGTTGGGAAAGCAAGTATGCGGAAGAGAATTCCACAGACGGGAATTGCGAGAAAAGAAGCTGATGAAGTAGAATTTTCGTTTACAATTTATTGATTTCACAGTAAAAGGGTGGGACCTAGTTGCTAATCTTGTGGGTACCAGTGAGATAAGTTCATCGGAGCAGAAGCCGTGAAAGTATTTGTAAAAGAGACACCACGAAGCGACACTGCGTCGGTGAGAAAGTGACTGTGTCCTAACTGCCAAGTCGGGATCGATCACATTACAGATTCTCCGTTGGATTCGGTCGGGGACACCTAAGTGTATAGCAGGAGCACCAGACCAGATATGGCAGCAGTATTCAATGCACGGGCGGATGGTAGATTTGTAGATGTGCAGGATTGTTTCGGATGGAAAATTTTGTGGCTGGATAATGACACGGAAATGTTAATGAAATAGCCGAGTTCCAGTTCCGGTTGGATTCGTTATAGTCATTTATTCTCTCTTTCTCTCTCTCTCTCTTTCTTTCTCTCTCTGTGTTTTTTCACTTTTTACATTTTTACAGGAACTCACTCGGTTTTTCCCACTCTCTTTGTCTTCCTTGGCGCTTCTCTCAGACGCTTATTCCTTTATCTTGTTTAGTAAGTAAAAAGTTTGCCCTCTATCTCCTTACTTCTTCACATTTTCGAAATCTTTCTCACTCTTTCTCTCTCTCCCCATCACATTTTCGCAATCTTTCTCTCTCTATCTCTCTTTCCCCTATCACATTTTCGCAATCTTTCTCTCTCTCTTTCCCTTATCACATTTTCGCAATCTTTCTCTCTCTCTCTCTTTCCCCTATCACATTTTCGCAATCTTTCTCACTCTCTCTCTCTCTCCCCTATCACATTTTCGCAATCTTTCTCTCTCTCTTTCCCCTATCACATTTTCGCAATCTTTCTCTCTCTCTCTCTTTCCCCTATCACATTTTCGCAATCTTTCTCACTCTCTCTCTCCCCTATCACATTTTCGCAATCTTTCTCTCTCTCTTTCCCCTATCACATTTTCGCAATCTCTCTCTCTCTCTCTCTCTCTCTCTCTCTCTCTCTCTCTCTTTCCCCTAACACATTTTTGCAATCTTTCTCTCTCTCTTTCCCCTATCCCATTTTCGCAATCTTTCTCTCTCTCTCTCTCTCTCTTTCCCCTATCACATTTTCGCAATCTTTCTCTCTCTCTCTTTCCCCTATCACATTTTCGCAATCTTTCTCTCTCTCTCTCTCCCTATCACATTTTCGCAATCTTTCTCTCTCTCTCTTTCCCCTATCACATTTTCGCAATCTCTCTCTCTCTCTCTCTTTCTCTCTTTTAATTGGATACATTTTTTTGTGCTTTTCGTTATTTATTTTCTTGCTATTTAAACTTTTCTTTCTCTCTCTCTATTCCTAATCAGTTTTTACAAGTAAATAACGTTGAAAATGATATGAACCCAACTCTCGTGCCCAGCTATGAATTAAATGTAGGACATGGTTCCTGGAACAATCACTATCTCCAATTTCTAATGCAATATTTATTCGCCAAAATAGAATTGTTCTTACAATAAAAAACCTTTTGCTTTAAATTACCCAAAAAGGGTTGATAAGCCGTAAAAACAAAGTAATCTGTCTCTCGCTCTTTTGTAGTCTCTCTCTATCTTTCCCTCTTTCAGGCGCATATGATCGAGTATTCCTACAAATAACCTTCTGTTTATTCCAGAACACCTAAAAATAATTGAAAGTAAAAATCGTTATTTACTGTTTTGTCAGACACAATACAACATATCTAGAGTAACAAATAAGTAATTTAATTTTGAACTAAGTTTTTAGCTGACCAGCTTGCCTAACGCCAGAGAAACATCTTCTTAGACAGACACAATGTTAAAGTAAAGGAACCATTAAAATTTGATCGCTGAGTTATGCTTGTTTGACATGGTATTATTGTCTGTCCATATATATGGGCTATGCGCAGGTTTTTCTGTGCGCCTCTTATAGACTTTAGTTGTGTAGAACTGATGATCTGACCTACCTTATAATACGCATGCGTATTACTTTCTTCCGTTCGTGTGAGATGTTGTTCTTGCTTACTGCTCTGGTAATATTGTGTTGTTGTGTTTAATTAGACTTGCTCACAGTACTAGAAAAATGTGTTAGCGTCGTAAGGTTCCACCTTGCATATATCTAATCTATTTAGTAATCTATAACCGAATTATCTTGCGTATTTTTACGGCTGTTTAGCCACCAACCGAACTGGTGATAAGCTCTCTCTGCACGGTTTATTCAATTGCGTAACGCCATTTGCAGCTTTCCTCTCTCTAACTTACTCTCCTTTTTCTCTTCATTCATTTTCTCTGTCCCTAAATTTATCCTTTTCATATTTATCTAACGCTTTCACAAATGTTTTTTTTCTTCTCGCAAAATATCTCTATATTTCTGTTCCTGCTTTTCCTTTCTTTATTTTCTTTTTCACTTTTCTACCTTTTTTCGACTCTTCCTCTTTCTCCGATTATGTCGCTTTCTTTCTTTTTCTTTTCATGTCTTTAATATTTATTTTCTTTCTTTCTTTCTTCTTTCTTTTTCTTATTTTTCTACTCTTTCTCTTTCACTAATTATATAGATTTCTTTCTTTTTCTTTTCATGCCTTTACTATTTCTTTTCTTTCTTCTTCTTAAATTTTCTACATTTATTCAACTCTTCTTTTTCCCCAATTATCTCGGTTTCTTTTACTTTTGCTGTCTTTAATCTTTATTTTCTTTCTTTTTTCTTTTCTTCTTTCTTTTTCTATAATTTTTTACTTTGTCTTTCTCTGATTATATTGCGATCTTTCTTTTTCTTTTCCTGCCTTTACGGTTTATTTTCTTTCTTTTTTCATTCCTTTCCTTCTTCATTTTTCTACCGTTTTTTTCGACTCTTCGTCTTTCTCCAATTATATTGCTATCTTTCTTTTTTTTCTCCTGCCTTTAATCTTTATTTTCTTTCTTTTTTTCTTTCTTTTTCTATATGTTTCTTCTCTTTCTCTTTCTCTAATTATATCGCGTTTTGTCTTTTTCTTTTCCTGCTTTTACTTTTTCTTTTCTTTTTCTGCTTTTACTTTTTCTTTTTTCTTTTCTTTTCCTGCTTTTACTTTTTCTTTTTTCTTTTCTTTTTCTGCTTTTACTTTTTTTTTTGACTTTTCCTCTTTCTCCAATTATATTGCTTTCTTTTTCTTTTTCCTGCTTTTAATCTCTATTTTCTTTCTTTTTTCTTTCCTTCTTTCTTTTTCTATATTTCTCTACTTTTTCTCTTTCTCTAATTATATTGCTCTCTTTCTTTTTATTCCTGCCTTTTTTCTTTTCTTTCTTTCTTTTTCTTTTCTCTCTTCTTCATCTTTCTACCTTTTTCGACTCATCCTCTTTCTCTAATTATATCGCTCTCTTTCTTTTTATTCCTGCCTTTTTTTCTTTCTTTTCTTTTTTCTTTTCTTTCTTCTTCATCTTTCGACTCTTCCTCATTCTCCAATTATACTGCTATCTTTTGTTTTTCTCCTGCCTTTAATATTTTACCTTCTTTCTTTCTTTTTTCTTTTTCTATATGTTTCTACTCTTTTTTTTTCACGAATTATATTGCATTCTTTCTTTTTCTTGTCCTGCCTTTACTTTTTGTTTTCTTTCTTTTTATTTTCTTTTTCTGCTTCACTTTTCTTTTTACATTTTTTGACTCTTCCTCTTTCTCCAATTACATCGCTTTCATTCTTTTTCTTTTCCTATCTTTACTTTTTCTTTTCTTTCTTTCTTTTTTCTTCTTCACTTTCTACCTTTTGTTCTACTCTTCCTCTTTCTCCAATTACATCGCTTTCATTCTTTTTCTTTTCCTATCTTTACTTTTTCTTTTCTTTCTTTCTTTTTTCTTCTTCACTTTCTACCTTTTGTTCTACTCTTCCTCTTTCTCCAATTACATCGAAATCTTTATTTTTGTTTCATTTCTTTTCCTCACATTTATGCATTTTGTTTTTACTTTATCTAACATTTTGTCGGTTTTACTTTGTTGCTGTGGTTTATGCCCCTTTCTCTCTCCTTCATTCTTTTCTTTGACTCCCAATGTTTATCTTTGTGTATGTTTCTCTTCATTATTTGTCTATACTTCTGAGGTAATATTAACATTATTCGGACTATTGTCCCTATGTTTACGGCGTTTCGGCCGTTGTACGCCCCGAAACCTTTATTTCAATTACTGGGGTATAGGATGTGCGTTGTGGTGTAATGGATATCGGCTCGGAACGAGAAATCAGGGAGCTGAGTTCGAATTCCAGTTGAATTCCTTGCATTCACTTACGCGCAAATACCCTTGGGAAAGATATCATTCCGTCACTTCCCTCCAGTTATGGGTTAAATATTAAGACAGATTGGGTTCTGTAGCCTTGGCTGGCAACCAGTCTACAGCGAGAAAGCAATGGCAACCTACTACGGGATAATCTTAACAGACTGACTGAATATAGTAGGTTAAAACAATTAAAACTTCTACTGGGCACAAAGTGGGGGATCGGTTTTCTATTGTTATGAAATAATAAACTGATCCTCCACTAATTACTACTTAAATGATCGCCCAAGCGTGTATCACGTATGGCACTTAACTGACTGTGGTATACCTTTCTCATATAAGTAGCTGGATACTTTCCTCTGTTTGACTTGCTCTTAATATGCTCCGTGATGATCAAGTTTTCAAAGCCCAACTGGTAAATTTTGTTGTAAGTTCCGACGCTTTTCCCCTTCAAATTTATTCAACTGTGCAAATGTATATGTTGAACTCAAATCAACTGTTAGTTATTAAAGAAATTTACCATTTTTTATATAAATGTCCATAAAAAACAACTATATCTTGCACTTTTTCCCTCCCGTAACTCTCACGACGTCATGTAATTAACTGCAGAATGACTTACTGCGCATTTGAACGAATTTTGGCAGATTTTTGGTCGATATTTCTTAATTTACTGATATTCCGGCGATGTACTTCCGGAAATTAAAGTAATGCGCTATTGTATTTCTACGCTTGTTACTCTCATAATAGGAAGTACATCGCCGGAAGTATCAGTAAAGAAAGAAAATCGGCCAAAATTCCACAAAACATTCTGCCTACGTAGAACGTCATTCTGCAATTAATATTATGACTTCCTGAGAGTTATGGGAGAAAAAAAGTGCGAGATATAGTTCGTTTTTTATGGACTTTCAAAGCAAAAAAGGTAAGTTTCTTCAATAACTAGTTGTTGATTGAGGTCAGCATATAAATTTACACAGAAATAATGCTATTTTGGATAAATTTGAAGGGGGAAAAGCCGTCGGCACCTAAAACGAACATTTACCGCCCAACTTGATTATTATGTGTATAATTAATTTCATATGTCTATTTCGGAATCTGACGTTGTGTTCTTTCTGTTGTTATTTTTGAAAAACTCCTTGTTTCTCCCTCTATGGCATTCTCAGTTTCCTACTGTAGAACCACATATATTTTATTTCAATTTCTTTTCCTTATCTGTGGGGAGAGTGTCATCTCATAACAATCCAATACTCTTTTCTTTGTTTTTGACGATTTTTGTTTTTGTTTTTGTTTTTCAGTACTTCTTTATTGTGTGTGTGTGTGTGTGTGTGTGTGTGTGTGTGTGTGTGTGTGTGTGTGTGTGTGTGTGTGTGTGTCCGTTACCTATCGACTCCGAAACGGCTGAACCGATTTTCTTGAAAATTTACACAGTTGTACTATAAGCGTCTGCAAGTATTCTTAGCTAGGTTTTGTGTCGGGGTACCCCCGATAAATATCGATAATCGAAAAAATCGGGTTATAGAAGGAGTGGTCTGATTTTAATCAAATTTGATACACTCATAGACAAAGACACAAGAAACAATATTCAGAAGTTTCAAGGTTGCAGTTCTTGCAACAGCGCAGAAAATCGATAATAAATATATATAAAAGGCAAGATGTTTGTGTGTGTGTCTGTTTATCTGTATTTTTTTCAGCCCTTTTAATTTAGTTTTTGCTTCGAGTTTGGCTTTAAGTAGGTATAATTGTAGTTCTTCGTCTCAGCCATGATACCATTTACTCAGAGGACTTATTTAGCCTTCAAAATTCAGTTTACGATGAAAAAAACTTATTTGATATCGATATCAGGAAATCAAAATTTGACATATATTCATTCATTTTTTTTCAGTCTACAGTTTCGCTTTAACTGTAAACAAATATTGCTTTTTAGTCTTTCGTGCCAACGTCCAAAGAGTCTGAGATCCAGGACCATGGATTGGTTTTAAAGCTTTCATTTCCCAAATATTTGGTCGATGGTCTTCTCAGCATCTGTCTGTAAAACTAAACGCCAGTTGCTTTAAGTCTCTACTACATCCGTGAGGAGACTGTTTAGCTTTCAGTGCCATATCTGAGGATGGATATTGCGTAACATTTCAGTACTCTTTTATTTTATGATGAATCAAGAAATCTTCTTGATTCAACATAAAATAAAAATTTTGTTTCTTGTTGCTTAGATTTTGGTCGGCATTTTTTCTATCCCAATGGACATTCAGATTTCAGCCTCTTACATTCTTTACTCTGTTAAAATGATTCGCACATACCTAAAAGTGTTGTAAAACTTACCAATCAAATCTCTGCAATAATCCCGGCGAAATTGTTTATTCAGTCGCTGATATAATTATAGGTGTGTTTGAAGTGTCCGATGAGACACTGTAGACGTGGATAACTCGACTCACAGATAAATCGAACAATCAGTCCGTATCCTGAAATTTTTTAGAACTACTGATAGCCCTAGAAGACTTTGGTATAGAGAAAATTACAGAAATAATAAATGAATTTTATAATAGTGGTGTAATACCAGATGACCTCAGCAAGTCTATTTTCATAGCACTGCCTAAGAAGCCAGGAGTAAATGAGTGTGGTACTCCTCAGAACCATCAGTTTAATGAACCATATAACAAAACTGATCGTCCGAATCCTGATGAATAGAGCGAGAAGCAGAATCAGGCCAGAAATAGGACAAGAACAGTGCGGTTTCTTTAAAGACACTGGAACAAGGAATGCCATATTAATGATTAGGGTGCTCTCTGAAAGGGCAATACAAACGAAGAAGAAGTTATACCTGTGCCTTATTGATTATGCGAAGGTGTTTGATAAAATACACCACAAAGCATTAATGGAAATGCTCGGCAGCCTTGACATATTTGGGAAAGACTTGAGAGTAATCAAGAATCTTTACTAGCAGTAAACCGCTTGTATACGGACAGGTAATGAATTCAGCAGATTTACAAAGATAAAAAGGATGTGTCTTTTCACCGGGTCTGTTCAACTTGTTCAGCGAGAATATTTTGAGGACCCTTGAAGTTATGCCTGGATTTGTCATCGGAGGCCACAATTTAAACAACCTAAGGTACGCAAATGATACAATGCTGATAGCAGACAGAAAAAGG
Source organism: Ascarosepion bandense (assembly GCA_037127315.1). Lineage (NCBI taxonomy): Eukaryota > Metazoa > Mollusca > Cephalopoda > Sepiida > Sepiidae > Ascarosepion > Ascarosepion bandense. The sequence goes on from JBBBDQ010001026.1 coordinate 7,687,502, forward strand.
AAACTACAAGACCTTTTACAGAAAGTAGGCGAAGAAAGTAACAAAAAAGGACTACAAATAAACTGCAAGAAAACCAAATGCATGGTCATCAGTAAAAATGGGAGCCCAATATGCCAAATAAAACATGGAGAAGGAAGCATTCCAGAAGCTGAGTAAAGTATTAAGAAACAGGACAATTTCGCTAGAAACAAAGAAGAGAATACTGGATTGCTATGTGTTGTCAGTTCTGCAATATAGCAGTGAAACCTGGACAATATTATCAAAGATGAAGGAAAAAATTGAAGCAACTGAAATCTGGTTCTACAGAAGGATGCTGCGGATATCATGGATCGAGCATGTGAGCAATGATGAGGTTTTAGAAATGATGGAAACAAAAACGAAATTAATTCTGAGCATCAGGAAGAGACAGCTGAAGTTCCCGATATATGCAGTGAGGAAGGAGGGCTTGGAGAACCTGTTACCAACAGGCCAGATAGAGGGAAAAAGAGACAGGGGAAATCAACGGATAACATATTTGAAGGACCTAATCTGGTGGATGATGGAACGAGATTTTCATGGTGTAATAGGAGAAGGCGTTCTAAGAGCCACCAAGGATAGGGAGACGTAGAAAGCCATGATCGCCTACGTCCTGAAGGGACAGGGCACAAAGAAGAAGAAGAAGAAAAATTAGATATGAAAAGATTTAAGAATATGTTATGTTTAGTGACGTTTTTGCAACCATTGCATTTTTCAAGTCAGTAAAGATATTGATGACATGTGATATTACATCATGCGGGTTCAAGGTGAGAGATATTCACGATCAGAATCGTGATCGATTAAAATCGATTATAGAATATCAAATAAAAAATAGATAAGAACCGAAAATGTCTCCGCTGTATATCCACGAAAAAGAAAATCGACAAAATAAACAAAATATTCGTCTTTCTTTTCAAAAATATTGCGGACTGATCAGTCGATCGAATGATCGGTCTCTCTTTGATCGTTTCGATTACGCAAGAGGAAGATCAATTTCTGATCACGCGCGATTCCTTCAGCGCAAAATGCAATCGATTGTGACTGATAAGCTTTGAAAAGCCGCAGATGTCTGGAATTATGCCGCAGAACTGGATTTTGATCGATTATTGATAAGTTGCCTATGACAGCGTCGATGGTGTTTAGTTAAGATGTTAATCTTATTAAAGCGAGCGTGATAAGATTTCGGATTTTTCATCATTTCTTAGTGATTGATGACGTTAGGTTATCACTTACAGGTGACACAGCGTCAGGTAAGTTTTTTTAAAAATCATATCACCCCGAGCAAGGCGGTAACACCACTGATGCGCAGGGGGCTATGTAAGAGTGAAAAGATTGGAAAAGAGAAAGCCGGAAACCACATCCTAAACAGGAAACAAGGGATGAGCCTCTTCATCTGTTCAATAGATGGTGGGGAATGTGAACCGGGCGATAGTTTAGTCTATCTACTCCAATTGAAAAAAAGAAGAGTGAAAAGATTGGAGAAGAGAAAGCCAAAAACCACATCTTATTGCGATGTGGTCGTCTATTGCGAAAAAGAAGACGGTTAGTCGAGCAACGTGATCACGGAGTGCGTATGTTCATCACGCATCTCCAACTTCACATCTTGTTGCATCTCTTTTGAAGAGTCTATTTTTTTTTTTTTGATCCATTATGCTGGGGGTGTATATTTCTTCAGCGTAGAAATTGGAATTAACAATTCCTTCCTAGTGTGTGTTGCGTTAAATTTCGCACATATTTTATCATAAAATCCAACGGAGAATCTGTAATGAGATCGATCCCGACTTAGAAGTTCGGATACAGACACTTTCTCACCGGCGCAATGTGGCTTCCCTGTGTCTCTTCTACAAATACTTTCATGGCTTCTGCTCAGATGAACTTAGCTCACTGGCACCCACCATACATGGATTTTCTCGAGCCACAAGATTAGCAACTAGGTCCCACCGTTTTACTGTGAAACTGATAAATTGTAAACGCAAATTCTATTCCATCAGATTCCTCTTTCGCACTTCCAGCCTGTGGAATTCACTTTCGCTTATTTGCCTTCCCCACAGCTACAATCTTCAAGAATTCAAACGTAAAGTAGTCATCTCCTCTCTCACTAACTTGCATCCTCTTTCTCTCTCTCTCTCTCTCTCTCTCTCATGCTCCTTTCTTCGTCTACTCTACTCTCATCAGTATTCTAATCCTTCTCCTACCCTCTTCCTGACACCCCCTGTAACCTGTCACTCTTTCTCATAACTTACCTCCTATGTAACCCCCTGCTCAACAGTGGCAGTAAAATGTTTTCTTTTGGGCGAAACAATTATATAAAAAGTATCTATCTGCTTTTCTATCTTTTGATTTTCCGGTGAAATGAACTATTCGAAAAATTGAAGACTGGATTTATCCGTTTCAGTGAAGACATTTTTCGAACAAATGACTGTCGCTGTTACGATTGCTTTCCAAGAGATCTGCTCTCTTCATCGGCTTTGTTTGCGTGGACTA
>JBBBDQ010001026.1:7695000-7700000 GCA_037127315.1 Ascarosepion bandense
AACCTATAGATTAGGACAATACTGAGAGAATTAGAAGCCCTACCCGGATACATTATTGGCGATTACAATCTTAACAATATAAGATATGCAGATGACACAGTGTTTATAGCAGATACAGAAAGGAAAACACAAAACGCTGAAAAAATTAAAAGTTCTACAGAAAGTAATGAATGTGCGTTGTGGTGCAGTGGATATCGACTCGGAACGAGAAATTGGGTAGCCGAGTTCGAATTCCAGTTGAATTGCTCGCATTCACTTACGCACAAACACCCATTGGAAAGGTATTAATCCGTCTCTTCCCTCCAGTTATGGGTTAAATAATAGGACAGATTGGGTTCTATAGCCTTGGCTGGCAACCAGTCTACCGCAGAAAGTAATGGCAACCTACTGCGGGATACTCTTCTACCCAGTCAGTCATGTCTCTTTCGAGACATGATCGCCCAAGCGTGTATCACGTATGGCACTTAACTGACTGACAGAAAGTAATAAAAGAAAATGAGATAAAAACAACAAAATACAGAATACGTGATGGTTAGCAAAATGAACAGTTTAACATATACAGTACTGTGCAAAGTATTAGGACAAGTACTATTTTATCTTTTACGAGGCATCCAAAAAAGTTTAAAATCACCCCTGTCCTAACAGTTTTGCACACAACCGATAGTGTGCAAAAGTATTAGGACAGGGGTGATTTTCTTAAGAACCTCACTGACAGGGGAAAAAGCCAAACCTTTGTAAGAACTATCTGACTAAAAAGAAGGAAGCTTTCGGAATTTGACTTGGCCACCACAAAGCCCTGATCTTAATCTTATTGAACATATATGGCGTATTTTTGATAAAAAATTGATACGTCTAATATTATTTGGCAAGACACACTTTGGAAACAAATACAAGCTGCTTGGCAGGAGATACCATTAGGTACATTGAAGAAGCTTGTGATGTCAATGTCTGACAGAATGAAGGCTGTGATCAAAGCAAAAGGCTATTATACTAAATATTAAATTTATTTTGTAACAAATTATTTTTTTCTTGTTGAAGCATTTGTTGAGTAAATCAAATCAAATTACTTTAATTAAATTGTTTATTTTCTGTCAATATGCCTCATAAAAGATAAAATAGTTCTTGTCCTAATAATTTTGCACAGTACTCTCTCTCTCTCTCTCTCTATATATATATATATATATATATATAGTCATCCGCAGATATATTAGACATGGATAATGATAATATACACGCTAAAATTTTGCCTCAATCTACCGAGCGCCCATAGCTCAGAGGTAGAATCGCAGACTGACGCCAGTTTGGTCGGGTTTCAATCCTGGGTAAAAAGCAATCGGATGTCTAACTGTACGGATGAGCTGTGATACAGTTCTGTCTACGGATGACTATATATATATATATATATATATTAATCATTTCACCCCGGGCAAGGCGGAAATGCTACTGATGTGCGTGGGGCTGCATAACTGAAAGAAAATTAATTAGAGGAGGGATTTTAATTTCCTAATTACAAACCAATTAGGAAGAAGCAATAGAAAGATGAAAATGCAGGTGTGATGACAGTTGCAAGGAGGGAGAGAAAGGGAAGGATATACGGGGTGGGGGAAGGGCTAGAATCGAGTGGTTAGTAGATGAGTATTGACATTGCATTTAAATCTCTGGGGGTTGTAGCCGTCAGGAAAGCAAGAATATGGGAGCGAATTCCACAAGCGGGAAGTGCGAGAGAAGAAGCTGCAGGAGTAGAATTGTCGTCTGCATTTCGTTAACCTAACTGTGAATGGGTGGGACCCAGTTGCCATTCTGGTTGCGTGAGTAAACACCTGTTGAGGAGGCACCAGTGACTTAAGTTCGTCTGAGCAGAAGTCATGAAAATACTTATAGAACAGACAAAGGGATGCCACATTTCGTCGGTGGGGAAGTGGCTGTAGTCGAGCCGCCAAGTCAGCACCTATCATGTTACTAACTCTCCTGTGGAGCCTGTCGAGAACACTGAGGTGAGCGCCAGGGGCGCCTGACCATAAATGGCAGCAGTACTCCATGCATGGTCGAATGTTAGATTTGTATATATGCAGGACGTATTCAGGCGGAAAGAACGTCCTGGATCGACACAGTGACCCAACCGTCTTAGCAGTGGATTTAGCTATGGATTCGATGTAGCTGTTCCATTTGAGATAAGAAGAGGGGGTAAGTCCGAGGAGGCGCAGTATATTGCACTCAGGGAGAATCGCTTGGGCCATGCTTATGGGAGGCAGGAGAGGTTGCCTGTGATGGTTGACAGACAATAGCTTGGTCTTAGACGCATTAAAGTTGACAAGCCACTTCTTGCTCCAATTCACCACAGAGTGTAGATCCCGTTCAAGGACAGCAGCGAGATTATGTCTGTCCGCCATGCCAGGTTTCTTACTGGTGCGGGAGTATATTGTGGTGTCATCTGCGTAGATGCCTACTTGGGACTAGATCTCATCTGGGAGGTAGTTGATGAAAATAAGGAAGAGCGTCGGGCCCAGGAGAGAGCCATGGGGGACACCGGCATGCTTGCTGTAGGATGAAGAGGCATGCCCATTCAAAACGACCTTCATTTTGCGGTTGTTTAAAAAAGACTGGATTAGGTCAAGCAGGCGTCCGGTAATGCTGTAATCCAGTAGCTTGCAAAGGAGGCCAGAGTGCCAGACCCTGTCAAAAGCCTTGGAGATGTCCAGAGCAACTGCACGAGCCTCGCCTGACTCATCGATGGTCTGGAGCATGTACTCCGTAAAGGTTGTTAACATATCGGCAGTGGACCTGGCAAAGCGGAAGGCATATTGCTTGTCAGAGAAGAGTTTGTGGGCAGTAAGATGTTGAACTATTTCAGTATTAATTATGGCCTCGAACACTTTCCCGAATATCGGTAGAAGACTGATAGGGCGATAGTTGGATGGGCCCGAGGGTTCACCACAATTCTTAAAAACAGGAACGACTGAAGAGAACTTCCAGCATGCAGGAAATGTAAAACAGCATGCGGTGTAAATATAGAAGAATCCAAAGGAGTATCCTATACATACAGTGGTAGGATAACTCTCTCAGAGAGCTCTAAATATATATGTATATAGATACATATAGAGTAAATATCAGAAAAATTAAGACAGACACGTTATTTCATAGGCTTATACTTCTGATTTACCATGAAATAACGTGTCTGCCTTAATCTTTCTTATATATATATATATATATATATATATATATACTAGTTGCGATTGGTAAATTGTCGCAATTATTTATTATCTCAAAGCAAAAGGCTATTATACTAAGTATCATTTATTTTGCAACAAGTATTTTTTCTTATTTTAAGCATTTGTTGAGTAACTCAAATAAAATTACTTTACTTAAATTTTCTATTTTCTATCAATATGCCTCATAAAAGATAAAATAGATTTTGTCCTAATACTTTTGCACAGTACTGTATATAACATATTGAAGACACTAAAATCAAAATTTAAAATCATTTATACACTTGGGAAGTATTTTCAACAGAGAATGGAAGGTACGGAAACCGAAGGTGGATTGGAATAGCGAAAGATGCTTTTCAAAAGCTAAGTAAAGTATTAGGGGAATGTAATTAAAAACAAAGGAAAAAAAGTAATTAAACTCTTCCATAATATTAGTTCTCCCATATGGATGTTAATTCTGCACAATATCCTGAAAAATGAAGAAGATCCAGGAAGAAGGAGAAATGTTGTTCTAAAGAAAATGATGAAAATATTGTCGGCCGAACAAGTAAGCAAAGACAAAGATTTAGTGAAAGTGAAAACAAGAAAAGAATCTTATGCTTAACATCAGAAAGAGACAGTTGAAATTTATAGAGCACAAAATGAAGAAACGGTGCTTGGAAAATGGGACACCCACAGGGAGGATTGAAGTCGAGAGATAAACAGGTTATAAACTTGTGAAAATAGATAGCACAACAAAGTTTAGGAGAGATGAACATAGACAATATTTACTATAAGTTTGTGTTTCAGTTTAGTTTAATGGTACATCAACACCTCTATGCGTTATTTAAAGCCAAAACGTAGGGTCTTAAGATATTTTTTTAATGTTCGGTTATAGCAAGAAGTTTGATTTAGTCAGATTTTGATGAAAACTTTTCTTTTATTATTTTTTATTTTAGAAAACTGAAAATGTCTTCTAGTCTTGTATTCAGAAATGTATAATGTCAATATTTTTTCATTCAATAAGGTATTATGGCAATAACTTTTCCTTCAAAAATGTATTGTTGGTAATAGTTTTTATTCAATGTATTTTTCTGTAAAAGTCTATATTTATACTTTCATAGTGTTTTGACACCAGTTTGGGGATAAACTATTTGCCGATAGTTGGGAGCCAAAGATGTGGTACCACTCCAGGTCAGGGTTAGCCTGGGAACAACAACAATTAACAGGTGGTTCCATGCTCCTCACAACCTCCCAATCAGAGGCCTTGCTGCCGGATGCAGTTTATTGTCGTACCCAGGATCAATATTTAATAAGAGTGACAAAAAACAGGAAATTGTGAAGATCCATGTTCGCCCTCTTAAAGGAAAACGGCACATGGAAGAAGATAGGTTTTCATATTTGTCTGTCTGACTTTATCTCTTTCAGTTTTTGTATATGTGAGTCGATGTGCATTTTGGTGCAGTAGACATCGGCTCTAAACGAGAAATCGGTGAGTCGATTTCGAATTCCATTTGAATTCGTTATATTTACCTATGCGCAAATACTCTTGGAAAAGCTATTAATCCCTTTCTTCTCCCTCCAGCTATGGGTTAAATAGTGGGACATATTAGGTTCTAAAGTCTTACTTTGCAAGCAGTCTACCGCAGAAAGTAATATCAACCCACTGTGGGAAAATCTTCTGCCCGGTAAGTTATGTCTAGAAAGGTGACATGATCGCCCAAGCGACTGACTGACTGTGAGGATGTATGTTTATACGTATGAGTGCGATGAAAAAACGTGTAACATTCAACGCAGAGAACTGTGAAGTGCTCT
>JBBBDQ010001026.1:7705000-7735000 GCA_037127315.1 Ascarosepion bandense
AGATAGATAGATAGATAGATAGATAGAGATAGAATTGACGAATAGAATGAGATAGATAGATAGAATTACGAATAGAATGAGATAGCTAGATGGATAGATAGAATTAGCGAATAGAATGAGATAGATAGATGGATAGATAGAATTAGCGAATGAATAGATAGATGAGATAGATAGATAGATAGATAGATAGATAGAATTAACAAATAGAATGCGATAGATAGATAGATAGATAGATAGATAGATAGATAGATAGATAGATAGAATTAACAAATAGAATGCGATAGATAGATAGATAGACAGATAGAATTAACAAAGAGAATGAGATAGATAGATAGATAGATAGATAGATAGATAGATAGATAGATAGATAGAATTAACAAATAGAATTAACAAATATGAGATAGATAGATAGATAGATAGATAGATAGATAGATAGAATTAGCAAATAGAATGCGATAGATATATAGATAGATAGAGAGATAGGATTAGATAATAGAATGAGATAGATAGATAGATAGATAGATAGAATTAGATAATAGAATGAGATAGATAGATAGATAGATAGATAATAGAATGAGATAGATAGATGTATTGATAGAATTAGCGAATAGAATGAAGTACATAGATAAATAGATATATAGAATTAGATAATAGAATGAGATAGATAGATAGATACATAGATTTAGATAATAGAATGAGATAGATAGATAAATAGATAGATAGATAGATAGATAGAATTAGAGAATAGAATGAGATAGATAGATATGTTGATAGAATTAGCGAATAGAATGAAATAGATAGATAGATAGATAGATAGATAGATAGACAGACAGACAGACAGATAGATAGATAGATAGAATTAGAGAATAGAATGAGATAGATAGATAGAATTAGAGAATAAAATGAGATTGATAGTTGTATTGATAGAATTAGCGAATAGAATGAAATAGATAGATAGATAGAGAGATAGATAGATAGATAGATAGATAGATAGATAGAAGGAGATAGATAGATAGAATTAGAGAATAGAATGAGATAGATAGATAGAATTAGAGAATAGAAAGAGATAGATAGATAGAATTTAAGAATAGAATGAGATAGATGTATTGATAGAATTAGCGAATAGAATGAAATAGATAGATAGATAGATAGATAGAAGGAATTAGCGAATAGAATGCGATAGATAGATAGATAGATAGATAGATAGATAGATAGAATTAGATGAATAGAATGCGAATAGAATAGATAGATAGATAGATAGATAGATAGATAGATAGATAGAAGGAATTAGCGAATAGAATGCGAATGATAGATAGATAGATAGATAGATAGATAGATAGATAATAGAATGAGATAGATAGATAGATAGATAATAGAATGAGATAGATAGATAGATAATAGAATGAGATAGATAGATAGATAGATAGATAGATAATAGAATGAGATAGATAGATAATAGAATGAGATAGATAGATAGATAGATAGATAGATAGAATAGATAGAATGAGATAGATAGATAGATAGATAGATAGATAGATAGATAATAGAATGAGATAGATAGATAGATAGATAGATTGAATTAGATAATAGAATGAGATAGATGTATTGATAGAATTAGCAAATAGCAAATAGAATGAAATAGATAGATAGATAGATAGATAGAGAGAATTACATAATAGTATGAGATAGATAGATAGAATACAAGAATAGAATGAGATAGATAGTTGTATTGATAGAATTAGCGAAGAGAATGAAATAGATAGATTGATAGAATTAGATAATAGAATGAGATAGATAGAGATACATAGAATTAAATAGAATTGAGATAATAGAATGAGATAGATAGATAGATAGATAGATAGATAGATAGATAGAAGGAATTAGCGAATTGAATGCGATAGATAGATAGATAGATAGATAGATAGATATATAGATAGATAGATAGATAGAAGGAATTAGCTAATAGAATGCGATAGATAGATAGATAGATAGATAGATAGATAGATAGATAATAGAATGAGATAGATAGATAGATAGATAGAATTAGATAATAGAATGAAGTAGAGTAGATAGATAGATAGATAGATAGATAGATAGATAGATAGAGAGAATTAGATAATAGAATGAGATAGACAGATGTATTGATAGAATTAGCGAATAGAATGAAATAGATAGTTAGATAGATAGAAAGATAGATAGATAGAATTAGATAATAGAATGAGATAGATAGGTTTATTTATAGAATTAGCGAATAGAATGAGATAGACAGATATATACATAGAATTAGATAATAGAATGAGATAGATAGATAGATAGATAGATAGATAGATATATAGATAGATAGATAGATAGAATTAGATAATAGAATGAGATAGATAGATAGATAGATACATAGATTGATAGAATTAGATAATAGAATAAGATAGATAGATAGATAGATAGATAGATAGATAGATACATAGATTGATTAGATTAGATAATTAGAATGATAGATAGATAGATAGATAGATAGATAGATAGATAGATAGATAGATAGATAGATAGATAGATAGATAGATAGATAGAATTAGACAATAGAAATAGATAGATAGATAGATAGATACATGGAATTAGATAATAGAATGAGATAGATAGATAGATAGATACATGGAATTATTTAATAGAATGAGATAAATAGATAGATAGATAGATAGAGAGAGAGAGAGAATTAGAAAATAGAATGAGGTAGATAGATGTATTGATAGAATTAGCGAATAGAATGAAACAGATAGAGTAGATAGGATTAGAGAATAGAATGAGATAGATAGATATATTGATAGAATTAGCGAATAGAATGAAATAGATAGATAGATAGAATTAGAGAATAGAATGAGATAGACAGATAGAATTAAAGAATGGAATGAGATAGATAGATAGAATTAGGGAATAGAACGAGATCAACAGATATATTGATAGAATTAGCGAATAGAATGCGATAGATAGATAGATAGATAGATAGATAGATAGATAGATAGAAATAGATAGATAGAAGGAAATAGAATAGATAGATAGATAGATAGATAGATAGATAGATAGATAGATAGATAGATAGATAGATAGATAAGAATAGAAGGAATTATCGAATAGATAGATAGATAGATAGATAGATAGATAGATAGATAGATAGATAGATAATACAATGAGTTGGATAAATAGATAGATAGAATTAGATAGATAGATAAATAGAATTAGGTAATAGAATTAGATAGATAGATAGATAGATAGATAGATAGATAGATAGATAGAATTAGATAATAGAATGAGATAGATAGATGTATTGATAGAATTAGCAAATAGAATGAAATAGATAGATAGATAGATAGATAGATAGATAGATAGAATTAGATAATAGAATGAGATAGATAGATGTATTGATAGAATTAGCGAATAGAATGTAATACATAGATAGATAGAATTAGATAATAGAATGAGATAGATAGATAGATAGATAGATACATAGATATATAGATATATAGATAGATAGATAGATAGAATTAGAGAATAGAATGAGATAGATAGATGTGTTGATAGAATTAGCGAATAGAATGAAATAGATAGATAGATACATAGATAGATAAATGGACAGACAGATAGATAGATTGATAGATAGATAGAATTAGAGTATAGAATGAGATAGATAGAATTAGAGAATAGAATGAGATAGATAGTTGTATTGATAGAATTAGCGAATAGAATGAAATAGATAGATAGATAGATAGATAGATAGATAGATAGAATTAGAGAATAGAATGAGATAGATAGATAGAATTAGAGAATAGAATGAGATAGATAGATAGAATTAGAGAATAGAATGAGATAGATGTACTGATAGAATTAGCGAATAGAATGCAATAGATAGATAGATAGATGGATAGATAGATAGATAGATACGTAATAGAATAAGATAAATAGATAGATAGATATATAGAAGTAGCAAATAGAATAGAAATAGATAGATAGATAGATAGATAGATAGATAGAATTAGGTAATAGAATGAGATAGATATATTGATAGAATTAGCGAATAGAATGAAATACATAGATAGATAGATAGATAGATAGATAGATAGATAGATAGATAGATAGAATAAGATAATAGAATGAGATAGATAGAATTAGAGAATAGAATGAGATAGATAGATGTACTGATAGAATTAGCGAATAGAATAAGAATATATATATATATATATATATATATAGAGAGAGAGAGAGAGAGAAGATAGATAGATAGATAGATAGATAGATAGAAGGAATTAGCGAATATAATGCGATAGATAGATGAACAGATTGATAGATAGATAGATAGATAGATAGTTAGATAGAGATAATTAGATAATAGAATGAGATAGACAGATGTATTCATAGAATTAGCGAATAGAATGAAATAGATAGATAGATGGATAGATAGAATTAGATAATAGAATGAGATAGATATATAGATGTATTGATAGAATTAGCGAATAGAATAAAATCCATTAATAGATAGAATTAGATAATAAAATGAGATAAATAGATAGATACATAGAATAAGATAATAGAATGAGATAGATAGATAGATAGATAGATAGATACATAGATAGAATTAGAAAATAGAATGAGGTAGATAGATATATTGATAGAATTAGCGAATAAAATGAAACAGATAGATAGATAGAATTAGAGAATAAAATGAGATAGATAGAATTAGAGAATAGAATGAGATCGATATATGTATTGATAGATTTAGCGAATAGAATGCGATAGATAGATAGATAGGTAGATAGACAGAGAGATAGATAGATAGAAGGAATTAGCGAATAGAATGTGATAGATAGATAGATAGGTAGATAGAAGGAATTAGCGAATAGAATGCGATAGATAGATAGATAGATAGATAGATAGATAGATAGATAGAATTAGCGAATAGAATGGATAGGATAGATAGATAGATAGATAGATAGATAGATAGATAGAATTAGCGAATAGAATGAGATAGATAGATAAATAGATAGAATAGATAGATAGAATTAGCTAATAGAATAGATAGATAGATAGATAGATAGAATAGAATGATAGATAGATAGATAGATAGATAGATAGATAGAATTAGTAATAGAATAGATAGAATAGATAGAATAGAATGAGATAGATAGATAGATAGATAGATAGATAGATAGATAGATAGATAGATAGATAGATAGATAGATAGATAGATAGATAGATTTGTAGAACGGTGCAATTTTGTTCTGGTTTTCACGTGTTTTTGATCATCAAAGAAAATGTTTTAATTTTTATTTAAATACTGCATATATGTAGAGATGCGTATGTTGATGAATTTTTGTGAAAGTGGGGTGAACTTTGGGAGGGATATATTGTCATCGTGGCGCCTTTTATACAAACACAGGCATACGCGAGCTAGACAACTGGGTCTCACACAGGCATAATTTCATATTAACGTTGTGTGGTTTAGCATATATATGTATATGTGTGACGTTTTGCACATGCATACGCATTTCATTTTAGCTTGTGTATTTGCGTAAGTATATATCTAATTCTGTTTATATTTTCATACATTGAAATATGATTATAAATGTCCCGACCTCATTCATTCAAGGCTGGTCACGTTATGAATTCGCCTTGACTGTATCTAATATGTAGCAATTTAATCTGTGTACAAATAGAGCTTTAAAATTTAACAGACAAATTGACAAGTCGATAAAAGCTAAATTTTGTAATTTGTGTATGTATATATGCGTGGGTATATTAATCTGTATATGTGTCTGTTTGTCAGTATTTGTGAATATACTCGTCTATTTTTCCATGTGTGGATGTTAGCAGCTTTATTTATGTATGAGTTCTTTCTCTTCCTCGTTTAATATAAGAATATCTTTCTAAATCTAATAATAAATTGTTAAACTTTGAATTTTTTTTAATTTAGCAAATATAATAAAATAGATATAATAGTTAATTAATAATTCTGATCTCAATTTAATCAAATATTAATACTAATGCCCCCAAGATTATTTTAAGTCTACCCACATATTCTCTAAATTAGAAGTTGCCTTACTCTGATTGGTCCACATTGTACATACAACAATGCCTCCCTGATTAAAGGGATTTTGCTTGTTTTTAACCTTTTAAAGACATTCAATTTGAAATAACCCACATCACTTAACAAGACACAAGAAGTGTAGAAACAAAATAGCTATTTTGTAGTGATATTATAACATATCCTTGTTATAATTTCTGAATAATTTCTTTATATATATATATATATATATATATATATATATAAATTTTATATATTATATAAAAATTTATATTATAAATTTGTAATTTCTTTATATATCTATAAAAGCATCTCGGCGTGGTGTATGGGTGAGCAAACTTACCTCGCTAGAATCATTATAAGTGAGTTCAATCCACACTAGGTACGCCCTACTTTCGACCGAGAGTCAGGTCTAAGCTACGCTTAGAAAATTACCTTCCTTCGGGTTTGGGGGTTGAGCGCGGTTACAAAAACAGCACCCTACACCCCATTGAGTGTAACGAAAAATTTTTATATACATATAAAAAGTAATTTCCGTCCAAGTGAACCACCAAAAAAAATTATTCCACTTTCTCAGTATCGTTTTTCTCAAAAGTCAAATAATTTTTCATGGCACCACCTCTAATGGTTAAAAAAAAAGGCAGAAGTCTAGTAAAAAAAAAAAAAGTATAAAAAATAAAATTAAAATTAAGCCAGGAGAGCCTGAAGACTGAAAATTAAATGAAAACTCAAATTTTTTACTAGTAAAAAATAGGAAAATTTAAAAATTGAACACAAATAATCCAAATTTCCAAAGGAAAGAGCGACAAAATTTCGGAAGGCACGCAGTAAGACTTGAACTCGTCTGAAATAATAACACAAACTTGACTGACTCCAGAGGCATTTTTTCTTTTTAGTCTATCTTGCAGTTATTTTTATTCTTTCTATATTTTTTATAATCATTTATTGCCAATGTTTTGCAGGGGTTACATAGAGTGACAGGTTATTGGGGGTGTCAGGAAGTGGGTAAGACTGTGGCCATAAAGGGATCAATGTATATATTGATTGTAATGTAGAATTGATCCCTCTCTTTATATCCACATTATAATAGTATAGATGACTCCAACGGCATTTTTTTTAGATTCTTGCAGTTATTTTCATAGTATAGATTTTTTTTATAATCATATAGCCCCAAGCAAGGCATTTTACTGCCACTGTTTTGCAGGGGGTTACATAGGATGGTGTCAGAAGGTGGGTAAGAGAAGGATGTCTGCGGCCATAAAGTTAGGGACCAATCTATATATTTATTTTAATGAAGAATTGACCCCCCATTTTATATCCACATTATAATAGTATAGAAATATTTTTTATTATCATATCGTCCCAAGCAAGGCATTTTACTGCCACATATTTTCAGGGGTTACATCGAAGGAACGTTATGAGAAAGAGTGACAGGTGATTTGGGATGTCAGGAAGTGGGTAAGAGAAGGATGATGATACTGATGAGAGTGGACGGAGAAAAGAGCAAGAGAGAGAGAGAGAGAGAGTGAGAGAGGATGCAGGTTAGTGAGATAGGATATGACTATTGACTTTACATTTAAATTCTTGGAGATTATAGCTATCGGGAAAGTAAGTGAATGGAAGTGACTTCCACAGGCGGAAAGTGCGAGAAAAGAAGCTACTGGAGTAGAATTTGCGTTTAGAATTTATTGGTTTCACAGTAAAAGGGTGGGACCTAGTTGCTAATCTTGTGGCTTGAGTAACGTTATATATAGGAGGCACCAGTGAGCTAAGTTCATCGGAGCAGAAGTCGTGAAAATATTTGTAGAAGAGACACAAGGAAGCCACATTGCCCCGTTAAGAAAGTGACTGTATCCGAGCTGCTAAGTCGGCATCTATCACATTACAGATTCTCTGTTGGATTTGGTCAAGGACACCTAGGTGGATAGCAGGAGCATCCGACTAGATATGGCAGCAGTATTCAATAGATGGGCGGGAGTATATTTATATATGTGCACAATTGCTTCAGGCGAAAAAATACTTCCTGGCCCTACACAGAGAACCGACTTTCTTAGCAGCGGATTTAGCTATGGATTCTATATAGTCATTCCACTTGAGGTCAGTTGTGAGAGTTAAGACGAGGAGGCGCAGTGTTTTGTTTTCAAGGAGACTAGCCAAATCCATGCTAATGTAATTGGGGAGGTAGGAGCGATTGTCTGTTATGGATAATAGATAGCAGCTTCGTTTTGGAAGCATTAAAATTCACGAGCCTTTTCTTACCACAGTCCGCCATGGATCGGAGGTCCTTTTCAAGCTCGGCAGCGAGGTTTACTTTAACTCAGCAGATTTTTTATCGATGCGTGAGTAGTGTAGTGTCGTCAGCGAATATGCCTACTTGGGATTTTATTACATTTATTTAAATTATAGGCTAGTCCACTTGCGTCACCGTAGGTGTGTTATTTCCTTCACTTCATTAAAGTAAAATGAACAAAATTAGAACTTAGTCGACGCGTTTCCTCCTCAGAAACTTTATCAGGGCACATCAGTGGACGAAACGAGTAAGCTAAATTTTCTTATAATTCTTTTTTCATATTGTTTTCTGTAGATATTATTCAGTCAGTTAATTGCTGTACGTGATATACGCTTAGGCGATCATATCTCTTTCTTTTGCAAAAGACCTGTTGCTAACCGAAGCTATAGAGCCCAATCTGTCCTGCTATTCAACCCATAGCTGGAGGGAGGAGAGATGTATTAATACTCTTTCCCAAAAGGTATTTGTGGGTATGTGAATGAAAATAATTTGATTGGAATTCTAATTCAGTTCTCCAATTACTCATTCCGAGCCGATATCCATTACACCCCAACGCACATATGATCTACCTGAAAAAATGTACACGCTATGTAAATATATGTGTGTGATTGGGTGTGTATCAATGCATATGTATATACATTTTATTAGTGGGGTGTTTGTATGCGCGAATTTCCACCATTCATTCACACGAGGTGATAAAAAGAAATCTTTACAAATATTTCAATAACTAAACTTTTTTAGATACATTAAAAAATTTTTTTTATCAAAAATAAAATTTATAAGTATTATTAAAAATAGGTTTACGTTTACAAATATTTTTTTAAAAAATCTGTCGCTTTCTGCGTCACGTGATGTAAACAATCTCTCTCCACAGACGCTCTCGCGAAATACGTTTATAATTTGAATTTTAAAATCATTTGTTGCTGATGAAGGACCGAGGACGCTCTGAAATATAAAATATAATAATAGAAATAAATAGAAATAAACAAATACTGTCAAAAAATACATTTTTAAACTTACAACTTTTTAATCATTTTTCATATATATATATATATATATATATATATATATATATATATATATATATATATATATACAAAATAAATAAGTTTTCAATGTTCAGAATTGTCGTTGTATGATCATTTCAACATGAAATCCCTAACAGAGATTTTACATATCGTCAGCAACAACACTTTTTCAAAAATGATTTTTGAAAAAATGTTGTTGCTTATGACATGTGAAATCTCTGTTAGGGACTTCATGTTGAAATGATCATACAACTACAATTTTGAAAACTTATTTTATTTTATATTTGCTCTGTAATTTTAATGACCTTGAGCTCTCCACCTGTATCATTTTTTAATACTAAAATTTGAATATTAATTAGGATCAGGTTTTTGGGATTTACCTTCCTACTCTTCCGTTTGGATTAAAGTTATTTTTAACATATTGAATATTACTGACACATCTAGTCTAGTGTTTCCTATATATATATATTCATTACAAATTGTCGGTTGCTTATAACCAAGTTTCGTTAAATTTCGTTAATTTCCGTAACATGTTTACAGTTGTTTGACATTACGATACATTACAGAGCAGATATGGTTTGTTTACGATAGATCGAAAATTGTGTTATATAAGCATGATAAAAACCTCGTCTGATCAAGAGGCTATCCATGGTCGAGTGGTCAAGACGGTACCAGATCAAATGGTATGCTTCCCCTATGTAATAGGGGTCGCAGGTTCGAATCCTGCTGGGTAGCACACATTTTCGTCATAAAAATTTATCGTGAAATAATCAGGCCGGTAGATATAAATATAAAATACTGTTTAATTAAAAACAGAATATCTACTTAAATACGAGTATCGGTAAAAATAATGTTCAAAATAATTCATTATATATACATATAGACAGCAGACTAGATGTGTCAGTATTATTCAATATATATATATATTGAATATTACTGACACATCTATTCTGGTGTTTCCCGTATATATATATATATATATATATATTGAGAGAGAGAGAGAGACCAGACTAGATGTGTCTGTAATATTCAATGCACGAACGAATGTTAGACATACAAATGTGCAAGATAGATTCTGGCGAGAAGGGCAGCTGGAGTTAATCGACCTAATGATAAAATTAAGATTCTCCGTGGTTAACGTGGTCTCTGCCGAAAAAATAAGACGACGTTTAGAGTTACTGCCATTTCCCAAACAGATGTGATATTTCAAATTAGGATGCGGTGCATAGTACAATTTTCCTCCGAAACGGATCTTGTTTATCTGATTAGGCCTTACTTTTACATTTTAAATTATTGGCTTTAAGTTTTCCCCCAAAAGATGGCCCAAGATCCACTCAAGTTAGCATGAAAAGAATGTGGTTAGCAGAAAATAATTGAATTGGTGAAACGAAGGAATGTAAATTGCAGGAATATTTTCAAATAGAAATAGTGAGACGATCTCGACTTTTCGTCTGTATGAAAGAGTTGTACAGAAGAGAATAATTCTCACCAATATACATATTATATACATATATATATATATGTACTGACCCCTTCCAGCGACCGCCCATATACATATATATATATATATATATATATATATATAGATAGATAGATAGATAGATAGATAGATATAATTTATATTAATGAGAAAATTTTTTTCTATTAGCCTCTCTGTTTTTAGGTGTTTGTCATTTATATATATATATATATATATATATATATACATAAGTACTGCCCCCTTCCAGCGACCGCCGATATATATATATATATATATATAAAAGTACTGCCTCCTTCCAGCGACCGCCCATATATATACATATATAGATAGATAGATCGATAGATAGATATAATTTATATTAATGAGAAAATTTTTTCTATAAGCCTCTCTGTTTTTAGGTGTTTGTCATTTATATATATATATATATATATATATATA
The DNA here is from genome assembly GCA_037127315.1 of Ascarosepion bandense. Classification (NCBI taxonomy): domain Eukaryota; kingdom Metazoa; phylum Mollusca; class Cephalopoda; order Sepiida; family Sepiidae; genus Ascarosepion; species Ascarosepion bandense. Next base: position 7,716,304 of record JBBBDQ010001026.1, read on the forward strand.
TATAAAGTCACTCTATTGCTTATAACCAGAATTGAAACCCGACCGAATTGACATCAATCGGTGATTCTACCTCTGAACTATGGTCGCTCGGTAGAGGAAGGCGGACTTTAACGTGTCGGCGAGTGTTCATATTCATTACTGAATGAACGATACGTTTATGCGTGAGTAACTACTGTTTTTCCACAGTCTACCATTCCTCCATCGTGCGCAATCAGGGTGTGAGAGCCTAAATAGTCATCCGCAGATAGATCTGTTTCACTGTATCACACACACACACACACACACACACATATATATATATATATATATATATATATATATATATATATATATGGTTAAATGAAATAAAGACAAGAGGAAAACTGTATTTTAAATCGCCTACGCGTTTCGTCCTGTGTTGGACTTTATTCTAAATTACGTATCTATAAACAAACAGAAAACGCTCAAATTCCCTTCATTTTAATATCTCGTTACTTTGCACTACACATGAAGAAATTCTAAAAACAAAAATATTCTGTTGATCGTCTGAAATGATTTGTGTGCGTCTTTGTGGTTGCCAAGACTGTTTGTTTATAGATACATAATTTAGAAGAAACCTCGTTTAATCTTTTTGCCTTGATAAAGTCCATCATAGGACGAAACGCGTAGGCGATTTAAAATACAGTTTTCCTCTTGTCTTTATTTTATTTAACCATTCTATCCTTAATCTCAGATTATAACTGAGTATATTTTTACACACACACACACACACACACACACACACACACACACATAGGCAACAATCTCTCTGTTTTATATAGATTTCATTGAAAAGTTATTATCATTAAGTTTTTATATAATTTTTCATGTTTTCATGTGTTTAATTTTTAAAAACGCACAAATCCGAATAACTATAGAAAGTTACACATTAAAACTGAATGATATACAATTTATATACATATATGTGTATATATATATATATATATATATATTACAATGATATACATATTTAGATAAGGCGTCGTTATTTTACCACAATGAAGGATAAAGGTCTAGATGAGGTTAACACAGCAGGTTTTACATCACGTAACCACTGACAATAGATTCTAACTTATCCCTGAGTGTCAGTCCTGTTGTTTTATTTTTCTTTTCAGTCTTTTTGTGTCTTTGTTAAATCGTCGAATGAACGAACAAGTGAGGTTTTTAAATTTGAACTTTAAATGTCAGTTTCCCAGTCTGTTGACGACACTCAACCGGTTTAATGAAGACAAGGATTTTTTCACCAATATCGGCCTTAACGGTGAAAACGTTTCTGGCCGTTTGTCATTAATGTAAAATCCAGCTAGGATTTTGACAGTAAAACCTTTTCTTTTTTACAGACCAATTAAATTAAACAAAAAGCACGAAGTAATTGCAGTTATTGTTGTCAAGAGTTGTTGTTGTTGTAAGGGGACAAAAAAACAACTGTTGATAAAAAAGATATCAAGAAAAATAAATGCATTATCTTTCTTTTTATTATTTATATTTATTTTGCTTTTATACACACGAACACGAGATCTCGATATTCCCCTTCGCCATATATTCACTCAATTCTTTATCCACACGCAGGCAAAGCAATAAACCACAAACAGACAAGGAGTTACTGAGTGTGATAGAATATTAGAAAAACGAAACATTATTAAGATAGAACAAATAGAAAGTAAGAATACAGAAGATAACGACTGATATTGCATATCAAAGTTTACTGGAAAGCAAGAACCCGAAGAGAGTTCCACAAGCAAGAAATACGAGAGAGGGAACTATTAGCATAGAAGTTACTGTTATATTGGAGTAGATAGATCTATCTATCTCCCGGTTCACACTCCACCTATGTCTATTGAACAGGTTAAGAGGCTCATTCCTTGTTCCCTGTTTAGGATGTGGTTTCCGGCTTTCTCTTTTCCAATTTTCTCACTTTGCTTTCTTTTATTTTTTCAATTGGAGTAGATAGATCTATCTATCACCCGGTTCACACTCCACCCACGTCTATTGAACAGGGAAGAGGCTCATCCCTTGTTCCCTGGTTAGGATGTGGTTTCCGGCTTTCTCTTTTCCAATCTTTTCACTCTTACGTAGCCCCCTGCACATCAGTGGCGTTACCGCCTTGCTCGGGGTGTTATGATGAAAAAAATATCTCTAACCATTTAATGTGTAAGATGGTGAAAATGAGAAGTCAGATACTGGCACGAAAGAGGATAGATCATCAGAACAATTAAAAAAATATTTAGAAAAGGTAGGTCGGTTGGAAAGTGATTAAAGCCAGGTGAATATGAAGCAATAATGAGATGGTTAATGCTTATCTGATTCGGCCTTGTGTCAGACTTAACCGAACTCCCTACAGCTTACAAGTTTTATCCAGAAATATCAGAAGGTTATTTTCGTTATCATCATCAGAATGTTTTCATCAGAAGGTTGGAAATTGTGGAATTTTTGTGGAAGAGTGAGAAACAGCGGAAAATAAAAATATACATTTTGTATGTCAAAACAAAAATGTATTAAAAAGAATAGAATAACAAGAACTGGTAGAAATTAATGTTCGCTTAGAAATATTATTAAGAAGTTAAGGGTAGACGTTAGTAATAGAAATTTGTCGGAAAGAGTCTATGCGTATGTATGTATGTATGTATGTATGTATGTATGTATGTATGTATGTATGTGTTAGCGTTTGTTTGGAAGAAATGTCTTTGAATGGAGAAAAAGTAAAAGGATTCAGCACACGAGAAAGAAGAAGAAAGAGAACTATGTGCGACGCGACCTTACGTCCGGGTCGTGGTTGAAGTTTCTCTCGTTATATTTTAGTTGTGTGTGCGTGTGTGTGTGTCTCGCTCTCTGTCCCCCCCCTCTCTCTTTCTCTCTCTCTCTCTCTGTTGCTCCTCCCATCTGACTGACTGACGCTGATCGAAGTCATTTATATATCCTTTAGACTTTTTTCACTGGATCGCGAAGTCGTTTTTAGATTTGAAAATCGCTCCTATTGATCAGAAAACTAATTTAGCATCTACTCGTGAAACCTGGTACGACTTTTTTCGTAAGCACGAGGTCAATCCTTTTTTTTTTGTGGCAACCAATCTTTTCACTCTTATGTAGCCCACTGCGCATCAGTGGCGTTACCGCTTTGCTTGGGATGATATGATTAATTAAAAAAAACAAAAAAAAAAAACTAGGATTTTCCACGTCATTGTGAGTTTTTGTAAAAGTGAAGAAGAAAGTTGATTTTAATTCTAAATTTCGGACCCACCGCAAATACTGATTACAATTCTTTGAATTCCTTCAAGAATATCTAAATACATTGTAGTAGCACCAGATCAGATGTGGCAGAACTACTCAATATATTGACGACTGGCAGGCTGAAAAATATTTAAGATAAATTCTAACGAGAAAAATTGACTAACACGGCACATGGACACAGCTTATCTAAGAGCAAACCGCGCAATTAATTCAATAGAATCACTTCACTTCATTTTAGGGGAAAATATGAGATTACAAAGGTGTTATGTTTTGCTTTCGTGAGGTTAACATCAGCCATATTGATGGAAGTGAAAAATTCTCCTCCAGTAAGATTGAAGTTGAGTAGTTTACCTTTAGAGGCTTTAATAAGCTTGTGTAAGTACATAGTGGATGTGCGTTTTTGTACAAGCAATGGCAACCTACTGCGGGATAATCTTCTGCCCAGTCAGTCTCGAAAGAGACATGATCGCCCAAGCGTGTATCAGGTATGGCACTTAACTGACTGAAGTAGATAGTGGGATAAGGAGAGCATTTGTTGATACTCCTGAAATGAGGTAGTATATTTATGGTTCAGACCTAACCTTTATTGCCATGTTATGACGTTTCAGCCGTTGTACGCTCCGGTCTTCTTCAGGGGCTAAAACTTTCGAACAGAACACTTTATTTCGATCACTGGGGTATATCATTCTCATACAATGGCTACTGGTAGTGGTATTGCACATGGAATTAGAAAGGTATACCCCAGTAATCGAAATAAAGAGTTTGGGTCGAAATTTTCTTGGAACTGAAGAAGGTCGGAATGTAACGGTTGAAGCGTAGTAAATATGGTAATAAAGCTGTAGAAAACAGTTCAAGCAATGTAAATAACGCAGGAGAGTGAATGGCAGAAAAAAATGCGTTTTAAAGAATTGGTAAAAAGAAGAACCATATGTGTTATATATATATATGTTTGTTCATGTATGTTTGCTTAAGTATGTGCGTGTGTGGCTGTTTAGTTATATATGTTTGTTTATAACCGTGTGTCTAAGTATTTTTGGGTGTTATTGCGTGTGTATCTTACTTCATGTGTCCATCTATTATGAGGATATGCGTGGATACCTGATTATGTTAGTAGTGCTGTAAGTCACGAGTATGAAAATGACGAAAAGTGTCTGAGATGTGACAACGAGCGTGCATTCTTAAATAACAAGTCTCGTTTTGGGCTGATAAGATGCTAATAAATAATTTATGTATTCTTCCTGCAGAAAGAGAGGCAAGTGTTTATCTCTTTTGATTTCTTAGCCGAGAAACCGCATGACAATGCGGTGGGAGGCCGTGTAAGGATAGGTTCGTTATTCCTTGAAGCATCAAGTAATGTTATGTGGCTAACAGAAAGTGTGAAAACAATTGTCACGTGACCATCCACCATTGTGCTTTTCAAAGCAGACGTAGAGGCCTGAACATTAAATATTTCATTCCTATACCTATGTTCTAACGCGTAGATATCCGTTGAACGATTCTCCTGTCAAATCCAATCATGTATCTAATACATTATAGAAAGGGTGGTTCAAATTGCAAAATCGGTTACGTAATAAGATTTTGAAATGCTCAAGCCAAAAATAATCATAAATCTTCATATTTTGCGGATTGCTATCTTCGTCTTTGTTGATATTGACGCAACATATTCTTTGCTCTTTGTAAGATTTAAGAGCTCAGTCCAGAACGTATTGTAATAAAAATATATCCACAATCATTTGCGCGGCCTTGATTTAACTTGGCAACCTTCCAGAGGAGAACTTTCTGTACATGCTTCAACGATCATTCTCCTCTATGGTTGTTCATTCGATATTTTTTAAAAACATGTTATATACTGTTTATGTTTAGATATGTCTCATTGCAAATTTTGTAGTCTTCCGAAAATAAAATTAGCTTTACGAGGACGTGGATGAGATTAAAGTGAATGTGACAAGGTAGTGGATAGACATCAAGAGAAAATAATTTATATGCTTTATTACAGTGAGAGAAGAGTGCGATAAAAATTAAAAAAAGACATTGGCCACATTCGATGTATGCAAAGTATTTGAGGTGATCCCCCCCTCCATCACACTACTGTCTGTTACTGCTTACTTAAGGTAACTTAATCTCTCCAGAACTCTCCAGAACTGTATAGAAGAAACAAAATGGAGATAATTTTTGAAATTTTCTTAACTTTTTTCTGTCAGCCAGCCTTCAACTTGGTGAGTTTAGCCAGTGTGATCTTATTTTTTGAATTATTTATTTATTTTGATTTGTATTTTGATTTGTATTTTTTATTTTATTTCGGTTCTTATCTTTTCTGCCTAATTTTTGTGTAAATTGTTGTTAATTATCAAATTTAGGTTTGACTTATTCTAAGTTAAAACTTAGTTAACTTCAGTCACACATTTATTCTTTTTTTTAATTGGAGTAGATAGTACCTTCTATCGCCCGGTCTCACACTCCACCCCCTTCTTTTGGACAGGAGTAGAGGTGATCGCCTTGTTTCTTGTTTAGGAAGGGGTTACCGGTTCATCTCTCTCTTTTTCGGTCTTTATATCGGTTCGGCTGGAAGCTTTTTGCAGTTGGTGAGTATGGTGGCAAAGTCTCTTCATTCTGAGGGTACCGGGTTGGCAGTTTCCTGGTTGCTGCTTCCGACTGGTAGTTAGGAGCCCGAACTCTTGCGTAGCGTCTCGAGAGGCTGCTCTGATCAACAGTTGAATAATATCGGGGTTCCTGTAGTGCCATTTCGCGCATGGACGGGCGTCCCTGCATGAATTTCCGATGGGCAACCCCGAGGCCACATTATGCTGCAGGCGGCGCCATTCTCCATCCTTCACCTGCTGCAATTAACGACAATCTGACCCTACTCTAGACCTCTCTCTATCCACAACTACAACCAACATGAAATTTAACAAACAAAATAGCAAGCCTAAACCAGCTAGTCGTAAATCGCCCAAACCTATCTGCGTTACCTTCAGAAATATACGAGGTATTCGCAGTAACTTTAATAGTGTAGAGTCTTTCCTTCTAACTAACTCACCCGATATCTTAGCTATATGTGAGACTAACCTTGACCCTTCTATCCCCTCTTCAGAGCTGTTCGTTCCTGGTTACCTTCCTCTCTTCAGGAAGGACTCCAATGTCCATATGCATGGGCTTGGTGTATATGTCAGCGAACAACTCCCCCTAGCCAGGGTCACATCTCTTGAATCCCTTGATCATTCCTTCATGTGCTTCCGTCTCTCACTTCTAAGCTCGGTTAGCTATCTCTTCTTCCTCTACCGCTCCCCCTCCTCCTCTCACTGTACGTTACTTGATTGCATCTCTAATAACATCGACAGGGCCATTTCTTCTCACCCATCTGCCCATATATTTGTGTTTGGCGATTTTAACGCCCACCACACCAAGTGGCTTGAAAACTCAGCCACCGACCTTGCTAGGATCCGCACCATACACTTTTCAATAGCCCAAGCTCTAACGCAAGTGGTGGACTTCCCCACGCGTTTCTCTAAAAACCCTAACGGAAGGGACTCTTTACTCGACCTTTGTTTTACCTCCATCCCAGACTCCTGCACTACCAGGCAACTCTGCCCCCTTGGAAACTCTGACCACGCCGTAGTCTCCGTAAACATATCAATCCGCACTAACTCTTCCCAAGAAAACCAGACCAGCAGAATATCATACTGCTACCAAAGAGCCGACTGGGACTCGTTCAGGGACTTCCTCTGCGACGTCCCCTGGAACAACGTCTTTGATCTTCCTGTCGAAGACTGTGCCTCCGAAGTCTCCTCTTGGGTTAAGGCTGGCATCGATGCTTTTATCCCTGCCAGAAAATTCCAACTAAAACCTAATTCGTCCCCCTGGTTCTCACCCGCTTGCTCGGCCGCTATTGCCCACCGGAACCATTTCTTCCGGCTCTATCGAAGCTGCTCGTCGAACCAAAACAGGCGCCTTTTCACCTCAGCACGGAACAAGTGTAAAAAAGTACTGAACGAAGCCAAGAGGGCGTTTGCTACCAGAATTAGGCAACGCATAGCATCCTCTAAGTTTGGCTCCAAAGATTACTGGCGTCTCTGCAAAAGCGTGCTCAGCAGGAACAAGACTTCAATACCCCCACTAATCAATGAATTTGAAGTTCTCACCTCCCCAGCCGACAAGGCTGAATGCTTTGCCCGTAAATTCTCAACCAATTCGACACTGGACTCGTTAGGAATACCTACACCAGACTTCCCACCCAGAACTAAGGCTCAACTAAATAACGTCCTCATCTCGCCCTCGCTGGTCGCCAAGATAATTGCGCAACTTGACCCACACAAAGCGAGCGGCGGTGACGGAATCCCAGTCATAGTACTGAAGAAATGTGCCCCAGAACTCTCCTCTGTCCTCTCTAAACTCTATAACCTCTGCCTATCTGCTTCCTGCTTTCCTGCCTGTTGGAAGTCCTCCTGCGTAGTACCTATATTTAAGAATTCTGGCGAACCCTCAGACCCCGCCAATTACCGTCCTATTAGTCTCCTTCCAATCTTTGGCAAAGTTTTCGAAGCCATTATCAACGCCGAGGTGATTCAGCACCTTATGACCAACGGGCTTCTCTCTGACAAACAGTATGGGTTTCGCTTCACCAGGTCTACTGCTGATATGCTAACGACCATTACCGAGTACATATACCAGGCACTCGACAAGAATGGTGAAGCCCGAACCGTTGCCTTGGATATCTCCAAAGCATTCGACAGGGTCTGGCATGCTGGCCTCTTGTGCAAACTGCGAAGCTATGGGATAACTGGACATCTGTTTGACCTCATCCAGTCCTTCCTCTCTAACCGCACATTAAAGGTGGTATTAAATGGGCATGCCTCCCAAAAATACCAGACGAACGCGGGCGTCCCTCAAGGTTCTATCCTAGGTCCCACGCTATTTCTGATCTACATTAATGATCTCCCCGACACCATTAGATCCCAAGTTGGCATGTATGCCGACGACACAACAATCTACTCCCGCATCGACCAGAAACCAGGTCTGGACGACAAAGTGAACATCGCTGCCGCACTTGAAAGGGACCTCCAATCCGTAGTGACCTGGGGTAGGAAATGGTTGGTAAATTTCAATGCCTCCAAAACAAAGCTGTTATCAACTAACCACCATAGACTATCGCATCTACCTCCCATTAGCATGGGACAGGCTAGCCTCCCAGAGAGTAAAATACTACGCCTCCTTGGCCTTACACTCTCGGCGGACCTCAAATGGAATGACTATATTGAATCCATTGCCAAATCTGCTGCTATGAAAGTCGGCTCTCTGTGCAGGGCCCGGAAATTTTTCCCACCTGAAACTATTCTGCACATATACAAATCTACCATCCGCCCGTGTATTGAATATTGCTGCCATATCTGGTCGGGTGCCCCTGCTGCTCTCCTTGGGCTTCTTGACAAAATACAAAGGAGGATCTGTAACGTGGTTGATACTGACTTGGCAGACCGGCTGCAGCCGCTCTCACACCGGCGTGATGTAGCTTCCCTGTGCCTCTTCTACAAGTACTCTCATGGCTTCTGCTCCGATGAGCTTAGATCACTGGTGCCGCCTAAGCACGAATTTACACGAGATACTAGATTAGCAACTAGGTCCCACCCTTTTACAGTTAAACAAATAAGATGTAACCGTAAATTCTACTCCAACAGCTTCTTTTCTCGCGCTTCCCGCCTGTGGAACTCCCTTCCACAAGTCTGCTTTCCCGACAGTTACAATCTCCAGGTGTTTAAATGTAGGGTCAATAGACACCTCCTATCACACTAACTCCCAACTATTCTCACAACACTCTCATCTACCCAACCCTCATTCTCGGTATCCTCACCCGCCTATCACCCACCCTCTGTTATTTCCTATATTTAACCAGCCTTTCTCCACTCTACGTAGCCCCCTGCACAGTAGTGGCAGTGACATGCCTTGCTCGGTGTGAAACGCTTATAAAAAAAAAAAATACCCTTAATATTCTGCTTTTTATCTCACATATCCAGCAATTCATGTATTCAACCAGCACTTTCAAACAAACAAGCCAGAGAAAAGTAGAAATTAAAATCTACCAAGCAATCCCTTCCTGTTTTGCAATACCACGTGAAAGAAATGACATTTAAGATATTAAATGTGATAGTGATGCCACTCCCCACAAAAATGATCTTTGTTGTATAATCATTTAACTCCTAAGTAAGGCAATGAAACCACTAAGATGGAATGGGTTACTGAATATTAAAAATATGTGACAAAACTAAGGCTAGGAAACAATAAAAGAGCAATAATTAAAAAGACAGAAGACAGCGATTGACATTGCATTCAAATTTTGAATATCAAAAATGCGAAAAGACAGTTCCAAGAGAGAGGATTACAATAGAATAAACTGTTAGCATAGAACTTATGGTTAAATCTAACCATTTCAACTATAAAAGAATGAGACCTAACTGTCAATATCGTCAGTAAGTAAGTTAAGTGTCATACGTAATACACGCTTTGGCCGATCATGTCTCGAAAGAGACATGACTGACTGGGCGGGCAGAAGATTATCCCGCAGTAGGTTTCCATTGCTTTCTGCGGTAGACTGGTTGCCATCCAAGGCTATAGAACCCAATCTGTCCTATTATTTATCCAATAACAGGAGGGAAGAGACGGATTATTTTATGTGTAATTAGTGGGAGATCAGTTTATTACTTCATAGCAATAGAAAAGCGATCCCCCATTTTATGCCCAGTAGAAGCCTTAATCATGTTTCCAACTATTATATTCATTCAGTCAGTTAAGTGCCATACGTGATACACGCTTTGGGCGATTATGTCTCTTTCGAGACATGACTGACTGGGCAGAAGATTATCCCGTAGTAGGTTGCCATTGTTTTCTGCAGTAGACTGGTTCCCAGCCAAGGCTATAGAATCCAATTTGTGCTGTTATTTAACCCATAACTGGAGGAAAGAGACGGATTAACACATTTCCCGAAGGGTATTTGTGCTTAAGTGAGTGCAGGGAATCAACTGGAATTCGAACTCCGCATACCGATTTATCGTTCCGAGTCGATATTGACTGAAACGCAATACCATTATATAACTGCAATTAAATTCGTAAATTCGAGGTATCAAAGAACAAGTTTATAATAATTATCATGAGAACATTTATAGGAAAAGCACAGGGCAGATAGCCACGTTACGGCTGTGGGAAAGTGACTGAAGGCGAGATGTCAGGTCAGGATCAATAGCAGTGCAGATTCTTCTTTGGATTTGATAAAAGATCCTCAAATACATAGCAGAAATTGAAACCGATATGCCAGATCAGGAGTAATAAAATTGAAGAATTTTGTTTCAGTTTGATAAGAATCTTGAAATATATAGCAAAAGTAACAGACCTCATGTGGGAGGAACATTCATATTAGGGATGAATTATAGAGTTAACTGGCTGAAGCTACCAAGAAAATAATTCAGTAAAGGTCGTTATAGGTTTTAGAATGGTAAAATATATTGATCATTCGGAGATAGTACAGAAAAGCAATAGCGGCAGTGCAATCCGATATATTTAACAAGAAATATATTTGCTGACGTAGTATTACTTTTAAAGTGTATCGTACTGAGTTGTCTGGAAAATTCATGCCGATTTTCAGTCGCTCATGTTCCAACACGTTAGAACATGTCAAATTTATAGACTGATATAATATGCTTACATTTCTGATTAGAGTACACTTCAGACAATCTCTTGAAAAAGACAATTTAAAATTACTTAATTCCTGTCAGTTTTGCATCCCTGTGAAAATGGGAGATTATAAAGTAGATTTTAAACTTCTTCTTCTTCTTCTTCTTCTTCTTCTTCTTCTTCTTCTTCTTCTGTGTGCTTTTCCTATCCCTGGTGGCTCTTAGCACGCTTTCTCCTGTAACACCATGCAACCCCCGTCCTGTCATCCACTAGCTCAAAGCCCATAAATCTAGAATATAAATGTATAGAAACTAGCATGGACACAAAATGAGGGATCAGTTTATATATTGATTATAATAAATAATTGATCCCCCATTATATACCCACATTATAATTTCTTATAAACAGTTTGCATATATATTCTTCCTCAATGTGCCCTGTCCCTTCAGGACGTAGGCGATCATGGCTTTTCACGTTTTCCTATCCCTGGTGGCTCTTAGCACACTTTCTCCTGTAACACCATGCAACCCCTGTTCTGTCATCCACTAGCTCAAGCCCATAAATCTAGAATATAAGTAGATAGAAACTAGCATGGCCACAAATTGAGGGATCAGTTTATATATTGATTATAATATAGAACTGATGCCCCATTTTATACCCGCATTATTTCTTATAACGAGTTGGCATATATACCTTACCCTCTCCTCAGACCTCAAATGGAACCACTATATTGAATCTATAGCTAAATCTACTGCTAAGAAGGTTGGGTCACTATGTCGATCCAGGATGTTTTTTCCGCCTGAATCCATCCTGCATATATACAAGTCAACCATCCGTCCGTGCATGGAGTACTGCTGCCATTTATGGTCAGGCGCCCCTGCCGTTCTCCTCAGTGTTCTCGACAGGCTCCAAAGGAGAGTCTGTAATGTGATAGGTACTGCTCTGGCGGCTCGACTGCAGCCACTTCCCCACCATCGAAATGTGACCTCCCTTTGTCAGTTCTATAAATACTTTCATGGCTTCTGCTCCAACGAACTTAAGACATTGGTGCTTCCTCAACAGGTGTTTACTCGTGCAACCAGACTGGCAATTGGGTCCCACCCATTCACAATCAGGTTAGCCAAATGCAGACGACAATTCTACTCCTGCAGCTTCTTCTCTCGCACTTCCCGCCCGTGGAACTCGCTCCCATATTTTTGCTTTCCTTACGGCTACAACCTCCAGAAATTTAAATGCAATGTCAATACTCATCTATTAACCACTGGACTCTAGCTCTCTCCCCACCCCCGTATATCCTTCCCTTTCATTCCACCTATGTATCTGTCATCGCACCTGCATTCTCAGCTTTCTATTGCTCCTTTCTAACTAGTTTGTACTCTTCACTCTTTTCTAATTAATCTTTTTACAGTTATGTAGCCTCCCGCTCATCAGTGGCATTTCTGCCTTGCTCGGGGTGAAATGATTAAATATATATACTTCTATGTGTCCTATCCTTTCACGACGTAGGCAATCATGGCTTTCCACATCTCCCTGGCCCTGGTGGCTCTTAGCACGCTTTCTCCTGTTACACTCTGCTATCCCCGTTCTGTCAGCCACTAGCTCAGGCCCATAAATCTAGAATATAAATGTATAAAAGCTAGCATGGACACAAAATGAGGGATCAGTTTATATATTGATTATAATATAGAAATGGTCTTCCATTGTATATCCACATTATAATTTCTTATAAACAGATGGCATATATCTTCTTCTATGTGCCCTATCCTTTTAGGACGTAGGTTATCATGGATTTCCACATCTCTCCGTCCCTGGTGGCCCTTAGCACGCTTTCTCCTGATGGACCATGCAACCCTCGTTCCGTCATCCATCTGATCAGGTCCTTCAAATATGTTATCCGCTGCTTTCCCCTGTCACTTTTTCCCTCTATCTCGCCTGTTAGTATCAGGTTCTCGAAAGCCTCCTTCCTCATTGCATGTCCCAGGAACTTTAGCTGTTTCTTCCTGATGCTCAGTATTAATTTCCTTTTCGTTTCCATTCTCTCCAAAACCTCGTCATTTCTCACATGCTCACTCCATGATATCCGCAGCATCCTTCTGTAGAATCGCATTTCAGCTGCTTCAAGTTTTTTCTTCATCTTCGAAGATATTGTTCACAATTCACTGCGATATTGAAGAACCGACATCACATAGCAATCCAGTACTCTCCTCTTTGTTTCTAGGGAAATTGTCCTGTTTCCTAATACTTTACTCAACTTCTGGAATGCTTCTTTCGCCATGCCAATTCGCCTTCGGATCTCAGTGTCGCATTTTCCGTCTTCTGTTAGAACACTTCCTTTTTTTGAAGGCAAAATGCCTCATAAGCAACAAAAGAAATATGTGCTACGTGCGGTTAAATTGATCTAGCTGACAGAACAGTACGGATATGTTTTACTAAGTATAGAGTAAGTGATTGCAGCCTTAGGATGTGCGTTGTGGTGCAGTGGATATCAACTCGGAACGACAAATCGGGGAGCCGAGTTCAAATTCCAGTTGAATTCCTTGCATTCACTTACGCAAAAATACCCTTGGTAAAGAAATTAATCAGTTTCTTCCCTCCAGTTATGGGTTAAATAGCAGGACAGGTTGGGTTCTATAGCCTTGGTTGACAACCAGTCTACAGCAGAAAGCCATGGCAACCTACTACGGGATAATCTTCTGCCCAGTCAGTTGTGTCTCTTTCGACATGATTGCACAAAGTGTATTCACGTATGGCACTTAACTGAACGCTCAAGCGGAATCCACCGCACTACAGATGACGGAAATTAAACTCCTTATAGAGACGCCCTCAAAAATAATTTTAAACAGAAATTGATCTACCTAGAATCCTGGAAAGAAACGAAAATAAATAAAACTAGACACAGAAAGAAAAGCGTTATATGGTTCAGCCGCACCATTTTGCCAACTATTTGATATAAATTTCGGTCAATACTTTCGGAAATTGTTTGAGAAACACTTTTGTTTTATTCATATTGCCCCAAGCAAGACATTTTACTGCAACTGTTTTGCAAGTGGTTACATAGGAGGAATGTTATGAGAAAGAGTCACATGTTATAGGGGCTGTCAGGAAGTAGGTAACGGAAGAATGAGAATACTGATGAGAGTAGAGTGGACGGAGAAAGGAGCTTGAGACAGAGGATGCAGGTTACTGAGTTACGAGATGACTGTTGACTTTATATTTAAATTCCAGGAGATTGTAGCTGTCGGTAAAGCAAGTAAATGGAAGGGAATTCCACAGGCGGGAAGTGCGAGAAAAGAAGCTCCTGGAGAAGAATTTGCGTTTAGAATTTATCGATTTCACAGTAAAATGGTGGGACCTAATTGATAATCTTGTGGCTCCAATAAATTTATATATAGTGAGCACCTGTGAGCTAAGTTCATCGGAGCAGACGCCGTGACAGTATTTATAGAAGAGACACAGGGAAGCCACATTGCGCCGGTGAAATAGTGACTGTGTCTGAGCTGCCAAGTCGGAATCGGACACATTACAGATTCTCCGTTAGATTTTGTCAGCGACTTCTTAGTGGATAGCAGGGGCACCCGACCAGATAAGGCAACAATATTCATCGCACGGGCGGATGGTAGATTTATATATTAACCAAAATAAGTTACTGAGTAAGATTTTTAATATAAAAATCTTTAAAATTACCTACTCTTGCACTAGTAGCATGTGCAACGCTATTAATTCACACAATAATAAAAAACTAGACACTTTTTATAGCTATCACCAAATAAATAATAAATCCTGTTTTGATTGCAAGGTCAAAGATAACTGCCCAGTTATTGTATATTTAAATCAGAAAAAAGTCATGTAGCAAGCAACAGCTTTCCCGAAAAATATGCAATAATTAAAAAAAAATATTTGTCAGTATTTCTGACGGGTCATGGAAACAGAGTTTATAAAATTATAAGCAGTCTTTCTCTGGACCTGATCTCAAATACCAAACCGCTTTTTTTGATGAATTAAATGACAGAGAACACTCTCCACAGATAGAGTTTAAGATTACGGTAAAACTCATGAAAATAGATGTAATTTATGCTTACATAGAAAAACTAAAATGATCAAATGAAAAAAAAAAACAAAAAAAAAACAAATAGCCAGCCAATATATCCATATATATATATATTTTTAAATGCCGTCATAAGATAAATTTTAATTACCTTTTAAATAGAATATTAGTTTACTCCATTCTAATTCACCTAAAAACTTATTGTCATTTTGTGTTGATAATTTTAAAAAAAATTAGGATTTAATTTGTTTTCATGTTCATTACTTGTTGAGGGTATTGGAGTGATTTCAGTTTCGTATTTGATATATAAGACTGTATATTTAAACAACCTGTGTTAAGCGATAGAAACAACATAGTCTTATATATTTTCTTTTGAATTTTTTCATATTTTCTGTGTAGACTTTTTATTTCCGAATTAAAAAAACCTCTTATCAGTCGCATAGCTTACCAAGTTTCTGGACATGTATTTAGCTGTGTTTAGAGGGTTTATTTGAAAAATAAATAAGTCAAATAATTCTTTGATATATTTGATTTTTAAACTGTAATATAGTCCCTGATTATGAACAATGACGTTCGTAAGTACTAGGACAACCTTTGAACAATTTTATACAAATATAACTCGGAAATAAAAATTCTAATCAGAAAATATGAAAAAATTCAAAATAAATTATATGCGACTATGTTGTCTCTATCGTTTAACACAAATTGCTTAAAAGAAAAGATGCTGCTAAAATATACGTATTCTAAAACAGCTCATGATTAAACATATGGCAAAAATTCTATATGGCAAAAACAAAAAATAAAATGTTAATCAAAATTTTAACGTGTTAGAAAGGATTTAAACACTTAAAAACAATAGCAACAAAATTTTTCTTTCCTCTTAATAACAGCATGCACATTTTGATGATAACTTTTTTATTAAGTTTAACATCATTTTAACCTTATGATATGCTGTTCTTTTTGGCAATTGAGTGGAGGTACATAAAATTCGTAGTTTCTTTCTTCTGTTTATTATTTGTGTCTGTGAACTTTTTTTGATTGGTAGTTATTATATTAGTTTGTGTTTTTGTTGTCGTCTTTCAGTGTGTGTTTACTTATATCTTTATTTGCAGGCTTTGTTTTTATTTGATGTTTTGTTATTTATTGATATTTGTGTAACAAAGTACATATTAGTTTGTATATCTACATTTTCCTCTATCTATCTATCTATCTATCTATCTATCTATTCTATTCTATTAAGCTAATTCTATCTATCTATCTATCTATCTATCTATCTATCTATCTCATTCTATTCGCTAATTCTATCTATCTATCTATCTATCTCATTCTATTCGCTAATTCTATCTATCTATCTATCTATCTATCTCATTCTATTCGCTAATTCTATCTATCTATCTATCTATCTCATTCTATTCGCTAATTCTATCTATCTATCTATCTATCTATCTATCTCATTCTATTCGCTAATTCTATCTATCTATCTATCTATCTATCTATCTATCTATTCTATTCTATCTAATTCTATCTATCTATCTATCTATCTATCTATCTATCTATCTATCTATCTCATTCTATTCAATTCTATTCTATCTATCTATCTATCTATCTATCTATCTATCTATCTATCTCATTCTATTCGCTAATTCTATCTATCTATCTATCTATCTATCTCATTCTATTCGCTAATTCTATCTATCTATCTATCTATCTATCTATCTATCTCATTCTATTCTAATTCTATCTATCTATCTATCTATCTATCTATCTATCTATCTATCTATCTATCTCATTCTATTCGCTAATTCTATCTATCTATCTATCTATCTATCTATTCTATTCTATCTATCTATCTATCTATCTATCTATCTATCTATCTATCTATCTATTCTATCTCTATTCTATCTATCTATCTATCTATCTATCTATCTATCTATCTCATCTATCTATCTATCTATCTATCTATCTATCTATCTATCTATCTATCTATCTATCTATCTATCTATCTATCATCTATCTCATTCTATTCTAATTCTATCTATCTATCTATCTATCTATCTATCTATCTATCTATCTATCTATCTATCTATCTATTCTCATTCATTCGCTAATTCTATCTATCTATCTATCTATCTATCTATCTATATGAACATAGATAGATAGATATATGCTTATAGTAATAGAAAGTGATACATTCGCGTGCAAAAACATATTAAGCCATGTTTCAAGGTTATTCTAAAAATATGTACATATTTACATGGAAGAGAAAATAGTTCCTTCGGAGAAAAAATGTGCTCTTAATTACTCCAGTGGTGGACGTGAAAATAGTTTTCTTCGATAGACTTTCTTTTTTTTTCTTATTCCGTGTATTTTTAGGCACATTATATTATTTTACTTTATTACATCAAGTTATTGATATTCCCGTGGACATTTTCCACTCACGCAAAGTTCCGCTACCTTTCTAATACAGAGTGTATGACAGTGTCTTTGAGTTTGTGTATGGTTCGTCATACACAAACATCATCGAAACAATATTTTTTTTTTAATCACATCACCCCAAGCAAGGCGATAACGCCACTGATGCCCAGGTGGCTACGTAAGAGTAAAAAGATTGGAAAAGAGAAAGCCGGAAACCACATCCTAAACAGGAAACAAGGGATGAGCCTCTTCACCTGTTCAATAGACGTGGGTGGAGCGTGAACCGGGCGATAATTTAGTCTATCTACTCCAATTGAAAGAAAGAAAAGAGTGAAAAGATTGGAAAAGAGAAAGCCGGAAATCATATCCTAAACAGGGAAGAAGGGATGAGCCTCTTCACCTGTTACATAGACGTGGGTGGAGTGTGAACCGGGCGATAGTTTAGTCTATCTACTCCAATTGAAAAAAAAAGAGTGAAAAGATTGGAAAAGAGAAAGCCGGAAACCGCATCCTAAACAAGAAAAAAGGGATGAGCCTCTTCACCTGTTCAATAGACGTGGGTGGAGTGTGAACCAGGCGATAGTTTAGTCTATCTACTCCAATTGAAAGTTTAGTCTATCTACTCCAATTGAAAAATTGAAATATATATATATTCTTCATTTGTAAACGAGTTATTACGCAACCTAGATTTCTACCATGTGGTGTCTTCAGTCCATTTGCAATAACTGATTTTACCGTTTTTTACGATTTTTTTTTTAAAGAACGCTCACGTAACAGGGAATTTTTGAACGTGCACTTTTTAAAAGTAGAAGAAATTATAACGTTTTCATCCATGATTGTATGAACCTAATACTTCTTTTATAGTATGATTACACTTAGTCATAATTATGACTAACTAGTTATGGTTACACTTAGTCATAATTATGACTAATTATAAATTATTAATGTAATATTAATTAATTAATAATATGATAATAATTTATTAATGTAACTACTTTTATGTGTCCTGTCTCTTGAAGACGTAGATTATCATGGCCCTCCACATTCTCCTATCCTTCGTCGCTCTTAACATTCCGTCTCCTGCTATCCCGCTCAATCCTCGCTCGACATTCCATCTGTTTAAGTCCATTAAGTATGCTATGCGTTCCTTTTCCATTTCTCTCCTTCGCTCTGTCTCTCCCGTAAGGATCAGTTTTTCCAAGCCCTTCTTTCTCATTCAGTTAAGTGCCATACCTGATACACACTTGTGGGCGATCATGTCTGAAAGGAGTCATCACTGACTGGGCAGAAGATTATTCCGCAGTAGGTTTCCATTGCTTTCTCCGGTAGAAT
>JBBBDQ010001026.1:7740000-7922500 GCA_037127315.1 Ascarosepion bandense
CATAACTGGGGAAGGGGAGGTGATGGATTTATACATTTCCCATGGCAACGTAAGTAAATGTAATGAATTCGTTTGGAATTCGAACTCGGCTCTTCGATTCCTCAATGCGACCCGCTATCCACCCAGCCTCCACGCACACAGAAAAATGTGATATACAGAAACTGATAAGAGGTAGAGAGCGAAAGACAGTGAAACAGAAAGAGAGAGAGGGGGGGAAATAGAGAGGTAGACAAACAGAGAGACAGACAGAAAAAAAAAGAAATATACAGAGAAAGAAAAAGACACATATACAACATTAGAGAAAGAGAGAGAGAGAGAGAGAGAGAGGGGGGAGAGAAAGAGAAAGTAAATGAGAGAGAGGGATAATCAAATCGCTCGTCTTATGGTAATTATAAAAGAAGTTGGCAGAAGATAAAAATATTGGCTAAATTAAAAAGTTCTTAAATTTTTTTTTATTTTATTTCAGTTTACGATTTTGAAAACCACTTATCATCTAATATTTTATACCATTTTTTAAAAGTCCTTCATTTCTTGTACCGTCGTGTTCTCCCACTTTGTGACGATGGCGCCTACTTGTGATGTCCGATATCTTGAACACTGACATCGTTCACGCATACTTCAGGCACACTCAAACTTCAATGAATTGACATGAAGCAGTGTAGCCGATGGCAAAGAACTTATACACAGTAATTAACATAAACGTGTATCAAGGTTTCTTCCTTGTTGCTTCAATTCATGGCCTTTCTCTGAGAGTTAGCGTGGTTTAAACACGGGGGTAAAATATGTCAGAAAATCATTAAACAAAGAAGTATTTATATTGAAAAATAAAAGGAAAAGAAATATAATTAATTTATTTTTAACTAATTATTTGGTGCTTTTTTTTTTCATTTTGAAACATTTTAATTCGTTTTTTAATTGAGAAGTCGAGTACTGCTCTTCAAGGACGGTTCACGCTTAAAGTGAGTGTCGAGTGAGAAAAATGTAATAAACAGATTAAGTGTCTCTGGAAGTGTTTGCAGAGTGGTCATTTTTATTTTGAGTTCTCTATACAGGGAATTCTAAAGTGAATCTTTTCTTTCTCTTTTTACATAGACAAAAAAAAGAAAGAACATGATAGAGCTAATGTGATTTAATTAAATGTAAGTATGTAGAAGTAGTTATCTATCAGACTAGGAAGACAGTGAGTTCTATCGATAGTTAGCTGTTGAATTACAGACACCTGCTTATGCATATTTGTGTTCCTTCAACAGTCACAAAGCCAGCATAGTGTTTTGTACTGCAACTACACTAAGCGAAGCGTGGTCTCTGTAAAGAATCGCATAATCACGCGTGATCTGTAGCTGAACGTAACCAGATGTGATAATAACTCGGCTACAGTCGCTGTCCCACCGGCGTAAAGTGGCTTCCCTGTGCCTCTTCTATAAATATTTTCTTCTGCTCCAATGAACTTATATCACTGGAACCACCTAAGTATGAATGTACACGAGCTATTAGATTAGCAACTAGGTCCCACTCTTTTACAGTGAAACCGTTAAAATGTAACCGCAATTTCTACTCTAACAGCTTCTTTTTACGCACTTCCCACCTGTGGATTTTCCCATCCATATACTTGCTTCCCCGACAGCTACAATCTCCAGGGATTTAAATGTAAGTTCAATAGACATCTCCTATCAAACTAACTTGCACCCATTCTCACAAGCTTTTTTTTATCTACTCCACCCCCATCCTCGATATTCTCATCCGTCTATTACCCTCCTCCCGACATTTCCGATAACTAACTCCTCTTTATCACCACGTTCTCTTATGTAAACCCCTGCGCAACAGTGGCAGTAGAATGACTTGCTTGATTTGAAATAATAAAAAAAAAAAGAAAGAAAACCATTGACAATTTCTAAACAGTTTCAACTGCCTATCTTCATTTTTGACATTGTCAGTGCATCATATATGATTAAGTATAAGCATCGAAATGTGGTGTGGGGACGACGCTAGTTATTCCTTTGAGAGCCGAATTAGTTACCACAGCTGACTTCAAGCCAATACACTAATTCAAATTGTCTCTGTCGTTTACGAAAAATCGATTCAATAGTGTTTTCACTCGTAGAAAGTTATTATTGCAGTATTAAATAACGCGACACATACGATCTGTATTGATTACTTTATTGTTCCCAGTAGGCAAATGTTTTGACGATTATTTGTCAGTGATGGAAATGAATAAGATGGCGAAAGAGAGAGACTTCCCAATTCTGATAGCTCTAGACTCACGTATGTCCTCCGAGAAAGAATAATTTTAAATGAGAAACTTCTTTTCTATTAAGAAATCTTGGATTCTTGTTAGTTGTTGATTCGTCAATCCATGGACGAAATAAAAATCTCCGCCACATATTTTTGTACCAAATATATATATATTTTTTCAGAAATACTGCGCTATCCATAGTATCCACGACTAACAGTTATATAAATCTTATTACATAGGTTCTTATCCTATTAAATGTAATAAAATGTACCTCCTCGTATCCGCAAATGATACACCGGGATACAATGAATGTCTGATAAATTCCACTAAAATTAAGGTCTCCAGAAGCTCTACATTTTATTCATATTTTTTAATTTGAGAATTAGAGTAAACTTATGAATACATATAAGTTTTTTTGTCAAAATGATTGAAAATATACACTTTTGTGATTTACTAAGTACGTTGTAGCGCAGTGGATATCGGCTCGGAACGAGAAATCGTGTAGCCGAGTTCTAATTCCAGCTGAATTCATTGCTTTCACTTACGCGCAAATTCCCTTGGAAAAGGTATTAATCTGTCTCTTCCCTCCAGTTATGGGTTAAATAACAGGACAGATTGGGTTCTATAGCCTTGGTCGGCAACCAGTCTACCGCAGAAAGCAATGGCAACCTACTGCGGGATAATCTTCTGCCCAGTCAGTCATGTCTCTCTCGAGACATGATCGCCCAAGCATGTATCACGTATGGCACTTAACTGACTGAAGTCTGCATATCACAGATTATTTACATTTTGACTAGCAAAAAATGACTTCTAAAACCTAAGCAATGTGCTGAGAAACAAGAGATTTCGTTAGAAACAAAGAGTGCTGGACTTCTATGTTGTATCCATTCTCTTAAATAGCCGTGAATATGGCGGTTTGATGGATCAAATACGACCAGGTAGGGAGTTTGATGCACCACACATTCGGACTTGTGCCGCATCTAACCTACTCTTTGAAAATCATTTTGGGAACTTGATGCAGTGTAATAGTTAACAAACTTGTCTTGCAAGACCAATTATGATTGAGTAGTGATTTTGATCCTCACTGAGTTCTCCATATTTTCAGCCTTGTGCCACAACTAAGCCACGCTTAGTAAACTAACAGACATACTGTAATAGGCAGCAGAATAGATCAATTACGGCTCAGAAGTAAGTTCAATTTTTACTGAGTGTTTAAACAGAGCAAGACTTAGTAATTCCTGATATGTCTGTAAAGGTTCGACTATTTCCCTAGAGTTGAAAAGAAAACTAAAGTTAATCGAAATGTAATTCTACAGATGGATATTGAGAAAATGGCAACGAAAAAAGCATGCTCATAATCTGCAGTATGAATATATCCTGCTCTCATAATTATGAAGAAAGTCTTGGGAACTTTAAACCTCATAGGGAGTATTGAGTGTGAGAGATGTAGGGAAAATTAGAGAGCCGCCTTCCTCACGTTCTTGTGGCAGACTTAGGAAAGTGAAAAACGCCAAATGGTAAAAAGAGAAAGGATCTTTTGGAGAGCCATGATCGTCTATGTCTTGAAGGGATGAAACACATAGGATAAGAATTGAAATTAAACTGAACTAATCGGGGTAAATAGACTATTTCAAACAACCCACTATGAAGTCGGCCATTCCCAGTTATATGCTGGGTTTTAATCTGGAATAGGCTAAAATATACCCAGGTATATTCTGAAGGATGGTTAATTTCGGTTACTTTTTTCGGTGTCATGGATATCAGCACAGAATGAGACATTGATAAGCGGAATTCGAATTCCAGACGAAATCGTTTCATTCACGAGCACGCAAATACCCTAGGGAAATATATACAGTACTGTTCAAAAGTATTAGGACAAGAACTATTTTATCTTTTATGAGACATATTGACAGAAAATAAACAATTTAATTAAAGTAATTTTATTTGATTTATTCAACAAATGCTTTAACAAGAAAGAAACACTTGTTACAAACTAAATTTAATATTTAGTATAATAGCCTTTTGCTTTGAAAAAATAAAATAATTGCGACATTTACTAATCGCACCTAGTATATATATATATATATATATATATATATATATATATATATATATAGTACTGTGCAAAAGTATTAGGACAAGAACTTTTTATCTTTTTATGAGGCATATTGACAGAAAATAAACAATTTAATTAAAGTAATTTTATTTGAATTACTCAACAAATGCTTTTACAAGAAAAAATATTTTTCGCAAAATAAATTCTGGGCTTCACTCTCTCTCTCTCTCTCTCTCTTTCTTTCTCTCTCTCTCTCTCTCTCTCTCTCTCTTCAGCGATCTGAATAGGAATGACAACATAAAATGTATAGTTACATCAACTGCTTGAAAAGATGGGACGCTGTGTTTTGCCAGAGAGTTTTTCTCGTCAGAATTCATCTTGCACATTTATTGATTTACCATTCATCCATGCATTGAATACTGATGCCATATCTGGTCAGCTTCTCTTGCTTTTCTCCTTGAGATGGTTGACAAAATCCGAAGCAGGATCTAAAATGTAGTCAGTACTGGCGTATGACGATCTTCTTTACCTGCTGCCATGACTCTATGAATTCATGTGTGCGACTAGAGTGGGAACAATGTCCCACACGATTACCGCTGAAATAGCTAAATATAACCCACACTTCTACTCTAAGAGTTTCTTTTGTCGCACGTCCCGTCTCTAGAAAGTCATTCTTTTTACTTGTTTCCTTGATATCTACAATCTCCAAAAGTTTAAATATAATGTCAATTCCTATTTTCTATCTCCTTGAATCCAATCCGTCTCTTCCTTTCTTAAATACATTCTTTTTCTCTCACTGTAAGCTCCTAAGAACGATTGGTAGCTTTGCCTTGTTTGGGGTGAAATATTTAAAAAGAAGATTGCTTTAAGTATATATATATATATATATATATATATATATATAAGTGAATAAAGAATGAAGAAAGTATTAACAATGTTCAAAACATTAATTTAAAACAGTGCTCAATATGAAAATAGAGCTATGAATATCTAAACGTATTTATAAATGGAACTTTGTCTCTGTGTGTGTCTGTGTGTGTGTGTGTCCGTTACCTATAGACTCCGAAACGGCTGAACCGATTTTCTTGAAAATTTACACAGTTGTACTATAAGCGTCTGCGAGTGTTCTTAGCTAGGTTTTGTGTTGAGGTACCCCCCCGATAAATATCAAAAATTGATAATCGAAAAAATCGGATTATAGAAGGAGTGGTTCGATTTTAATCAAATTTTATACATTCATAGACAAAGACATAAAAACGATATATATACATATATATATATATATATATATTTGGCCTATTACACATTTACTCATTCAAGTAATTAAAGTTCGAATGCATTTGTTTATTACATTTATCTTGATATACACCCTTGTGTAAATTTATTTTATCTTGATATACACCCTTGTGCAAATTACTTAAAAACACTGCTTTAATTGATTTTTCCCTTTTCTCTTGATTAGGTCATTTGCAGTGGTGTGCATTAATATTAATGACCATTTTAGCGTCTATGGTGAAATTTGTTAGGCTTTGTAAAATGTACGTCATCAGTTATTTTTATCTCGACTGTCGATTAGTTGTTCTAATTGTGATGGACGTTTACTCCACGGAAGCGTCCGGAAAATGTAACGCTTCACGAACACACTGGCAAGCCTTACATGCAGATTGCGGATATTGCTGGTGTCAGCCTTTCAAGTGTCAATCATGTCATCAAAGTGAAGGAAAAACTGTATCCATCAGTTCAAAACATAATGAAAAATGCTGTTGGAAGAGAAAAAAACAATGCCATAAGACGTATCCGTGATCAAGGAATGTGTGAAAAATCCTAAGAAACATTATTCGTTTTGTTTCAATTCACTTGCACTCTGGGTAAAAATCCTTGCTTTGATTCCAAGTATAGCAATAATTTTAGAGAAAGAATAATACTGACGTTAGTGAATGCGAGGCACATCTGTTCTTTTGATGTTATTCTCGGGAAAAGATATCCAAATTTTAGAGATGTTTTTCTTTTGAATATCCGGGTTTCTAAGTTGATATTAACTGTTATTTCGTTTGGAAGAAAATAAAAAAAGATAAAAACAGAAAACACTGTAAGAAATAAATGTTGATGATTCAATTTATATTTGAATTTATTCTCATCTTTGATCTACCATGAGTCATAATTGCCTCTAGGCTGTGAAAATGCGTTTCGATTGGGTTCCTGCTGTTATGGCGGTCGATTTAAGAAGGTGTTTTATTAAATCAGGCGACAAAGCAAGTCTTGTAAATGAGTCACATCAAATAATTGCTGAGTTCGTGTAAACACCGATTTCCTGGTTAAATTCGCAACGGGTATCAACGAACACGTATGAGAAATATACTCGTTAGATGTGTGACGTTTTGGAAGAAAGAGCACGACAGAAGTCTTCATTAAAATGTAAATTATTTATTATTTACAAGGTGAGGCAGAAATATCGCCAGTATTTTGAAGGTTGACAAAAAGACTACGTTAACTGCCATTAAAAAAAATGATTCTCCCTCTTGTTTAAAGAATGGAGTCCGTTTGTTTTTATTAACGTTTTAAAATAAAATTCCCTAAATAAAGGTCACTTTTAGCCATAAACTGTTGTCAACGTTTTCTAAATTTTTAAATGGGATGGTCATAGCTAAGATAACGTTTCAGGAAGAAATTGGAGACATCGTCAGAAGTTGCTTGGAGCAAGGGTACACTGCTGTATAGGAAAAGTGAAAAGTCTGCTGAACAAAGAAGGGCGGTTCTTCATTTTGTGACATAATTTTCAGTTTCCTTTCGAGGGTTTCTGCACCCTAGTTTTTTATATCTTTAACTCTTGTTCTATTTTGTTTTTTATACTTGCTTTCTGTCTGTGTTATTATGACAATTATACGATAGGGATTGGAACAAAATAAAACTATAAAGCAATATTCAAGTTCTGTATGACTATATATATATATATATATATATATATATGTATATATTCAGTATCGCTCATTCAGTAAAATAAATTGGAGCACGCTAGCTATTGGGCGCGTAATATGATATGCGCTAAAAAAGACTGCCTACTTCCACCGAACTACCCGTGGCCCAGGGGTAGAGTCACCGACTGACGCCAATCCGGTCGAGTTTCGAGCCTGGGTTAGGTAGCAATCGGAGTCTAACCGTACTGATTAGCTGTGATACAACGAAACAGATCTGTCTGCGGATGACAATATATATATATATATATATATATATATATATAAAGATATTTAGTCGTACAGAACCTTAATATTACAGGGCATCATGAGGGATAATGTTTCAACGAAAAAAAATAACCGATTTTACACCCTGCTCATCAGGGTTCTTTAATCTTCACGAAGTTTGAACCGAACCCTTTATTTCAATCACTGGAGTATATAATTCTCATTCTACGTGCAATTCCACTTTCGGATCTCATGTAGTTATCTTCCTTTCATTCAACTCTCGAAGTTATTTTGCCAGGTATTGAACTTACAACTGTTTAGGTCTAGTCACTTCATCTAACCAACGCCTTTATTCACTGAGCAGTGTGTCCTTGAGGAAAGTGTATGGATTTTGGGGCTTATAAGAATTAAAGTCTCAGTAACCATTTTTTTTTATTAGAGCTCATATTGCAATCTTTCAAGCTAATGATTTTCTCTAGGAGTCCGCATTATTGGTTCCCATATAGTATTCATAATGCGCTCATTCCTTAAGTTTAAGTAGTTTCCAGTTGTGTTCGTCAATTATTTCAGCCTCAACCCATAGTAATAACATGGCAATAAAGATGAGGACAGCAGTCCGAACAGTGTTGATAATCTAAATACTACCTCATCTCAGACGTATAACAAATATTATTATTATTTGATATTTTCATCATAATTCGATTTCTCCTCTGATCACACTAACTACCAAGGATGCAGAATGACCTAAGGCATGTTTTGGTGTGTTTTTATGGCCCCATTTCATTTTTTATCTCTCATAACATTTCTAGCGTTACATAGACAAAGTTTTCCTTAGTGTGTGCGCTGTACTTAACAAGACATTTTTTGTATATCTCTTAAGCTGGGCTTTCCAGGGGTTCTTCCAATGTGTTGTTTTGTTCCATTTTTATCATTCCAAGTGCACCCACTATCACTGGTAGGATACTTGTTTTCAATTTCCACATTTTTTTCTATTTCAAGTTCCAGGTTTTACTTTGACAGATTTTCAAATTCCTTGGTTGTTATGTTACAATCCGCTGGACAACCCATATCAATTAGTAGCTTTTTTCTGTTTTTTGACAGTAATATCGGGCTTTTTTTAATCGTTTCACCTCAAGAAAGGCGGTACCGCCACTGATGTGCAGGGGTCTACATAAGAGTAAACGTTTAGACAGGAGGAGAGTGAAGAGAAAAACGAGTCAAGTGCATAAGGGATAGGTATTAACATTGCATTTAAATTCCAAGAGGTTGTAGTCGTCAGTAAAGCAAATATATGGAAGAGAGTTCCACAGTCGGGAAGTGTGAGAAAAGAAACTGAGAAGTAGAATTGTCGGCTGCATTTTGTTGACCTAGCTGCAAATGGGTCGGACCTTGTTCCCAGTCTGGTTGCACGTGTAAATTCTTGTAGAGAGGGCACTGGTGACTTAAGTTCGTCTGAGTAGAAGCCATGAAAATATTTGTAGAATAGACAGAGGGAAGCCACATCCCGCCGGTGAGAAAGTGGCTGGAGTCGACCTCCTAAGTCGGAACCTGTCACATTACAGATTCTCCTTT
The DNA here is from genome assembly GCA_037127315.1 of Ascarosepion bandense. NCBI lineage: Eukaryota > Metazoa > Mollusca > Cephalopoda > Sepiida > Sepiidae > Ascarosepion > Ascarosepion bandense. Next base: position 7,749,041 of record JBBBDQ010001026.1, read on the forward strand.
GGAGCCTGTCGATAACACTGAGATGAACAACAAGGGAGCCTGACCAGATATGGCAGTAGTAGTCTATGCACGGATGGATGGTTGATTTTTCAATTTTCCCATCTGTGTTGATGGTTTAATCCCATAGAATGGTAACATCTATTTCTGTAACCGGTGCTGGGTGATGTTCATACCAGTGTTTGTTTACATATTATTATTTTAATATTATTATTATTATCTCCTTCATTTTTTGTTACATGCGCATTTTCTTCCGGGACCAAGCTAGGCTGGAACCTAAGATCAGAAATGGCTTCAAGATATTTTTCACTGAACATTTTTGCAAAAATAACAAACTCGAATAACGCCAATTTTACATAATTAACGCTGTGAGTATAATAATTTATTTTTCTTTAAGGCATGGGTTCCCAGGAATCGATCCCTACAATGAGTCTGTTGGCCCATTTCCAAAATTCTGGGGTGGGGCTCCGAATACAACTGGAATTAATAATGTCCTAATGTGCTACTGCAACAACAACACTTCTTTTTTTTTCATTTTCCTCCTCTTCCTCTTCTTTTGCCTCTTTTACACTTTTCTTCCTTTAGTTCTTCTTCATTCTTTTTCTTCTTCTTTTTCCTTTACTTTTTCATGTTCTCCTTCTTATTTCTCCTATTCGTTTCTTCTTCCTTTCTTTGTTCTTCTTCTTCATCTTTTCTTCCTCTTCTTTTTGATGTTGGCAATATTCATTTTCTTCTTCTTTTTCCTGTTCTTTTCCATTTTTCTACCTACAGTTCTTCTTCTTTATTCGTTTTCTTTTCTTCTTTTTCTTTTTCATGTTCTTCTTCTTCATTCGTTTTCTTTTTCCTTTTCTTTTTCTTCTCTTCTTCATTCGTTTTCTTTTTCTTTTTCCTTTTCTTCTTCATTCGTTTTCTTTTTTCTTTTCTTCTTCTTCTTTCGTTTTCTTTTCTTCTATTTCCTTTTTCTTCTTCTTCTTCTTCATTCGTTTTCTCTTCTTCTTTTCTTCTTCTTTCTCTTCTTCTTCTTTTTCTTCTTTATTCACCAGACGAAACATTTGTTCATTCGCCATACTTAGAATTTTAATTTCATTTTAATTTAAATTATTCGTTAATTATTTTAGAAAAACTAATTGAACCATTTATTAAGATTTTACATATTTATTTTACTCCATACTTTAAATCGTATTAATGTGAAATATCAAACGGCAACAATCATCATGATGAACACTGGAGGTTTGTCTATTTTACGACTGAATTTCGACGAGGCAGAAATAAATTCTTTCTATACAAACACGATTAATTTAAAACTAAAAATTTATTAATAGACATATATATATGGTAATTTTAAAAAAAAACAATACAAATATTATTTTTAAATATTAAAAATATATTTATTAAAATATAATTTTTAAAATTGGTATGCAAATATTACCGCCTACGTTGTGTTAATAATATACATGAGACTAATTATACTTTCCTTCTATCCAATAGGTACCGCAGTGGAATGCTACAAAGTAGCACTTGGGGGGGGGTCGTTTTTCGGCGTTTGTCGGCGCTTTGGTTCAGATCAAAGTGTAGTATCTGTTCCTTACTGTCGGTTGTTCGTTGTTTCGGTGGCAACTGTTTCCACCTGAGTTTATTTCTCGGGCAGAGTGTTTCACCAGTAGGTCTCTGGTACGGAGTGAAACACCGGGGCAGTTGTCTTCTCTCGTGGCCTCGTAGGAGGCAATGGCCTCTGACAGGCCTGGATCGCCAATTCCCTCCACCTCGGCCTGGGTGGAGTGGAAGGAGGGTGAGTGGCAGCTACCGCCACCCGAATCTCCGTCAGTACTACCAGGATCAGTAGTAGCAGATTCTCCGGCATCGATGTCACCAGGACCGGCAGCAGTACCAGTTCCAGGATCCCCCGTACCCTCTAAGGTTAAAAAGGGGGAGGATTACTACCAGGGCCTACAGCGGAAATATGCCGAGTATATTTCTGGCACGGAGCTGTTGTCTGTGCCGGAGGAGTTGGCTGCCATTGAGCCAAGGATCATTTCCCTGATGACCAAAGACACCAAGACTCACAAGTTTGTGGGGATCAGCAGGGAAGGCATCGAAGAAGCCATAAAGGTCCTGAAGATCAAAGCTAGGGCTGTGGCAAGAAGGAGCCACGCGATGTGGGACGTTCTGCTTGGCACGTCCCAGGAAGCCAAGCAGCTGGCCGGAGCGACGCTAGCAACAAAGACGCTCGAGCTCCAAACTGAATACATGGGAATCCGTAGGACCAAGATAACTCTTCACGGCGTTCCCATGGACACAACAGAAGACCACATCGGTGCCTTTTTCAGCAACTACGGCAAGGTTGCAGAGGTCTCTTCATTGCTCTCTAAGTCCGGATTAATGACCGGAGACATGACCCTACAGGTGACAGTGACCAGAAAGAAGTTCACTGACATTCCAAACATCCTCACCTGTAGGGGTCGCTCCATATTTGTCATTGTGGAGGGCAGAAGACCGGTCTGTGGGGCGTCGGATCACGTCACAAAGGGCTTGTCCAACAAAGAATCCGGCCCCAAAGACCCAGCCAGCAAAACATCCGGAGAAACCTGCAGAGAAACAATCAGCAGCAAAGACGACAGTTCCAGCAGTACCTAATAAGGAGGGCGATTGGCAGACGGTGGGTAAAAAGAAGGCGAAAACGCCGGCACCAGCGGAGAAATCTCCTTCGCCGACTAAGATGCCTTCACCACCGAAAATGCCGGGACCAGCGGAGAAATCTTCACCACCGAAGTCACCACCAAAATCACCGTCTTCAGCGAAAAAGCCTACCAAAGAGGGGAAAGGAAAAAACCTCCCCAGGATGAGGAAGAACCAATGGAGACGCAGAGATCTTCATCTCTAAAACGCGGCCGGGAAGAAGAGGAGGATCTGCAGGAGAACCCGAAAAGTCTGCGAAGAAGCAGGAGTAAAGAAAAGACGGCACCAGCACCCAAATGCTCATCTCTTCCAGCATCACCGGAGAGACTTTCTTATGCCCAAAAGGCAAAAAGCCTTCCCTCTTCCCCGCAGAAAGCTTCCCAGTCCCCGACCTTTAAATTGACCCCGCTGCAACCAGCTCCTTTAACCCCCACTCCCACCCCTTCTCCTACTCCCACTCCCACTGCAAGTCGGGCCAAAAAGAAAAAAGGTCTTCCCTAGGGGGATGCGCTAATGGAAGTGGATGAGGACATTGTTAAGGAGTGGTATGCGCAGAGGCGCAAACTTCTGAAGCTCACTTCGGTGGACAATCTATCGACAAAGGACCCCAAAAACTTTCCCCAGGCCCCAGGAGTAATTACTCTTGTGCGAAGTACCGGGGGTAACCTGCGGGTCTGGGACCACATTACGGAAGTGGAAAAGTTGTATCCCAAAATCATGATGTACAAGATGAATACACCTGATTAAAAAAAAATGTCAAAAAATTGTGCTGGGAGGTTCCCCGTTTTGCTCCACCCCTGTCTTTATAGGGTGGTAAAACTAACCTACCCCACGGACGTCGGCGGGATTGTCGCTGACGGACGGATTACGTCCGATGTAGGAACGGGTTCCCTGGGACAATCCGTCGGGGTCCTGACTGCCAAAGATTTCCGTCCGGTATGTGACTAGATAGCCTTTGTTGCTTGTTTTTTCTTTTTTTCTCTTTTCAGATTTAAAAGATGTCTATTAAGATAGCCAGCTTGAATGCGAGGGGCCTGAGGGATCGGAGTAAGGCAGCCCGCCTGCTTCGTGACCTCTCGTCCTTCGGCGTGAATGTGGCCGCGATCCAAGAGACTCACTTTGTTTGCGAAGCCGACTCGTGTGTGCTGTCTAACGAGTTTGTCGTCTATTCAGCATATGGGAGCCGGCATGCCAGAGGTGTTTCTTTGCTGGTCAAGCGTACCCTGGATGCGAGGATTGACCTTGTCCATGTCGGTGCCGAGGGCCGGCTGATCGTGGCCGATATTGCAGTGAAAAGCAAGTCGTTCCGGCTGATTGCGGTGTATGCGCCCAACGATCAAGGTGAGCGAGTCTCTTTCTTTCGGCTGTTGGAGCCCTTCGTTGTGGATTCAACACGGCTAATCTTAGTTGGGGACTGGAATGCATGCCATCCTAACCCCCAAATGGGATACAGGAAGGGGCGCTAGCGGGTGGAGTGGTGATCGCAGCCTGGTTGATCTGATCGGCGAATTTGGTCTCGTCGATAGATACCGGGTCGATCATCCGGAAGGGAGCATGTGGACGTGGGCGCTTAATTGGCCTTCTACCCGGGTATCTTCGTACCTGGATAGGATGTTAGTGATAGTGGCCGACATAGACTTCTTAGAATCTCCAACGTTCCACTGGTTAGGCTACACGGACCACAAACTCGTTTGTGCCCGTGTGGTGTTAGACTTTAGGCCTAGGTTGGCTGGTTATTGAAAGTTCAATCAGTCCTTACTGGACAGGCGGGACTTTCGTGACCAGCTGACTAGAGTAGTTCAGCGGGCGTTAATTGGGCGAGTCATTGGGAATAAGTGGTGGGATAGCCTTAAGGATAGCATTAGGTCTTTCGCCACCCAATACAGCCAACGGCTCAACCTAGATAAGGCTGCGAAGGCAAAGACACTTAGAGCTAATTACTCCCGGGCGGAGGCTGGTGGGGATCCCCTAGAGATAGCCGTAGCTAGGGAGGCCCTGGAGCGTTCGACTAGCGGGCGCTACATGGGCCAGGTAATTAGACATAAGTTAAGCAAGATGTCTTCCGAAGCTGTGAACGTGGGCGCAGAACTGCGCAAGGAAGAAATTCGTCGGGCCGGCAATCGGTACATTCGAGAGGTGCGCGACCCGGAGGGGCATCTCCTAAGGTCCACTGACGACATGTGCGAGGCGTTCCGGCAGCATTTCGAACACCGATTTACCAAGGAGCCTGGTCTCCGCGATGAGGAGTTTCGCAGCTATTTGGCTGACTTTCCCCGGCTCTTGCCGGCTGAAGCGGCTAGCTGCGAGGGAGAGATTACGGAGGACGAAGTCTACGCGGCTTTGAAGAAGGTCGGCAGAGGCAAGTCGTCAGGTTTGGATGGTTTGCCCTATGAATTGTACTTGAGGCTGTCGCACCTTTTTGTCCCGATCTTGACTGTCGTGTTCAACCACTGGTTTCGGCAGGGCTCCATCCCCGGTCGGATCACAAGGGGCGTGATCACGCTGTTGAGAAAAGGCAAGAAGTTTGGGCGGGAATTAGACGATTACAGGCCCATAACTCTTCTAAACACAGAGTTAAAGATTTTGGCCAAGATCCTGACGAATCGCTTGTAGCTAGTTGCCGAGTCTCTGTTGGAACCGGATCAGACTTGTTCTGTGAAGGGACGAACGATTCAGAGCAACCTGCACTTTATTCGCACGATCCTAGAGGGTGTAGAAGACGACGAAGAGGCCGCGCTGATCAATTTGGATCGGTCCAAGGCATTTGATAGGATTGACCATGGCTACCTGGCTGCTGTCCTGCAGGCCGCCGGATTCAAACCCGACTTCAGCCGCTGGATTAGTCTTCTGTATCGCTCCCCCAAGGCTGTGGTACAGGTGAACGGGAAGCTGTCGAGCGCTTTCGCGCTGTCTAGGTCGGTCCGACAGGGTTGTCCACTGTCGCCTCTCCTTTACGTCCTTGGCGTTGGAGCCGCTACTTCGCCGGCTAAGGGACGAGGCGTGCAGTCCGGTCCTACGTGGAATCAAGGTACCTGGAGGAGCTCGAGCCAGGGTTTCCGCGTACGCCGATGACGTAACGACCTTTGTGTCCTCTCGGAGTGACATAGAGGCGGTACAGAAGGCGCTTGAACGGTACGAGCAGGTGACAGGGGCCAGAATTAACTGCGACAAGTCGTCCGGCTTGCGGTTAGGTGCCTGGAAGGGTGTTTTCCTCCCGGGGCCCTTCGACTGGACGGACGGGCCGGTCAAAATCCTCGGAATTTGGTTCGGTCTGGACTTACACTTGAAGAAGAACTGGTCAGAAATACAGGCAAAGGTCGACGCGTCGGTCGAGATTTGGCGTCGACGGAGTCTCTCCGTGAAGGGCCTGGCGGAGGTGTGTAACACATACCTCTTTCCCAGAATCCTTTACCGGCTGTCTGTCCTTCCCCTTTGTGACGATCATGAGAAGGCGCTCGAGCGTTTGCTATTCTCCTGTCTGTTGAGAGGACGCAAACACATGGTCGACAAAGGAGTCTGTTGCCTCCGTCCGTGTCATGGGTGTCTGGGAATGCCGCACTAGAGGAGCCACGTGCTCGCTTCGAGGTTGGTATTTCTCAGGCGCGCGTTGATGGAAGATCGGTTGCTTGCCGGGGTAGTGAGGGACATGTTCCCTAGGCTCACTATCACTCCCCCGGTCTCGAGGCTTAGCAATAGGCCTCGTGGGCGGCCGAAATTCCTACTAGAATGTCTGAAGGCCCTGAGGGCCATTCCACGGTCCAGTGACCTTTCACGGCCTAGTAGAATCTTCTATCGGGGATTAGTGGAGGGCGCCGTGAAGGATAAACTGCGGAGGAAACTCGGCATGTCGAGAGAGGAGTATCGCTCTCATTGGTCTTGGGCGCCAGGCGCGGATTGGCTCAGCAACTCTGAGTTCTCTCTGACCTGGTGATTGGCTCGGAATGGTTTGTCTCTCAATGACAAGCGTTTCGCAATGGGCCTGGCGGATTTGCCAGATTGTGAGCGTTGCAACCTTGGAATCAAGGAGACGTCGGCGCACGCCTTCTTCCATTGTTCGCGCGTTCGCCCGTTGTGGGAGCGTGTCGGCGAGTTGACTGCTCGTATCGCGCCGCGTGAACTCGTGCCCATTGATCGCGCATACGCCTGTGACAATGTGTCACCCTCGTACTCTGGAGTGAAGCGGATGGTGTTTCTGTCGCTACTGGCCACGGCTAGAATGGTGATTTGGATGACGCGTCTGGAGGAAGTCTTGCGGGGTGGCCGTCTTTTGGATCAGGATCTAATCCGATATTTTGAGCACCAGCTCAAAATGAAGATTAGAACTGAACGGAAACGGTTGACTCCGACAGACTTTGGCAAAAGGTGGATATATGCAGCGAGCCTAGTTCGCGTGACCGGGGCTAGCCTTGATTTTCTCTTTTAGATCTGCTAGTCACATCGGGGTGGATTCCTTTGGAACCCCTCCCGTGGTTAAGGTAAGAAGTCTTTTGTGTACCTAGTTAATGTGAGTGAATGTGTTTGTCCCAGCCTGTTCCCGGCACCATTACTTTTGTTATGATCCAGTTCGAGATTCCCTTTGTCCGTTGTTATTTTGTCCCGGTTTTTTCACTCTCGTCTGGGTCAGAATTATAGATTCTCCAGTCCTATTTATTTTTGTACCCTGATTCTCCATTCCCCGTAGAAAGAGAGCTTCTTGATTTTGTCTTTTAGACAGAATACAGCGGCCTCTTTGTTTTTGAGGGTGTGTTTGGGTCCTACTAACCCCATGTATATATGTCATTTTGTTGAAATTGTTTTTTGTTTTGGGGATTTTTTGTTTCTTCATACCCCCTTCCCATCATGTCATTTCATGTAAAATTTTTAAAGTTATTTTTGTAAAATATTGTACAAATTCACAAATTTTTATGTACATTTGGGGCGTTTTGTAGGTCCCCGGTATGCTTTGTTGTATTTTAGTGGTTGATAAGTATGAGTGTTGATGGACAAATTTTTATGGTGAGTCAGAAACATTGTAACGTATGTAAGGGTCCTGAATCTGATTAGCTAGGTATAGGATAGAGTATCTGAAGACCAACCCAAGTTTTGTTCCCCCCTCCCTCCTTTTCGGCCTTGTGCCATAATTCTGTATCTATAACGGAATAAATCATCGCTACAAAGTAGCACTGAAATACAGGCAAAGGTCGGCGCGTCGGTCGAGATTTGGCGTCGACGGAGTCTCTCCGTGAAGGGCCTGGCGGAGGTGTGTAACACATACCTCTTTCCCAGAATCCTTTACCGGCTGTCTGTCCTTCCCCTTTGTGACGATCATGAGAAGGCGCTCGAGCGTTTGCTATTCTCCTGTCTGTGGAGAGGACGCAAACACATGGTCGACAAAGGAGTCTGTTGCCTCCGTCCGTGTCATGGGAGTCTGGGAATGCCGCACTTGAGGAGCCACGTGCTCGCTTCGAGGGTGGTATTTCTCAGGCGCGCGTTGTTCCCTAGCCTCACTATCACTCCCCCGGTCTCGAGGCTTAGCCACAAGCCTCGGGGGCGGCCGAAATTCCTGCTCGAGCTTCTTGATTTTGTCTTTTAGGCAGAATACAGCTGCCTCTTTATTTTTGAGGGTGTGTTTGGGTCCAACTAACACCATGTATATGTTATTCAGTTGAAATTGTTTTTTGTTTTGGGTTTTTTTTGTTTCTTTTTTTGGGGCGTTTTTTAGGTCTCCGGTATGCTTTGTTGTATTTTGGTGGTTAAGTATGAGTGTTGATGGACAAATTTTTATGGTGAGTGAGAAAATTTGTAACGTATGTATGGGTCGTGAATCTGATTAGCTAGGTATAGGATAGAGTACATGAAGACCAACACAAGTTTTGTTCCCCCTCCCTCTTTTCGGCCTTGTGCCAGAATTTTGTAATTTTTACGAAATAAATCGTCGCTACAAAGTAGCACTGACGAAATAAATGCTTTTCTCAAAAACTCCTTAAACGACCCCTACCAGCAGCAACAACTTGGCGAAAACCATCTGCTTCTTACACCAGATCCTCCCTCAATTGATCTCGACATAGGACTACCTAGCTTGGTTGAATTGCAATTAGTGCTTAAAAAAACTCTGTCAAGCTCCACTCCAGGCCCGAATGGAGTACCGTACTTAGTGTACAAAAGATGCCCCAAATTACAGCGTATCCTATGGAAGTTACTGAAGGTCATTTGGAAGAGAGGGACGATAGCAGACCAGTGGAAGTATTCCGAGGGGATATGGATCCCCAAAGAGGAAAATGCCAAGAAAATCAACCAATTCAGATGCATTTCGCTGCTAAATGTTGAAGGAAAAATTTTCTTCAGCTTATTAAACAGTAGGCTGTCAAAATATGTAATAATAAATAACTACATTGACACCTCTGTTCAAAAAGGAGGAGTCCCAGGCATGCCAGGATGCATGGAACATACAGGGGTCATTACCCAACTACTAAAAGATGCCAAGGAAAATAATGGAGATATTGCAGTCCTCTGGTTAGACCTTAAGAATGCTTATGGGTCAATTCCCCATCGTCTGGTAGAAGAAGCTCTAATCTGGTACCATATACCCACTGCATTCACCAAGCTCATTTTAAACTACTATAAGGATTTTAGAATGAGGACAGTAACAAAGACCTCAACTTTAGCGTGGCACAATCTTGAAAGAGGGATAATAACAGGCTGCACCATTTCAGCGACTCTCTTCGTAGTATCAATGACTATGCTGATAAAGGCGGCTGAAGTGGAATGTCAAGGATCAGTCTCCAGATCCGGTGTAAGGCAACCACCGATTTGCGCGTATATGGATGGCATGACCATAACAAGCACATCCGCCACTGAGGCAAGGCGGTTTCTGAAGAACTCATCAACTGGGCAAGAATGAGTTTTAACACTTCCAAATCACGTTCCCTAGTAATGAAGAAAGGTAAGCTTTCGAAAAACGAAAGATTTAAGCTCTTTGGAGATGACATACCTACTATACATCAAAAGCCAGTAAAGAGCTTGGGGAAGCAGTTCGATGAAACCCTAAAAGATTCAAGATCCGTAATTATAACAAAGGAGAATCTAGAAGGGTGGTTAATCAGGGTTGATAAGTCTGGCTTACCTGGCAGATAAAAAGCTTGGATTTATCAACACGTCATTCTTCCAAAACTACTCTGGCCTGTAACGATCTATGATTTCACTTCCTCCACGGTAGAACTAATGGAAAGAAGCATAACATCAGGACTACGTAGGTGGTTAGGTTTGCCAAGATCTCTATGCAGCGCAGCGTTATACGGGAAAACAAACGCACTGAAACTCCCGTTTAAAAGCCTACACGAAGAATTTAAAGTAGCTAAAGTGAGAGCGACAATCCAGTACGAGTGCTCGAAAGATCCCAAAGTAGCCGGTCCAGGAATATCAGTATATACAGGTAGAAAATGGAACGCCTTGAAAGAACTGAATACAGCAAAAGAAAGAATCCGAGCAAAGGCAATACTAGGGACCATATCTACTGGACGCGCGGGCCACGGGTTTTTTTCCCTCAGAAGAATATGACAAACTGCAAGGAAAAAAGAAAAGTCATCTTTTGCAGGAAGAAATCAGAAACGGCAAAGAAGAGAAACGAATAGTAATCCAAGTCGGGATGAGACAGCAAGGGGCATGGACCAAATGGAGCTCTATGTTGAAACGCCAAATCAAATGGTCCGAAATATGGCACGGTGACACCAGATTAAAATTTCTGATTCGGGCAGTATACGACACCCTGCCAAGCGACCACAAACTTACAATTATGGTATAAAACCCAGTCGCCAAATTGTCATCTTTGTGGGCGCAGAGGTACATTAAAACATATCCTGAGTAGCTGTAAATCTGCACTAGCTGATGGGCGTTACAGGTGGCTCCATGATGAAAATCTGAAAGAGATCGTGAAAATAGTTCAAAATGCTATCAAAGAGAATGTTTACAACCCAGACACAAGGCAAATAAAATTCATTAAAGCGGGCGCGAAAATCCCACGAAATAGAAAAGTAAATCCAAACCTGCTATCTCCTGCAACAGACTGGGAACTACGGACCGATATAGGCTCAAGATTGAAATTCCCAGAGCAAATTGCCATCACAAAACTTCGCCCAGATATAGTTTTCTTCTCACATAAATTGAAGAAGATAGTCTTGTGGGAACTGACGGTCCCCTGGGAAGGAAACGCAGAGGAAGCTCATGAAAGGAAGAAGTTAAAATATGACGAACTGATGGAGAGTTGCAGTGTTAAAGGCTGGAGGGCTAGCTGTACTCCATTAGAAGTGGGGACAGCAAGGTCCTTATGCAAAGCCTTAACAGATATTGAGATAGCGGGAGTAAAAAAAAGGAAAGCACTCAAGTCCATAACCGAAACAGCTGAAAGAACAGCGAATTGGTTGTGGATCAAAAGAGAGAGTGCCTGGATTCCAAATTGTTAGCTAAAATTCCTTGAATTTCTTCGTCTAAATTAATGTTTCGGACGAGCTCATGTGCGGTTCGCCTCTAAATGGAAAGTGGCTCTGACTGTCGCCAATCGGAAGCATTTTCAGGGTTTTGTACCGGGCCTAAACGTAATTTTCCAGTGTCTGAAAGCGCTTATCGACGGTGGGCCGGAGGCTGATCATCTCTGGTCGGGTCGGCGCGGTGAGGGGGGTATGATGTTGAAAGACCCGAAACCCCCTAGTGATCCTCGCGATTACATCACTGACGACACCCTCTAGCGCCCCCCCATTACGGTTCGTATGTTTGAAAGGTAGTTTGGGAAGTTTTTTCGGTATTGCCGAATACTCACATTAAATTGACCTTGTGTCGTATTCAGTAGCAATGTTCTTTAGCTATTTCTTTTCAGCCTTCTCATTTACATATTATTATATTTTGAATTTTTTTTTCATAAAATATTGTATATAAAATAAAACTTTTAGCTAATGGTTTTTTCTCTATATTATGTTTCTTTGTGAATATGTGGTATTATGGTATATGTAGGATTAGGACGGGATGGACGAGTTCTTGTGTCGAATGAACAAATTGTAATGAGTGATTGTGTAATGAATCCGATAGCTAGGTATAGTATAGAAAGTGAGGACCCATTCTTCTTCGGCCATGAGCCACATTTATTGTAAATTTACAATAATATTCAATAGCGACATGGGCGCACTGAAAAATACCCTTGACTGCTACTGGTAGAACCTGCGCTTTATCTTACTGCTAGTGTAAGGGGTAGCGCAGACAGCACTTAAACTTATGAAAATTGAAAAATGGTAAACTATTTTGCTTTCTTGGGAAAGATATTAAAGAAGAATGTTGCCAAAGCCCCAGTTTCAAGTTCACTGGCATTAAAGTGTATAGAACTCAGTCTGCGTTTTGATTTAACCCATAACTTCACGGATAATTTGGTTCATGTATTTTGCAAAAGGTATCTTTTTAATCGTATCACTCCGAGAAAGGCGGTAACGCCACTGATGTGCAGGGTGCTACATAAGAGTAAAAAGATTAGGGGGCTACATAAGAGTAAAAAGATTAGATAGGAGGAGAGTAAAGAGAAAGCAGAATGAGTTAGAAAGGAGCAAGAGAAGGATGGGAATACAGGTGTGATGACACTACATAAGAGTAAAAAAGATTAAGTAGAAGAGGGGGAAGAAAAGACGAACCAGTTAGAAAGGAGCAAGAGAAGGATGGGAATACAGGTGTGATGACTCTACATAAGAGTAAAAAAGATTAAGTAGAAGAGAGGGAAGAGAAAGACGAACCAGTTAGAAAGGAGCAAGAGAAGGATGGGAATACAGGTGTGATGACAGTTGTAAAGCTGAAGAGAAAAGAAAGGATATAGATGATGGTGTAAAAAGAACTAGAGTCAAGTGGTTAAGAAATGAGTATTGAAATTGCATTTAAATTCCTGGAAGTTGTAGCCGTCAGGAAGCAAGAATATTGAAGCGAGTTCCACAGGCGGGAAGTGCGAGAAAAGAACCTGCAGCAGTAGAATTGTCGTCTGCACTTGGTTGATCTAACTATGAATAAGTGGGACCCAGTTAACATCCTGGTTGCACGAGTAAACTAATGTGGCAGGGGCACCAGTGACTTAAGTTCGTTGGAGCAGAAGCCATAAAAGTATTTATAGAACAGATAGAGGGAAGCCACATCCCGTCGGTGAGGAAGTGGCTGGAGTCGAGCCGCCAAGTCGGTACCTATCACATTACTAATTCTCCTTTGGAGTCTCTCAAGAACGCTGAGATGAACAGCAGGGGAGGCTGACCATATATGTCAGCAGTACTCCATGAACGGACTAATGGTTGATTTGTATAAATAAATATCAATCGACAAACTCAATACTTGAAGCCAAATCGCCAAGTCCACTATGCCCTACCTAAACAAGTTACTCGGGTAAAACGATGATTTTAAACTTAACCCATTCTAACCCAGTGTCCTCAGGTTTTAGAACATTAAATTCATTTACAAATCACAAGATCTTTTCTTCCTAACAGGCAATAATTTTTAGGTAATTTTATTGATGAATCAATATTTCCTCACTACCTATATGTAATAATGGTTTTTATATAATGATTTATACCCATTATTTCTACTGTTTTTTATGCTGTCCTTAAATGAGGACACTGGGTTAAAATGGGTTAATGTGTGTCGGTGGATTCAGACATGCTCTAGTCATATATTGATTACACAGGAAAAGAATAAAAACAGTCCAAGACAATGATGCTTATTTCGAATCTATGTGCGAAAATCTCTTGAACATAGCATATTTTATGCTTGACCATCATTAATATTATCTTCGTATCAACTTGAGCTCATGGGATTTGTTCGTTTTAGTTGTAATGAAATTTCTTTGTCTCATAAAGATAGCAAAGTTAATCCAATCTGCAATCTTTTTGCTGCCACTGTTTTGCAGGGTGTTACATAGGAGAAAAGTTATGGGAAATAGTGCAGATTATATAGAGGTGTCAGAAAGTGGGTAAGAGAAGGATAAATGTGGACATAAAGTGAGGAATCAATTGATATATTGATTGTAACGTAAAATTGAACACCAATTTATCTCCACATTATAATAGTATAGAAAGTTTTTTATAATCATATCGCCGCAAGCAAAGCATTTTACTGCCACTGTTTCGCAGGCGGTTACATAGGAGGAAAGTTATGAGAAAGAGTGACAGATGAAAGGGGTGTCAGGACGTGGGTAAGAGAAGGATGATAATACTGATGAGAGTGGAGTGGACGGAGAAAAGAGCATGAGAGAGAGAGGATGCAGTTTAGTGAGATAGATGACTTTTAACTTTACATTTAAATTCTTGGAGATTGTAGCTGTGGGGAAATCAAGGAAATGGAACGGAATTCCTTCGGCAGAAAGTGCGAGAAAAGAAGCTGTTGGAGTAAAATTTGTGTTACAAATTATTGGTTTCGCAGTAAAATGGTGGAACCTAGTTGCTAATCTTGTGGCTCAAGTAAATTTATATATAGAAGGCACCAGTGAGTTAAGTTCATTGGAGCAGAAGCCGTGAAAGTCTTTGTAGAAGAGACACAAGAACGCCACATTGCACCGGTGAGAAAGTGATTGCATCTGAACTGCCAAGTCGGGATCTATTGCATTCCAGGTTCTCCGTTGGATTTTGTCAAGGAAGCCTAGTTGGATATCAGGAGCACCCGACTAGATATGGCAGCAATATTCAATACACGAGTAGATGGTAGATTTATATATGTTAAGGACTGTTTCAGGTGGAAAAACTTCCTGGCCCTACACAAAGAATCGACTTACTTAGCAGCGGATTTAGCTATGAATTCTATATAGTTATTCCACTTGAGGTCTGTTGTGAGAGTTAAGCCGAGGAGAAGCTGTGTTTTGCTTTCAGGTAGCCTAGCCTGATCCATGATAATGGGTGGTAGGAGCGATTGTCTGTGATGGTTAATAGATAACAGCGTTGTTTTGGAAGCATTAAAATTCACAATCCATTTCTTGCCCTAGTCCGCCACGGATCGGAGGTCATTTTCAAGCTAGGCACCGAGGTTTGCTTTGTCAGCCTCAGCAGATATTTGATCGATATCGTAAGCTGTAGTGTCGTCAGCGTATATGCCTACTTGGGATCTTATTACATCTGGGAGATCTGTGTCGATTACCCACCTTCAGTAAACCCGTGTATAGACTTTCTTCGTCTAGAATAACCCATTATGATTATGTTATGTCGCCAAGTATAAATGAATAACTCAACAACAAAATCAGAATATAAGTTGTATTCCGCGGAAAGACGGTTAGTATGTACAGAAGTGAGTAGTAATATTTACAATAGAAAGATACAAGAGTCCAATCCGTCGCAAGACGTGTGTATACGTGATTACTTCCGGTACGCCACCGAAAGTGTGACTAACTCTTCACTGACTCGCACTGACTCTTCAGTAACTCATTAGAGACTCTCAAGTGATTCTCTACCGACTCATTATTTAGTCGTCCCTCCCAGTAAGGGCAACATATGACACATGGTCAGTTTATATCTGGGATTTCCGGGCTATATGGCCCGGCCAAAAAATGTCTGTCTATTTTTGTCCAGTCATGCTTCTACCCTTCGGCGAAACCACGACTGGGTTATTGTGCTCTGCTCGGAAGCAGAGAGCGCCCTCTACCAGAAGGCAGAGAGCTGACAGTGTCGTAGAGTCGTCAGTCTAGTGACTCGGTACGACTCATTATTGAGTTGTCCCTCCCATTAAGGGCAACATGTGACACATGGTCAGTGTGGACTGGGATTTCCGGGTTATATGGCCCAGCCAAAAAATATCTGTCTATTTTTGCCCAGTCGTGTCTCTACCCTTCGGCGGAACCACGACTGGGTTACTGCTCTCTGCTCGGAAGCAGAGAGCGCCCCCAGCCCGAAGGCAGAGGGCTGACAATGTCGTAGAGTCGTCCAGCGACTCTGTACCGACTGTATTCACTAGCCTTCCCACGTAGGCTGGATGTGACACATGGTCATTTTATTGTGGGTATTCCCGGCCATATAGCCGGGCCAAAAATATCTGTCTATTTTTCCCCAGTCGTGGTTCTACCCTTCGGCGGAACCACGACTGGGTTATTGCTCTCTGCTCGGAAGCAGAGAGCGCCCTCTACCAGAAGGCAGAGTGCTGACAGTGTCGTAGAGTCGTCAGTCTAGTGACTCGGTACGACTGTATTTACTAGCCTTCCCACGCAAGGCCGGATGTGACACATGGTCATTTTATAGTGGGTATTCCCGGCCATATAGCCGGGCCAAAAAATGTCCGTCTGTTTTTCCCCAGTCGTGGTTCTACCCTTCGGCGGAACCACGACTGGGTTATTGCTCTCTGCTCGGAAGCAGAGAGCGCCCTCTACCCGAAGGCAGAGAGCTGACAGTGTCGTAGAGTCGTCAGTCTAGTAACTCTGTACCGACTCTCCTGTAGAGAATCCACCATTGCTATATATGGCAATGGGAACAGTCCATTTGTAGTCAAATAGGAGCGGCGCCCTAACAGATTAGAACTAGCATACTTCATATCTTGATAGTATAAATAGATTAGTTTAAATTATTCGCACGTTCCTAGTTTATACCACTAACTTCTGGCAAAGTATAAAAGGCACTACACAACGTCGAGATGATTAAATATATCACCTTTTTTTTGGGACAAACAATATGGCGACCTGCTTATCTAGATTTATCGCCGATGTGTTACCGACTACTACTGAATTTGTCTATCAGGGTCTAGATAAAAACGCCGAAGCTCAGACTGTGCCTTTAGATATCTTGAAGACGTTCGACGGGGTTTGACTTCTTTCAAGCTCAAGAACTGCGTTGTTTCTTGATGAGTATTTGACAATCGTTTCTTAAAATAGTACAATACGGTGGTCCAATCTGACTCTTATGCTTACACGTACGTTGTTTCGTATCTTCAAAAACAACTTTCATAAGATTATTATTTTACAATTAGGTATTTATGCTAAGCAGCCCAAAGTGCCAAATACAGGTAGGGGATGTTAAAATCAATCAGGTACGAAAATTTAAATATCTAGGAATAGTTCTAACTGAAGATGGAAAGTGCGACACAGAGATCCGAAAGCGAATTGGTATGGCGAAAGACGTGTTCCAGTAGCTGAGTAAAGTATTAAGATACAGAACAATTTCGCTAGAAACAGAGAAGAGAGTACTTGATTGCTATGTGATGTCAGTTCTTCAATATGGCAGTGAATGTTGGACAATACCAACTAAGATGAAGGGAAAACTTGAAGCAGCTGTAATGTGGTTCTACAGAAGGATGCTGTGGATATCATGGACCGAGCATGTGAGCAATGACGAGGTGTTGGAAAGGGTGGAAACGAAAAGGAAATTAATATTGAGCATCAGGAAGAGACAACTGAAGTTCCTGGGAAATGCAATGAGGAAGGAGGGCTTGGAGAACCTGATATTAACAGGCCAGATAGAGGGGAAAAGAGGCATAGGAAAGCAGGGGATAACATATTTGAAGGGCCTGATCAGGTGGATGACGGAACGAAGATTGCGTGGTGTAACTGGAGAAAGCGTGCTAAGAGCCATCAGGGATAGGGAAACGTAGAAAGCCATGATCGCCTACGTTTTGAAAGGACATGGTACATAAAAGAAAAAGATATCTCACCATTTTACTGTTAAAATAAAGAGCCGTGGCAGTAAGTTTATTCTAATAGTCTCTTTTATTACACTTTTCACCTCGGAATTCCCAGTCAATTCCTTGCTTACCTGATAACCATAATTTTCAAAAGTTAAAATCTGTCTTCTCGGATAATATTCTTTTATTGTCCTTTATGCTTACAAAAGTCTTCTCATTCACTTTCACACCCAGTAACTCAATGCGTTCTAGTAGCATTTCCGGTTTTCTTAGTGTAAAATTATTTTCGAAAATAGGCATAAACATTTGCTTTTCTTTAACAGAATTTAGTATGATGGTCCCAGTCTACTAGCTTGGTTAAAATGATTAATATGAATTCATTCAACAGTAATAATCTATTGTCCAAACCCAGATCACTAGATAAACAAAAGCTAGGCCTATGTACAAAGCAAAGAAAAAAAATTGTGTATTCTAGAATTTACGCAAGACATATATGCATTCGTGAGACACTGTATGATATTGTAGAGGATATTAGCATCCTATACGATATATATATATATATATATATATATATATATATATATATATATTTGAGATTCGACACGACTCACTATTGATCAGACACATGACATAGGAAATAAGAAACAACAAAGACACCAAGGTAACCGGAATAACAATGTATTAACAAGATTACAAAATATTGGTTGAGAAAGCATGCAAATAACGAGAAGAAGTTCTCTCCCTTATACTGTTAAATGTTCATTGGAAAGAAAATCAATGAAAGATAAAATACATACAGTACTTGAGTTGAGTTTCCATTGGAGTTTGTATTTGGAAATGTGTGTGCACATGCATGTGTGTGTAAGAAATAAATTCGCGCCACTAATTCCTACCTCCGGTTAATGCGGGCGTGTATGTTAATTGGAATGACATGGCCCCAGCCCCGTGATGGCTGGGCTTCCTCTGAAGCAACCCGTGGAAATGCGCTTTTATGCAGAATGCGCGGAAAACACGTGAACACAGGGTGACCATTCGGGATTAACCAATCACTGCCTGCTAACATAACATGTCTTGCAGATGAAAACAAGCATGTTTTAATATACGTAGGAGTGAAAGTGTGAATATAATAATATGTACGTGTGCGTAAAATGTATGAACGGCACAATCTAATGTATCTTATAGTGTACTCTATAACCCAGTTATAAAGGAATGGAACTATGCATAGCATACCATTAAAAATGGACAATTGCATTATCATATTAAAAAATATTTATTAAAAGACCTAATATAGCGCAAAGATGATATAGTACTGAATGCAGACACGGAAAGGAAACTACAAGACCTCCTACAGAAGGTAGCGGTGGAGAGTGACAAAAAAGGACTACAAATAAACTTTAAGAAAACTGAATGCATGGTCATCAGCAAAAGGTGCAACACAAAATGCCAAATACAGGTGGGATATCCCAGAATAAAGCAAGTACAAAAATTTCAATACCTAGGAAGTGTTCTAACAGGAGATGGAAAGTGCGACACAGAGATCCGAAGGCGAATTGGCATGGCAAAGGATGCGTCCCAGAAGCTGAGCTA
Organism: Ascarosepion bandense; assembly: GCA_037127315.1. Taxonomy (NCBI): domain Eukaryota; kingdom Metazoa; phylum Mollusca; class Cephalopoda; order Sepiida; family Sepiidae; genus Ascarosepion; species Ascarosepion bandense. The sequence continues at coordinate 7,767,881 of JBBBDQ010001026.1, forward strand.
AGTACTAACACACAGGAAAATTTCACTAGAAACAAAGAAAAGAGTGCTGGATTGCTATGTGATGTCCGTTCTTCAATACGGCAGTGAATGCTGGACAATATCATCGAAAATGAGGAGAAAACTGGAAGCAGCGGAAATGTTGTTCTACAGAAGGATGCTGCGGATATCGTGGACTGAGCATGCAACCAGCGATGAGGTGTTGGAAAGAATGGCAACAAAAAGGAAATTAATACTGAGCATCAGGAAGAGAGAATTGAATTTCCTGGGACACGCAATGAGGAAGGAGAGCTTGAAGAACCTGATACTGACTGGCCAGATAGAAGGAAAGAGAGACAGAGGAAGACACAAGGGATAGGGAGACGTGGAGAGCCATCATCGCCTGCGTCCTGAAGAGACAGGGCACATAGAAGAAGTATAGCGCAAAGCTAAAAGAACTGAAAAAGCTTTATAAAACGAGTACGATCAGTCAGTCAGTTAAGACGCTTACGTGATAGACGCATTTGACGATCATGTCTCTTTCGAGACATGATTGACTGGACAGAAGATTATCCCGCAGTAGGTTGCCATTGCTTTCTGCGGTAGACTGGTTGCCAGCCAAGGCTATAGAACCCACTCTGTCTTATTATTTAAACCATAACTAGAGGGAAGAGACGGATTAATACCTTTCCAAAGGGTATTTGTGCGTAAGTGAATGCAAGTGATAGGATTGGATAAATATGGCGTTCATTATATTTGATTTTCATTGGTCAAGATAAATATTCTAATTTTTACAGTGTCCCTTTGAAGTATTTTTCCTTTTCTTCTGCTTCTTTTTTACTTCGTCTTCTTCTTCTATCTCTTCTTCTTCCTCTTCTTCGTCTTCCTTCTCTTCTGCTTCTTCTACTTCTCTTTTTTCTTCTCCTTCCACCTCTTCTTTCTCCACTTGCTCTTCTGATTTCTCTTGTGTTTCTTCTTCTTCTGTTTCCTCTTCTTCTTCATCTTCCTCTTTTTCTGCTTCCTCTTCTTTTTCCTTTTCTTATCCCTTTTCATCTTCCTCTTTCTCTTCTTTGTCTGCCTATTTTGTTTCCTCTTCTTTTTCCTCTTCTTCCGCTTCTTCGTCTTCCTTTTCTGTTTTTTTCTCCCTCTTTTTCACCATCTTCTTCCCTTTCTCTTCGTCTTCGTCTGCTTCCTTTTCTTTGTATTTCTCCCCTTCTGCTTCCAGTTCTTCTTCTTCTTCTTCTTATTTTTCTACTTCCTTTCCTTCTTCATCTTCTCCTTCATCTTCTTCTTCGACTTTCTCCTCTTCTGATTTCTCTTCTTCTCTTTCTTTTTCTTCTTTCCTCTTCTTCATCATCTTCCTTCTTTTGTGCTTCCTTTTCTTCCATTTTCTTTCTCTTTCTTCTCTTTTTCGTCTTCTTCTTCTGTTTCCCCTTCTTCTGTTTCCTCTCCTTTTACCTCTTCTTCCTATTCTTCTTCGTCTTCCTCCTCTTCTAATGTTCCTTCTCTCTCTTCTTCCTCTTTTACCTCTTCTTCATCTTCCTCCTGTTCTGCTTTCTGTTATTTTTCTTTTTCTTCTTCCTCGTTCTCTTCTTTTTCGCCTTCCTTTTTTTGCTTCTTGTCTTTGTTCCTCTTCTTCCGCTTCTTCGTCTTCCTTTTCTGTTTTTTTCTCCCTCTTTTTCACCATCTTCTTCCCTTTCTCTTCGTCTTCGTCTGCTTCCTTTTTTTGTATTTCTCCCCTTCTGCTTCCAATTCTTCTTCTTCTTCTTCTTCTTCTTCTTTTTCTACTTCCTTTCCTTCTTCATCTTCTCCTTCGTCTTCTTCTTCGACTTTCTCCTCTTCTGATTTCTCTTCTTCTCTTTCTTTTTCTTCTTTCCTCTTCTTCATCATCTTCCTTCTTTTGTGCTTCCTTTTCTTCCTTTTTCTTTCTCTTTCTTCTCTTTTTCGTCTTTTTCTTCTTCTGCTTCCCCTTCTTTTTCCTCTTATTCGCCTTCCTTCGCTTCTGTTTCTTTTTCTTCTTCTGTTTCCTCTCCTTTTACCTCTTCTTCCTCTTCTTCTTCGTCTTCCTCCTCTTCTAATGTTCCTTCTTTCTCTTCTTCCTCTTTTACCTCTTCTTAATCTTCCTCTTGTTCTGCTTTCTACTATTTTTCTTTTTCTTCTTCCTCGTTCTCTTCTTTTTCGTCTTCTTTTTTTGCTTCCTGTCTTTGTTCCTCTTCTTCCGCTTCTTCGATTTTCTTTTCTGTTTTCTTTTCTTCTCCGTTCTTCATCCTCTTCTTTGTCTTCGTCTGCCTCCTCTTCTTCGTATTCCTCTTCTTCTACTTACGATTCTTCTTCTTCTTCCGCTTCTTCGACTTCTTTTTTGCTTCTTTTCCTTCTCCTTCCTCTTCTTCTTTGCATTTCTCTTCCTCTGCTTCCTCTTCTTCTTCTGCTGCTGCTTCTTCAACTTTTTTCTGCTTCCATTCTTTCTCCGTCTTCTCCTTTGTCTTATTCTTCCTCTTCCTCTACTTATTCTTCATCTTCTTCTCCTTCTTCCTTTTCTTCTTCGTTTTTCTCTTTTTCTGATTCTTATTCTTTTTCGTCTTCTTTTTGATGTTGGCAGTCATGGCTCTCGAAAATTTCGTATGCTTCATAGTTCTCAGTATCTTTTCATTCTCTATCACTCCTTCGTTCCACAAGTTCAGACCTTCACATCTAGGATCAACCATACATGTCATGAATTCATCCTCGTTCCCTTTATATTCCATGAGTAAGGAGGAAGTTCCATCAAGATAGCTTCTCCAGAACTGTAACTAGGTGAAACAGACTTCTGAGTTGATTATTTTCCATCCCAACTTCCTCAAGACAAGGGTCAACCGGTATCTATCATATATTTCATATTATACACCTTTTCCACCTTCATCCTCTCCAACACCCTTACAACAACCACATTCAGTTAATCTTCAATAGTGGCTCTTGAGTCTTGTATCAGGTAAACAATAGTAACGCATCCTTATCAATTCTTTTTGTTCTTCCTCTTTTTTTTTAATCGTATCATCCCAAGCAAGGCGGTAACGCCACTGATGTGAAGGGGGCTACAGAAGAGTAAAATATCAGGTAGAAGAGAGTGAAGAGAAATACGAACCAGTTGAAAAAGAGCAAGAGAAGGATGGGAATACAAGTGTAAACACAGTTGCAAAGGTGGAGAGAAAGGAAAGGATATTTTTACAGTGTCCCTTTGAAGTATTTTTCCTTTTCTTCTGCTTTCTCTTCTTCTTCCTCTTCTTCGTCTTCCTTCTCTTCTGGGTGGTGAAGAAAGAACTAGAGTCAAGTGGTTAAGAGATGAGTATTGACATTGCATTTAAATTCCTGGAGGTTGTAGCCTTCAGGAAAAGTAAGAATATGGAAGCAAACTCCACTGGCGGGAAGTGGGAGAAAAGAAGCTGCAGCAGTAGAATTGTCGTCTGCATTTGGTTGATCTAAGTGTGAATGGGTGAGACCCAGTTGTCAGTCTGGTTGCACGAGTAAACACCTGTTACAGAGGCACTAGTGACTTAAGTTCATTGGAGCAGAAGCCATGAAAGTATTTATAGAACAGTCAAAGGGAAGCCACATCCCGTCGGTGAGGAAGTGGCTGGAGTCGAGTCGTCAAGTCGGTACCTATCACATCACTGATTCTCCTTTGGAGCCTGTCAAGAACACTGAGATGAACAGCAAGGGTGCCTGACCATATATGGCAGCAATACTACATGCACTGACGAATGTTTATTTGTATATATTCAAGATAGATTCAAGCGGGAAAAACATCCTTGCCAGTCACAGTAGCCCAGCCTTCCTAGCAGTGGATTCTTTTTCCGTTAGTGTGTAATTATGGCTCTCCACATTTTCCTGTCTTAATTATTAAAAGTTGTCTTTATTAAATCCCTCCAAAACCCTGTTTACTAACCATTTCCTGCTCCTGGGTATGACGGTAAACTGCATCCGGAGGGAGGTTATGAGGAGCATGGAACCACCTCTTAATTGTTCCCAGGTCCACCCTGACCCGGAGTGGTAGCACCTGTTAGGGTTTCAGCTAACAGTGGTCAAAATGCTATGAAAGTATTTACCAACAAGACTTTTTTGAATGAAAAGTATTACCAACAAAACTTTTTTAAATGAAAAATATTACCAACAAAACATTTTTTGAATGAAAAATATTACAAAAAAAACTTTTTTTTGAATGAAAAATATTACCAACAAAACTTCAATTTCTTTTAATGAAAAAAATTGATCTAAAACAAAAATACATCTCCGGCCTTAAATGACCATTTGGATGTTGATAGGCCGTTAAGCAAGAACAAACAAACAAATAAACTAACCATTTACTAAAGTTCAGATATCGAGGTCGCATTTTCCATCTTCTTGTAAAACATTTCCCAAATATTTGAAATTTTGTAATTGCTTGGTTTTGTCATGTCCAGTTAGCAATTAACATTTGAGACTGTTGCCATTTAATAGCACCCATTTACCCGTTCTCTAATCTTACAATATATGCTTAGTCCTTTCTTCTCAATTTTCTTCACTACATTGCGTAGGATTTCCTGCATTTTCCTTTCTGCGTCTGCTAACAACACTGTGACATCTGTATTCCTTAAGTTACTAAGATTGTGGGTGCCTATAATTAACCGTAGTATGATTATTAATTGTCACAGAAATACCTCCATTTATAATCTGAACAAATCCGATAAGAACACAACATAGTTTTTATACTTTTCCTATATTTACTAAATTATTTTTCTATTTGCATGTAGTAAAATCGCTTACAATATCGGTTCTGGATTATTCCAGTAGTGTTCCCAGATATCTCAATGTTATTAAGCAGTTTCAAGAAGCCTTTTTAAGGTATTTTATGAAAGGTTTGTAAAAATTTCATAATAAAATTTAGTATATAATAGTTGTTTTATGTTTAATATTGAGTATATTTTAAAATAAGGCTTTCTACCAAAAATAAACGTATGTACACTTTTCTTGCGATTATGGCTCTCCACTACTTACTATCCTTTGTAGCTCGTAGTAATATGTTTTATACTATTCATACCAGTCTTTATACTTCACTCTATCGAAAAAAGTTTAGTTTAATCACCATTTCCTTCTGACATGTCTCGTGAGCATCGATTATTACAAGCCTTTTAACTCATGTTTGAAATAAATATTGTCTTTGTTTCTGATTATAAACATAACTTTTTAAAATAAAGTTCATTAAGTACAAGGCAGGAGAGTCATTCAAGATAAAGTTTATTGAATAAGGTGTGTGTTATATTAGAAGAAATTAATAAGGATAAGGAGGATAGCTATCGATTAAAGTAAAGCCAGTTGAACGGGAATTCAAGAAATGACTCTCGATATCAAGGTAAAAAGATATGTGAAGCCAGAGTGTTAAAATGCATCAGTGTCCATTTTTGTTTCCATTTTCATTTAAAACATCAATAATTCTTTCATGTTATTTACAATATCATTTTGTTGAATCACGTCTTCGTTTCCAGAAAACTCTTCTCGATCTGTCATACAATTGGCCTAAATTCACTGGCATATAGAAGGATTTATGTTACAGGAGAAGGAAAGTGCGACACAGAGATACGAAGGCGAATAGGCATGGCAAAAGACGCGTTCCAGAAGTTGAGTAAAGTACTAAGATACAAGAAAAGTTCACGAAAAACAAAGAAGAGAGTGCTAGAGAACTATGTGATGTCACTTCTTCAATACGCCAGTGAATGCTGGACAATATCATCGAAGATGAGGAAAAAACTTGAAACAGCGGAAATGTGGTTCTACCGAAGGATGCTGCAGATATCATGGACCGAGCAAGTGAGCAATGATGAGGTTTTGGAAAGAATGGCAACGAAAAGAAAATTAATAGTGAGCATCAGGATGAGACAACTGAAGTTCCTGGGACGTGCAATGAGGAAGGAGGACTTAGAGAACCTGATAATGACAGGCCAGATAGGAGGAAAATGGGACAGAGGAAGGCAGCGGATAAAATATTTGAAGGGCCTGATCAGGTGGATGGCGGAACGGGGGTTGCGTGGTGTAACAGGATAAAACATACTAAAAGCCACCAGGAATTGGGAGACATGGAAAGCCACGATCGCCTGCATCATGAAAAGACAGGACACATAGAAGATAAAGAAGTTTCCTTATTTTTTTGGTAAGAAGATGCTTACTTGAATAGTTTCTTTTAAAAGAAACGCTTGTTGATGAAACAAATTGCGTTGAAAACTGAACACTTAATGTCTTCAAGGATTGGTTCAATCATTCTTCTTCTTCTTCTATGTGCCCTGTCCCTTCAGGACGTAGGCGATCATGGATCTCCACGTCTCCCTATCCCTTGTGGCTCTTAGTATGTTTGCTCCTGTTGCTCCTGGCAACCCCCGTTCCGTCATCCACCTGATCAGGCCCTGCAAATATGTTATCCGCTGCCTTCCTCTGTCTCTCCTTCCTTCTATCTGACCAGTCAGTATCTGGTTCTCCAGGCTTTCCTTCCTCATTGCATGTCCCAGGAACTTCAGTTGTCTCTTCCTGATGCTCAGCATCAATTTCCTTTTTGTTGCCATTCTTTCTAACACTTCGTCGTTGCTTGTATGCTCAGTTCAATCATTAACTCTTCTAAATATTCTATTAAGATTCACTTCGTATTTTATTCTATTCGTTACGTCTATGGTATCTCAATACCCTTCTGTAAAATCAAATCCCTGTCGCTAGAAGTCCTATTATCTGTGATGAAACTCTTCCCAATCCCAGGTCATATAGTAAGACTGATATTATATGGCGGTTTTCTTAATTCATTCGTAGGAAGAAGAAGGTGTACTGGGATAGTTTCTTCCATGGTGAAGCGCAAGACATGTAACCATTTCAAGTTTAGGGTTAATCATTATTTATCTTACTTCGTTATTAATAATTAGCCGTGTCCTTTCAGGACATAGGCGATTATGTATGTCAGATAAACGAATGTGATTATTTTTTTTTAATTCTTATACAAATTAGTATTGAAAAATATTGTTTAAGAATGGGAATGCCTCCACATCCTACCGCACGAATGCTGGTGTCCCCCAGGGCTCTATCCTAGGCCTGACGCTCTTTCTAATCTTCATGCAGATATGCAGATAACACCACCATCTACACTCGCATCATTAAGACATCTGGCAAGGCGGACAAACATAACCTCGTTGCTGATCTCGAGAAGAACCTCCACTCAGTATTGGATTGGGGTAAGAAGTGCCTCGTAAATTTCAATGACTCTGAATTAAAACTCCTACCTGTCAACATCACAGGCATCTCACATTCCACTGCGCCTCCTCGGTCTTACCCTTTCATCCGACCTCAAGTGGAATCATTACATTCAATTAATAGCTGAGCCCAGTGCTAGAAACGCTGGCTCACAATGTCGAGCCAAGAAGTTTTTCCGCCTGAATACATCTTGCAAATATACAAATCAACCATTCGACCGTACATGGAATACTGTTGTCATATCTGGTCAGGCGCCCCCGTTGCTCGTCTTAGTGTTTTCGACAGGCTCCAAAGGAGAATCTGTAATGTGATTTCTCCCGACTTGGCAGCTCGACTCCAGCCACTTTCTAATCGGTGAAATGTGGCTTTCATCTGTCTCTTCTATAAATATTTTCATGACTTCTGCTCCGAAGAACTTAGGTCACTGGTGCCCTTCTCCACAAGAATTTAATCGGGCAACCAGAGTGACATCAAGGCCCCACTCTTTTACAGTTAGATCAACCAAATGCAAATGACAATTATACTCAAGCAACTTCTTTTCTCGCGCTTTCCGCCAGTGGAACTCCCTTCCATATACTTACTTTCTTGGCGGCTATAACTATAAACGCGAAGACAATTCCCATATCTTATCCACTTCACTCCAGCCCTTTTCACATCAGTTCGTGTATCTTGTTCTCTTTCTGTCTCTCTTCGTAACTGTCTTCACTACTGTGTTCATATCCTTCCCTTGCCTTTTCTCTTTCTCCCCATATAGCTGGTTTGTCTTTGTCTTCACTCTTTTCCTGTCTAAAATGTTAACTCTCTTATGTATTCCCCCGCTCATTAGTGGCGGTACCGTTTTGCTTGGGGTGAAATGATTAAAAATAATTTGTTTATGTATTCTGAATAAAATGGGATTTAACCGTTTTGGGGGGTTATTTTAAACATTTTTGTAACCTTTTGACTTGGGAAAGTAGTATTTCTCTCAAAAATGAAAATCAGGCGCGCAGATTTATATTTTAGTAAGATTTGACTGCTGCACTCTCGAGAATTTTTTTGCTAGATAAATTACAGGTAATAAGTGCGGCGTTATTAAGACCTAAGTTGGAGTTGAATTTTTTCGATGTATAGTTAATGCCAAGCGTCCGCGCTTGTGTTCCCCACTTTAAAAACTGACCTTGTGTCACAACTCTCTCTTGTGGGGGAGTGGGTGCACCCACTATCACTGGTAGGATACTTGTTTTCAATTTCCACATTTTTTTCTATTTCAATTTCCAGGTTTTACTTTGACAGATTTTCAAATTCCTTGGTTGTTATGTTACAATGCTGGACAACCCATATCAATTAGTAGCTTTTTTCTGGTTTTTGACAGTAATATCGGGCTTTTTTTAATCGTTTCACCTCAAGAAAGGCGGTACCGCCACTGATGTGCAGGGGTCTACATAAGAGTAAACGTTTAGACAGAAGGAGAGTGAAGAAAAAGACGAGTCAAGTGCATAAGGGATAGGTATTAACGTTGCATTTAAATTCCAAGAGGTTGTAGTCGTCAGTAAAGCAAGTATATGGAAGAGAGTTCCACAGTCGGGAAGTGTGAGAAAAGAAGCTGAGAAGTAGAATTGTCGGCTGCATTTTGTTGACCTTACGCAAATTAAAGGTATTAATCCGCCTATTCCTTCCAGTTATGTGTTAAATAGCAGGACAGATTGGATTCTATAGCCTTGGTTGGCAGCTAGTCTACCGCAGAAATCAATGGCAACCTACTGCGGGATAATCTTCTACCCAGTCAGTCATGTTTCTTTCGAGACATGATCGCCCAAGCGTGTATCACGTATGGCACTTAACTGACTGATAGTTAATGCATTTGATAGAGTGTGTGTAAGATGCCTTTTGTTTTCCTAGATCAGCCAGTCAGTTAAGTGCACTACGTGATACAAGCTTGGGCAATCATGTCTGTAAAGAGATATGTCTGAGTCGGCAGAAAATTTTCCCGAAGTAGGTTGCCATTACTTTCTGCGGTAAATTGGTTACCAGCCAAGGCTATGGAACCCAATCTGTTCTACTATTCAACCCATATCTAGAGGGAGAGGCGACGGATTCATACAGTTGTCAAGATTATTTGCGCATAAATGAATGCAACGAATTCAACTGGAATTCGAACTCTGCTCTCCGACTTCTCGTTCCAAGCCGGTATCCATTATAGCAGATGCGTTCATAAATGCGTATACCAATGTATTTTGAGGAGCAGATATGACAATTTATTGTATATATAACTACTTCAGGATTATTATTGCTATGAGTATTTTTGGTTCTGACCATATCCATAACGATTTTCGATGTGATTGTAATTATTTTAATTGGATAGTGGATGTTACACAGCTAGTAGGTAGTACTATGTGTTAGCTTTTATTTATTTTAGTGTTGTTAATAATGCTGTTAATTATACATACATATATATATATATATATATATATATATATATATATATATATATATGTCATCCACATAAAGTTGGTTTCGCTGTATCACAGCTCACCAGTGTAACTAGAAATTTACTTGCTTTTGGCTGGGATCGAAACTCGATTTGGTGTCAGTCGGTGTCATAGGAGCATAGATTGAGAGAGAGAAAATTTTAGAGTGTTATATATACGCTGTGTTTACACACATCAGTGACTGGAAGAACTCATTTCTTTGTTGAAGAGCAACTGTTTTTTAAATTTTCCTCTCCAAAAAGCTCAATCGTATTGAGAGCATAATATATTTGTCATCGACATGCAAGTCTGTTTTGCTGTATCACAGCTCATCAGTGTTGCTAGATATCTGCTTGCTTCTGGCCGGGATCGAAACTTGGCCGATTTGGTGTCAGTCGGGGTCTCTACTCCCTAACCCATATATATATATATATATATATATATATATTTATTTTTTTTTTTTCTCAAATCTTAACCGTTATTTTTTTTCTCCTTTTTAATCTTATTTTTCTTTATTTTGATATAGACTGTGTTGCTGAGGAGACGTGAATTCTCTCTTAGGGATTTCATGTTTTAAGTGAGCTTTAAAATATTACGTTTTACTTTTCGTCTCATTACAATTTCCAAACAATACGTTTTCTAGACAACACAATAATTCAGTAATTTAAAAAAAAAATACCAGTAAATTTCTAGTATAGACTTAACCTTTGTTTGTCGCCTAAGTTTACGTAATTTTATGTATAATAAATCAATGTGCAATATAACATAATATGGATTTTACGCCAACGTAACTAAATTTGCCCCGAGGTCAGCAATTAAAGTTCATATTATCTGAACCAAACCAGAGCCGCTTAATATTATATCCATATATAATATTGTAAATATCTTTAAATGAATGAATTGACAACTCTTATATCAAATTGAATGGTTCTTTCCTACAAATCTTCATTAATGTAAACCGTTTATTTCTCTGGGTGATTAAAATGGCTGACGCTTTCCAGACATGTGACTAACGCATGCGCATAATAGATGATTAATGACCAGACATTATACTGATATGCTTCTAATTTGTTCTTCTACCGTCTGCTTTTTCTCTCGTTTCTACCATATCAAAACTCTCTTTATCTTTTCGAACATAATATATATTAATTTTAGACGGGCACAAACAGATCTTTACATTAGTTTCACTGGATATTATAAATAAAATAATCTTATTTATGGGGGCACGCTGTGGCGTAATTTTCAGTAGCACAGACAAAAAAATTTAAGGATTATCTTATAAATTAAGAAAGGCATGAATCTACTTGTCCCTTCATTGTGATCTTTCACAAGATTTTTTCACACAATGTATCCTATGTCGGAGTCCACGAAGAACAACGGCACAGAGACTCAATATGTGACAATCTGAATACACCACATATCTATTACTGTTTAAAGACCCCAGGCTTAGCAGTTCAAACCTTTTAGCCGCTTTGAATTTGTCAGGAACCAAAACTCGGAAAATATTCAGTTATTTCATATCAAAAATTTGCCTACAGAGAATGGTGCTTGAGTCCACTTCAAACAGCTTTCCTACGGATTTCACTAACTTTTCCCAGAATTATTTACACTTTAAAGAAAATCTCTTAGCTTCCTCTATTTCTGTATACAGTATTGTCATATTTTTAATACCGTCGATGGTTTAAAAACTTCTACGTTCAAAAACAATTTTAGATACGCGGAAATCACTAGGAGAAGGTAACAATGAAGTGCAAAAGAAAAGGCAAACCTGACCAGTGAGAAATTTTGTGAATAATTAATTCGCTACAGTTAACGTTTTTGAAAGAGCCTTTTTCATGGCCGGGTGTGTTCGGAGGGTCGCTGCACAACTGGGTATCGACCCAGTTACCCTCCGTGTATCAGTGTCAAAAGCCGGAGAGGTACTCATTCAAGCGTATCAGACTTTGCAGGGCCTATCTCTCTTGAAGTCAAACACAAGTCGATGACCCAAATTTGAAAATTCACCTTGATCACGGACACTTGTCCTTTTATTTCATCGGGTCAACCTTCCGCCCTTCCGCAGTAAGTTGCTTTCTGCGGTAGACTGGTTGTCAGCCAAGGCTATAGAAACCAATCTGTAATGTTATTTTGACTCATAGCTGGAGGGGGAAGAGACGCATTATATTATTAAGTATTAATTAGTAGGGGATCAGTTTATTACTTTATAACAATAGAAAATTGATCTCCCACTTTATGACAAGTAGAAGCCTTAATCATGATTCCAACTATTATATTCAGTCAGTTAGTTAAGTGCCATACGTGATACATGTTTTGGGCGATCATGTCTCGAAAGAAACATGACTGACTGGGCAGAAGATTGTCCCGCAGTAGTTTGCCATTGATTTCTGCGGTAGACTGGTTGCCAGGCAAGGCTATAGAATCCAATTACTGTCCTATTATTTAACTCATAACTGGGGAGAAGAGACGGATTAATTTCTTTCCCAAGGGTATTTAAGCGTAAGTGAATGCAAGGAATTCAAATGGAATTCGAACCCGGCACTCTGATCTCTCGTTCCGAGTCGATATCCACTGCACCACAACGCAAATCCGCAGTTTACTACCTTTGCTAGAATCGAAGATAAATCTGGGTTGATGACAACCAATGTAATTTTATCTAGGTCCATGGCTTTATGGGGGTCAAACTTTTGATAAGTCTAGATACTTCTTTTATTGAAATGAGTATATTATTGAGATTGTGATTGGTGAGACATACGGAATTGGGGAGAAGATGGTCTTTGTCATCTAACGTTGAGTTTGAGGCAAAGAGCTTTGCTTTATCTGTCGAGGAGGATATGACCTCGAGGCCGTTTATATTGGCACAGCTACTTTGCCTCTGTTTATAATTTGGTCGGTGATCCACCAGAATTCGCGAAATCTATATTGTTTCTTTTCCAACTTGGTTTTCTCTTTCTTCTTTTTATTCTTATAACTATTATTATTATTATTATTATTATTATTACGTCATTTTTCATCATATTTCGATTTCTGCTATGGTCGCACTATCTACCAAGTCTGCAGGAAGACCTAAGGCAGGTCGTGGTGTTTTGTTATGACTCCGTTTCATGTTATTTCATATATCTCTAACATCCCTAGCGTTACATAGACAACGTTTTCCTTAGTGTGTGGTCTGTACTTAACAAAACAATTTTTTGTATATCTCTTAAGCTGGGGTTTCCAGGGATTCTTTCAATGTGTTTTTTTTTTGTTCCATTTTTTTATCATTCCAAGTGCACCCACTATCACGGGTACGTTACTTGTTTTCAATTTCCACATTTTTCTACTTCAATTTCCAGGTCTTTATATTTTGACAGTTTTTCGAATTCTTTGGTTGCTATGTTACAATCCGCTGGACAAGCCATATCAATTATTAAGCAAGTTTTTTCTTTTTGGTTTTTAACAATAATGTCCGGCCTATTTGCTTCAATGTTTCTGTCTGTTTAGATGGTGTAATCCCATGTTGTTATTATTATTATTATTTTGTCATTTTTCATCATATTTCGATTTCTGCTTTGGTCTCACTACAAACCAAGTCTGCGGGGAGACCTAAGGCAGGTAGTGGCGTGTTGTTATGGCTTCATTTCATGTTTTTCTATCTTCCCTATCATCCCCAGCATTACATAGATAAAGTTTTCCTTAGTGTGTGGGCTGTACTTAATAAGACAATTTTTTGTATATCTCTTAAGCTGGGGTTTCCAGGGATTCTTTCAATGTGTTGTTTTGTTCCATTTTTTATCATTCCAAGTGCACCTACTATCACTGGCACAACTCTTGTTTTCAATTTCCACATTTTTTCTATTTCAATTTCCAGGTCTTTATATTTTGACAGTTTTATTATTATTATTATTATTATTATTATTATTATTATTATTATTATTATTACTTTCGCTTTTAACCATCTATTCCCTAGTGTCTGCATTTCTATAAAAAAAATTCTAAAAGAGATAAAGGCTAACCACATAAATTCTTATGATATGATCATATCATCTGACAGACCATTTCATTAAAATTTTTATAAAGTATTTATATATAATAACAAATAAATGCGTATAAATATGATGAGCAAAATGTAAATTAAAACATGTATCACGAAATTATTATTAACTAGAAAAACAATATTCCAGTCTAAAATATTTTCTGGCTTTAAATAACCTGGTAGTGGTTGATAAGCCGTAAAAATTAAGCAATCAATTATATGCCATTAAAACAATATGTATATTGAGTAGCTCTTTTGTCATATTGAGTGCACACAGTCTGTATAAATGTCTATGAAAGAGACGTACAATATGGTGTGAATAAAGTTGTTATTATTTTACTTGAAATGTTTTATTACTATAGAAAATGATGTTTTCTCCTTTGTAAAATATGCAGTGATATATGTTATTAAACAATCTGTTTTGTGGCATGCGTGATACATGCTTGGGTGATCATGTGTCTCGATTTATGATTGACTAGACAGAAAATGTTTCCCTAATAGGTTGCTATTTCTTTCAGCGGTAGACTGGTTGACAACCAAGGCTATAGGTCTCCTGCTATTCAATCCATAGCTAGAGGGATATAGAATTTGTTGTTGATTGTGACAGAAGGTCAGCTTAAAGTGGCTATAACAACAATACTGAGGAAAAAATTGCTCAAGCCCCCTTCACTTCTGGAGACGCAGAGTAATGATCATGGCCTAGGGCTTTACTAGGGGATGCCTCTTGTGGCTTGAGCTTAATATAATTTTAAAGCTATCCCAGCTAAAGCAAACGACATTGTTATAAACTTGGATGGATTTCGAATACGTTTTACAATTTCTTATTCGGAGTCTTTATGTGCGTTGTAGTGTAGTGGATATCGTCTCGGAACGACTAATTAGGGATTCGAGTTCGAATTTCAGTTGAATGCCTTGCATTCACTTGCGCGCAAATACCTGTGTTAAAGGTATTAATCAGTCTTTTCCCTCCAGTTAAGGGTTAAATAACAGGACAAATTGGGTTCTATAGCCTTAGCTGGCAACCAGTCTACTGCAGAAAGCAATGGCAACCTACTGCGGGATAATCTTCTGCCCAGTCAGTCATGTCTCTTTCGAGACACGATCGCCCAAATCGTGTATCACGTATGACATTTAATTGACTGACCCATTAAACCAGAACACACAAGTAAAGAACAATATCTTTCTTTGTTTTTTCCTTGTTTGTCCTGCGTTCAACAATAAGCTGTAACTATTTATCCAGCGTAAGCGCCCAGAACACTATATGCCACCATGGGACACTGATCCTGACCAAAAGACAGCCTTTCTCTTAAAGAAACTACCAACACTTTCCCCTTCCACCAGTTCCAACTGAACTCACATCAGCAATAAAAAATGCTGATCCCCTGTTAGAAGACGTCATCTTCCTAATAATATTTGCTCATAAATCATCTGTTTTCCAAAGCTTCCTGTTCTTTCTAAGGCAGGTTGTTGGTTGCTTGCGATACTTCATTGCTGCTATTTAGTCTTTATATTGGCTAAACAAACATTGCAAATGATTTTAACCAGATGCAAAACAATTGACAGGGCGGGCCCAAGTCATATGACTTCGAGTAATGAGAAATCTCTGCTTGTCTAATGCCCTATTTTTTCTAGATCCTTTCTCTTCGTTTATTATTAGTTAGACGTGGTATCTTTTCTTTTCATCTTTGTGTGCTGTATCCTCTCAGAACGTAGGCGATCATGGCTCTCCACAATTTCCTAGGCTTTGTAACTCTTAATAAATTTTGTAATTTTTGATTTGTTCTAAACTCTGTTCCGCCGTTCATTGCAAATGGTTTTAACCAGATGCAAAACAATTGACAGGGGGGCAAGTCATATGACTTCTAGTAATGAGAATTCTCTGCTTATTTCATGCCCTGTTTTTTCTAGATTCTTTCTGTTTGTTTATTACTAGTTAGACGCAGAATCTTTTCTTCTTCTTTGTGTGTCGTATCCTCTTAGAACCTAGGCGATCATGGCTCTCCACAATTTCCTTGCCTTTGTTACTCTTAATAAATTTTGTCATTTTGTGATTTCTTCTAAACTCTGTTCCACCGTTCATTTACTGAAGCAAACTAAATATGATGTGCTGTTTTTCTCTGACCCTAGGATGTGTGTTGTGGTGCAGAGGATATCGACTTCGAACGACAAATCGCTGAGCCGAGTTCGAATTCCAGTTGAATTCTTTGTATTCACTTACGAACAAGTATCTCTTCCCTCCAGTTATGGGTTAAATAATAGGACAGATTGGGTTCTATAGCCTTGGCTAGCAACCAGTCTACCGTAGAAAGTAATGGCAACCTACTGCGGGATAATCTTTTGCCCAGTCAATCATGTTTTTTCGTAACATGATCGTCCAAAGCGTGTATCACTTAAATGACTGACTGAATATAATAGAGACACGATTAAGTCTTCGACTAGGCATAAACTGGGAATCGGTTTTCTATTGTTATGAAGTAATAAACTGATCTTCCACTAATTACCACTTAATAATATAATACATTTTCCCCCTCTAGCTATGAGTCAAATAACAGGAAAATTGGGTTCTATAGCTTTGGCTGGCAACCAGTCTACCGCAGAAAGTAATAGCAACCGTCTGCAGGATAATCTTCTGCCCAGTCAGTCATGTCTCTTTCGAGACATGGCACTTAAATTACTGATTGACTGCTGAATTTAAAGGAGAGATTCAAGCAGAAGCTAAAGTATTTTACAACTGTAAGACTGCTAACAAGACGTTGTATGAATGTACAACCTACGAAGAGAAAAAAAAGAAACCCTTCTATCGTTTTGAGTATGAGGATAAATTGCAACCGGCAGTAAGGCATCTGATCAGGAGGCTTTGAGGAGTCTTGAATAACTTCTTAATTGCTGTTGTTCCCAGGAACAGCCTGAATTAGATTGGTAGCACCTGTTAGGGTCCCTCACAGTTAACCACCAAACTATGGTCAAAACACAATGAATGTATAAAAAAAACATTTTTAGAGTAAAATATCAGCAATCCATTTTCATAGTAAAAACTAACCAGATATATATTTTGGTAAAATATAATATTGCCAGCAATATATTCTTTGAAAAAATATTAGAAGCAACATATTAAAAACATATTACATTTTAGTAAATAAACTAAAATTTTACCAGAAATAAATTTTTGTAAAAAAAAAAAAAAATGTATTGCTGGTATTTTTTAGTATAAAAATGTATTGTTGGCATTTTTGTACTATAAAAATATATTGTTGGTATCTTTTAGTATAAAATGTATTGTTGGTTTTTTTTAGTATAAAATGTATCGTTGGTATTTTTACTATAAAAATCTATTGTTGGTATCTTTTTACTATAAAAATGTATTGTTGGTATTTTTACTATAAAGTGTATTCTTGGTATTTTTTACTGTAAAATGTATTGTTATTTTTTACTATATAATATACTGTTGGTATAATTAATATACAAATGTATAGTTGGTATTTTATACTAAAATGTATTTTTTGGTATTTTTTAGTATAAAAACGCATTGTTTGTATTTTTTTCTATAAATATATTGTTGGTATCTTTTAGCATAAAATGTATTGTTGGTATTTTTACTACAAAAGTTTTGACAAAAACATATAATGTGGTTTTACATAAGAGCGGATTTCAAAAGCCGCTTTTTTATGACGAATCCTTCCAACAGAAGAAAGAAAGCAATTTGGTTCAACCTTTCATTTTGCAAATTATGTAATATTAATATAGGTAAAGATTTTCTAAAACTCGTCGATAAACATTTTAGCAATTCTAGTCCCCTTCATAGAATATTTAACAGAAAAACCCTAAACATTAGCTATTCGTGTACTAAAAATATAGAAAGTATAACAAGCTCCCACAATAGAAGAACTTTATCGAGATATAAAATATAGAAAGTATAATCAGTTTCCACAATGGAAGAACGTTATCTTGATATAAAACCCAAACTGATAAACCGAAACCTACTAACACTGATCAAGCCAGCTCCAGAATAACAACTCCTAGTCGAGCCAGACTTAGTTCTGCAACTCCCAAACAAAGCAACCCTAAAGTTTCCCGAAATTTACCAGATATGAAGTATGCAGCTGGACATGACAGCCATACACCTAAATGCAATTGCAGAATCAAAAATGAGTGTCCTATGTGTGGAGAGTGTATGACAGAAGAGGTGGTATATCAAGCTATGATATACCCAAAAGAAAATACAAAATTGAAAAAATTCTACATTGGTATTTCTGCAGGTGCTGGAAAGCAACGGTTGTACAATCAAACACACTCCCTTTCCAACCCTGAACTAAGAAACCAGACATCTTTATCAAAATATCTCTGGTCATTCAAAGACAATAACTTAACCTCTATGATTAAATGGAAAATCATAAAAAATCTAACAAACACAACATCTTCAAATATTGCTGTCTCTTATGCCGGGATGAAAAAATCTCTATTATAAAACACAAAAATCAATTTGATCTAAGAGTCTGAGGAATGGACTAATTTCTAAATGTCCACACAGGAACCGGTTTAAACTATGTTGAACTTTTAGCTCTTCATTCATTTCTCTGAAGACTTTAAACACATCACACTATTTTAAGAAATATATATTGTTTAATTGTACCCACTGTTATATGTGTCGAGGTTATATGTATCTGTGTGCGTGTACATATATGTGTATACATATATATATGCGTTTGTGGGTATGTGCGTACGCATTTACCTGTATATGTGAGTTTTATGTATACATATATATGTTATTTACATTACTAAAGTTATACGGTATTATAACTGTACCGCTGACCGAAAAACTTACCTACATTATTGCAATATTATTATTGGTCTGTTAACCAAATAATAAATATAATTTCGATGATATAGTGGTGTGGTGGTAATTGTGATTAAAACGGATTGATTAACTAGTATATCGTAATTGTTTAATTTTTTTAGGTTTTATAAAATTCCAATTTCTTATCCTTTCACTAGTAATATGTAAATATATTTTAAAACTAAATAATTAAGTTTAAACAACTAAATTTAAATAGAATAATTAGGCTTACTTTCAGACAATGGCGTTAAAATGATTTTTTAGAGAAATTTAAAAACAGTTCGTTACGCTTTTTAGACAGTTAATCGGGTGCAAAAAGACAGAATTAAGACTGTTCTTGTGGTTAAGGGTCGATGAACCAATAGAAATACGTTAGATGGGGAAAGAGCGTATAGGGTGGATGTGCATGAATAAATTTAAAGGGTCACGATAAGCTAGTTATTGGGTTATCTACATTATGTAATGGTTGATTATGAAGAAATGGCCACAATGTATGTGTCATGTATATTTCAGATTGTGGCAATCTCTTTGTAGAAGTTTTTTCCAGATGTGTTTTTAAAAGGATTGTTAGTATAACTAGAACAAAAGAAAATCTATGTCGGAAGCTCCTAATAATAGAAGACGACTAAGCATAGCAATATTAAAAGTAATTAAAGCAAACGTAATTATCTTTGAATGGTGACCTTTTATATATTAATACAATAATAAATGTCTAATTGTGGTACGTAATTGTTTTTACAGCAGAATTTTTCTTAACTATACTGAACGATAGAGAGTGTTGACAAGTTACCATTAATTCGTCTCGTTGATTGAACAGAGACATTTTTGTAAGAAAACTTGATTATTCGAATGAACACAGGTTACATAACACGTAAAGATTTACAAGTTCACTTTTTCATCTACCATTTTACCGTAGGGATTCTGTTAACTTCTTTTAAGTGCCAAAAGTATTTAACAGGCTACGTTCTACATTTGTACACCTTACTGTTCAAAGAAAACATATGTTGATACCATCTAGTCTTAAAAGTATTCTTGGTGCTACCGATATAAAAAATAACTTTTGGAGTTTCAATGGTAGTAATAGTGCATAGGTAAAAATAGAATAAGTTAGATACCTATTGTTTATTGGGCTCTCATTCGGATTTCAAGAATTGCATGAGTTGGTATCGTCATCTTGTTATTTTAGAATATTTTTTGTTATTTAAATTTCTATATTGGTTTAAAATTTTGTTATTATGCTTTTTCATAACCTTTTCAAGGTTTCCGTACCGTTGTAATCTAAGTGTATTTTATTAAAAATCTTAATAAGGGGAATATTTCTAGGATCGTGTTACTCGTCTAAAATATGGAACGTTTATCCTAATTTAATTTGCTTAAATGTGGGTGTGTCACAAATGATTATTTTATTTCCTACTGTTATTTTTTCTGTTGTTATTATTATTGTTATGTTTTTAATTTTTTTCTTACTGTTATTTTTATGTTTGAGAGAGTTTAAAGCCTCAACCTGAAAGATAAGGTTAACATTAAACTAAAAAATATCATTCCTTGATGTTGCACTAAACGTGGTAAATAACATACACCGACCCTAGTTGAAACAAACGCAAACCCAACCTATATCCACCCATAATCTAATCACTATAATAAAAAAAAATACCCATCTCTGCAAAATATAGAATAACCAATAACTCTTCTAGTTAGGTATGTTTATAAACGTAGTTAAATTTATAACACTGCCCTAGAAAATACGGGCTACAAGTGCTCTGACATCAGATATTTCAAGCATAACAATAATAGTAATACTTTTATGATTTTTACATATATATATATATATATATATATATATATATATATATATATATATAAGCAGACACACTGTTTGCAATTTATTTACTCTGACATGTCTAAAAGAAAATGTCCTGTCTACATACACAATATATATATTGTATATTTAGACAGGAGATTTTCTTTTAGACATGTCAGAGTAAATAAATTGCAAACAGCGTGTCTCCTTATTTTTAATAAAATTATTTTATACTCACGGATAATCTTCTGCATATTATAATTGAAAGATGTCAGAAATGAGCTGTACCGTTGACAGATGTTATTATTATTCATTTCTCACGGTACCCAAGTACTTTCAATCTCTTTCCGAGATCATCTTCGTTTTGTGATTTATGGTAACAAAAATAACTGCAAAATTTTGTTGGTAAAAATTATTCTCATATTTCTTTTGGCTTCAAATATAACGTTTGACAAATTGCTAACGTTCATTACAGCGTAAAAATTATCCAAAATGGTTATATATATAATTATATATATATATACATATATATATATATAATTATATTATATATATATATATTATATATATATATAATTATATTATATATATATATATATATATATATATATATAGAGAGAGAGAGAGAGAGAGAGAGAGAGAGCATATGTGCCATTTCAGTTCCAAAGCAAGCCAAATGTTATTTGATAAATTTGATGCGCAATAGGTATGTGTTTGCGAATGGACAATGTCCGCAGCGAACCTGTTAAAAATTATTGCAACGATAAAATTTTTTTGAAGAATCGTCTTTACAGCTTGTGTACAACAGGAGATACAATTTCACGATCATATTGTGATTTCTTTCTAAATAAAATAACCAAATCAAAAAAAAAAAACGGCCAAAATAATGTTTATTGACGTCAGATGAGAAAATGAGTAATGCTGCACCATCGTTGCCACAAACGATTCTTGTATTTATTTTACCTTGGAAATACTTTCTAGAAGTTTGTAGCATGGGTTTAAGCTTAAAAAAAAGAATAGTAAGTAATGATGAAAGCAAAACTGTAAAAACTTGCATGTTATTAACAGGCGGAGAGACTAGTGCAACACTGATTGACTGAATTAGTCTTCGATAGTCTGCCGTATTAAGAACACAAAAATTAAGCTTCAAAGAGATTTTTGTGGTCATTGTAGTGTATTCGCTCTTGATCCTTCTATCAAGCGATGCCAATGAGTGCAAATATATTACCATTCTTTTCTTTTATTCTATAATATTTCTGTTTATTATTTCCTATGTCTTTGAAAAAAAACATCCTTTCGAAATTTAGAAATCAAGGCTCTCCACATATTCCTTTTTTCGTTATCTGTGAATTGCTATTTATGCTGGAAAATATAGCAATTTGATTGCTTACTTTTTACATTCTTTTTAGTTCAAAATAATCAGTCTCTACTCCATGCTATAAAGCATAGTCTACCCTGTTATTTCATAAAGATGTGCCGAGTAGAGCTAGATGCATAGATTTCCCAAATGTATTTCTGAGAAAATAATGAGCTTGGAATGGAACGTGAATTTAACTCTTGGTTCGATTTTCTGCAAAACTGCCATCACTTCTTTCTCTTCCTTAATTCATTAAAGATCTGCTTTTCGTATCAAACGAATATTCTATTTAAATGCTTACATTTGTCTTTACAATAACTTGTATAAAAACCAAGAAAAGAACACTATTTCAAACTAATTAAAGTAAAAAACTCATATGTTAAGCAAATTATATGTATCATTATATATGATACATTATATATGTATCATTATATATGATACAATCCTACGTTACGAAATGGTATTAATCGACATATTTATTAAAATATTATTTGAACACATTTTTAATGGATACCGATATTTGTGTGGACAATCGTTTTTTAGACTTGAACAGTATATATATGTGTGTGTGTGTGTGTGTGTGTGTGTGTGTGTGTGTGTGTGTGTGTGAACTAGTCTGAATATTCGAGATATCTTATTAATAGAAAATAAATATTTTCTTAACATGATTTATCAAATACTAGCAGTATAGGCCGGCGTTTCTCGTGTGTAATGAAAGCTTTAAAACTAATCCATGGTCCTGGAGCTCAGACTCTTTGAACGTTGGCACGAAAGATCAAAAAGCAATTGTTGTTTCCAGTTAAAAAGAAAACGTAGACGGAAAGAAAAATAAATGGATGTAAGTTGAATTTTGATTTCCTGGTATCGATATCAAATCAGTTGTTTCGTCATAAACTGAATTTTGAAGGCTAAATAAGTCTTCTGAGTAAATGATGTCATGGCTGAGACGAAGACCTACAATTATACCTACTTAGAGCCAAACCCGATGCAAAAACTAAAATGAAAGGCCTGAAAAACTGATTTTGATCAGACTCGGCAGGATATCGGGGTATCGATTTCCAATATCGGAGTCAAATAAGTCATCCAACTGCAACCTTGAAACTTCTGAATATGGTTTCATATATCTTTGTCTATGAGTATCAAATTTGATTATAATCGGACCACTCCTGCTATAACCCGATTTTTTCGATTATCGATTTTTGATATTTATCGGGGTTAACTCGACACAAAAGCTAGCTAAGAACATTCGCAGACGCTTATAGTACAACTGTGTAAATTATCAAGAAAATCGTTTCAGCCGTTTCGGAGTCTATAGGTAACGGACAGACAGACACACACACACACACACACACATACACAAACAAAGTTCTATATATAAATAAGTTTAGATTCTAGATTCAGGCCCGTATATATATATATATATATATATATATATATATATATATACTATAGTCATCCGCAGACAGATCCATAAATATTTAAAAGTTCTAAAATATAATTGCATTGAACACTTTTTAATAGAAACTGTGTACTGGTCTAATTAAAATTATGACCTAAAATTAAATAATTGTATATATATATATATATATATATATATATATATATATATATATAGTGTTTAATTATAGAAAAACAGACTATGCTCCTAAATATGAGTATCCATAATAAACAATATTCAAACAAACAAATTCATATATATATATTTCGTGCATAATACGCTGTTTTCCGTGCATAATACACTAAATTTGGCTCATTTCGACCTTGTTTCGTCTGTCACAGGGTTTTTGCATAATCTTTGCTAACAGCTCTTTCAATATTGATATGACAAC
Organism: Ascarosepion bandense; assembly: GCA_037127315.1. Classification (NCBI taxonomy): domain Eukaryota; kingdom Metazoa; phylum Mollusca; class Cephalopoda; order Sepiida; family Sepiidae; genus Ascarosepion; species Ascarosepion bandense. The sequence continues at coordinate 7,791,376 of JBBBDQ010001026.1, forward strand.
CTCGATTTAAATCTTATTAGATCTGTGAAATATGAGCTGTCGCTGAAGTCAAGATCTACAGTAGAACCGGTGTGTCGATATCATAACATTCGTGCCGTGTCTAATCTCAGAATGAACCACTGCACATTTTGGTATGGATTTTTGAGTTAAATTCTTTACATAAGGAACGCCTTGTTTCTCGCTTAATGTGAAGTACATTTAAATAAAAAAAAAAGTACTCTTTCGAGTGCAAGAACACGACAGGAAGATAAAACCACCATTATTGTCCAGCCTCTCTATTTTCGTTTTTTGTTCTCTTTAAGCTTCATCATATTTGACACAAGGAATTCTAGAACTGTACTGCAAAGTTAGGATTGGCATAAAAGAAAGGAAAAACGTCCCGGATATAAGCTAAGGAGTGAATAAAGATCAGATACGTATTTACTAATGGTCGGCTGGTAAAACACACTACACTGGTGACGTGCGGTTACATAAAGAAAACAAAAAAATAATTACAAGTGAGACTTAAGCAGCTTTTTCGAGTCGCAAGGCATGTCTGCTAATAGGAAGGGACATTTTATTCTTTGTAACCCAAGACAGATTATGGAAGCTTTGGCGCAGTCTGACGTTCGGGCGAAACTGAATGCTTAATAAATGAGGGCATCAAAAGGAAATAGCGTGTTAACTTTGCTTTTCTCCCGATTCTTAAGACTTTGCTTAAATCAGTAAATAGCTTTTAAGGGACCTTCCTACAGTCTTGGACACGATTTGCCAAAAACTCGAATGCATTAAATATTGTTTATTTCCCATGAAGTAAAGTGATGGCTCAGTGGTTTAATCTGAAATGTGGTTCAGTCAGTTAAGTGCCGTACGTGAAACACGCTTGGGCGATCATGTCTCTAAAGAAACATGACTGACTGGGCAGAAGATTATCCCGCAGTAGGTTGCCATTGCTTTCTGCGGTAGACTGGTTGCCAGCCAAGGCTAGAGAACCCAATCTGTCCTCTTATTTAACCCATACCTGGAAGGAAGAGACGGATTAATACCTTTCCCAAGGATATTTGCGCGTAAGTGAATGCAAGGAATTCAACTGGACTTCGAACTCGGCTCCCCGAATTCTCGTTCCTAGTCGATATCCACTGCACCACAACGCACATCCAATGTGGTTACTGTTCCTTATATTCGAAGAGCAATTCTGTTCTGGATCCCGGTAATGGGGCCCGCACAAATAAATGAACAACGACCAGTAATTTAGATAGAAAATAAGTGTATTAACGTAAGGGTAAAGACTAGAAGGAAGATTAGTAGTCCAGGAATGCGAGTTTGTAGAAAGTATATGTACAAGTCTCTGGAAGTGAAGCCGTAGAATATTGAGTATGTCCGCGTCGGAAGCTGACGGGTACTGCGTAATAATCTTCTCGATGAGATGGAGCACAGAGCTACTATGAACTACTGCATACTGACTGTTAATCTCTCTCTGGACTTTCGTATTCTCCGGTTAACTCTATGGGAAAACGCTGTATTCTTCTAGTTTCGCTTTTACAGCAGTAGCATAAACTGCGTCTAAAGTTTATATGCAAGGTATAAATTGGTATAAGGAGTTACGTTTTTAATGTTAAACGTCTTAATTATGTTGTTGTTTAGATTCTACTCAATATTATTAACTTAGATATATAATGTTAAAAAAAACTATTGTTTTTCATTGGAAAAAAATTTACTAACTTAACAAAACAGACTAATATGACTGTCAGTAGTTTATTTGCAACTATTTATTTTGATAATTTTACATTATTATACTATGCAAAACTAATATAAAAAATAATTTGAAAAGATGCTAGAACAAATTCGTCAATTTCTTAAAGGAAAAACATAAAAAAAATATTTTAAAAATAAAAGATATGTTAACAAAAGAAAAATAAGTACCTTCTAAAACTTATTACACAAATGCTCCTTTCTTTTCAATAACACTGAACTGCCTATTGTCAACATCTGATGTTAGATTTGCAATTTTAGCGGCTGGTAAGTTGTTTGCAGAAATTTTAACTGCCTCCCAGAGGTCACACTTGCTGTTGAATTGCCTTCCATTAGAATAAATAGCCCTCTTGAGGATGCTCCATAGGTCCTCAATGGGATTCAAGTCACAGCGTTTTGAAGGCCAGTCCATAAGAGAATCTTCAACAAATACCTTTTCTTTCAACCAGGATTTAGTAAACTTTGATGCATGACTTGGTGCGTTGTCTTGCCTAAAGATCATAGATCTATGCTTGGCTAAAGACTGGGTATCAAGCCATTCAAAGAAATATTGTTCTAGAAAATCACAGTAGCTAATGGAATTCATTTTAACCCCGTCTTTCATTTTAAATGGACACACGAGCTCATTATGAATAATCCCAGCCCATATCATGATCCCAACGCTGCGTTGTTGGCATTTAAAAAATTTCTTGAGTCATGTTGCTTGCAAACCCATCCTCGAGCCCATCCATCGGGCCCATCTAGGGTGATCTTTGATTCGTCTGTAAAAAGCACTTTATTGAAATCAGTTTTCATGTAATTTTTGCTCACTGCAATCTTCTTTCTTTATGTTTTTTTTGTTTAAATTCATTTCTTTATTTGATTTTTTTACATCAGCAAATTACTTAATGCTTTACACCTTGTTTCCCTTAGCACTATAGGCGCTCCAGCGGCCTCAAATATGAACGCACCTGACGCATTTGGGTTTCTTATTAATTCTCTTTTGATATGTGATAGATCTCGCTTTGTTAAATTCCTGGATTCAACCTGAGACATTATTTTCCTTGGTTGAATTCCCATTTGATATATTTTCTTGATTGTTCGATGATCCCTTTTCAAATCCTTAGAAATTTGCTTTCGAAAACTTTCCTTTGCTAATTTCTTTGATTATATAGATTTTTTCATTCATTTTAGTTCTTTTTTATGAGCCATAATACTAAATTCTAGTTCTTGCAAATCATCTCTTGACACTGCAAATTGCTATAATTACTGAAAAAATACTAAATATCAATCTGAAATTGAAAATTGGAACTTAATTACTTTCGTGCCTACTCGCTATATATATTAGTATAAATTATTTCATTGGATAACACATATCAATGAATTTTACATAAAATATTTGACAATAACTCTTTTGCATATAATCTCTAGACGCAGTTTAGTATACTCTGGACGAGTCCATCTTTAGGAAAAGGGAGAACCCCACAACAAATTCTTAAACACGAAACAGTTTTTGTTCCATGAGATGAATGTTCTGAGTATATTTACTTGATAAAATTAAAAAAGAACCAAGAATTAAGAAGAGTGATTTATTTGCAAGAGATTTTGATCTAGTATGATGAGATTTTACAGATTTTAAAAATTACTAAGTTCTATCTAACAGTTCCATGGATTTAAACACAGTACGTTAAATGAATGTACAATGGATCTTGCAAGGAATTTGAAAAAAAAACTAAAACAAATAATAAATGCATTTCTTAAATGGGGATACTTTGAAAGAAACGATAGTAACTAAGTATTGTTTTTTAATTTAAGTTATGGATTTCATTCAGCAATCTATCATTTGCACGTGGGCAAAATTTCCCCGTAGATTGTATTTTCTACTGTTTTCTACGTTTATATTTATCGTTGGATTACACACTTGATTCTAAAAGGGATTGATTATAGAAAGTAGCGGCAAAATTCCGTACTACATACGCTTAATTCACACTTTTCCATATTATCCGAATATCTTCGTAGAATTGGTTATGTGCTAGAAATAGACACAAATATATTAACATGCTTTTATGTTGCCAATAGAAATATTTTGAGTTTTTTGGATTTTTTTGTTTTTTTTTTTGCTGTCATATTTTTCTATTTTTAAAGAAGATAATGTTCAGATCAAATTTTTCTTTCTCATCACAAATAGAAAAACATAACCAAACATTATTTATTCTTATTTTCACCATGTGCAGGATGAGGAAGGACGCAGTTTCTCGAATAAGCTGTTTTTTCAGTAAATTTTATGGAGGCAGATTACTAGACTGAGGCTCAATCTAAATGAGATTCAATTGCAGACATATTTCCATAAAATTATTCAGAACTGATGAAGAATCTGATTCATGTCTTGCACAAGAGCAATGGTGCAAATTGTTTTGGTAATTAATAGATTGATTAGTTTCTTACGGCTTATCAACCCTTTCCACCTTATTTTAACGTCAGACATTACTTAGATTGTACGAACGTTTTGAAGGTAATAATGATTTATTGATAAAGTTATGCAAATTAATTCATATCTGATGGAGAATATGTGAATTCACAACAACTACAAGTGAATATAACGAACCCAACAGGAATACGATATCGGCCCTCTGATTAACGATTCCGACCCATCCACGTTCACATCACCTGGTATAGAACATATCTAAATTAACAGCGTCTGATATTCTCCCTCTATGTGCCCTGTCCCTTCAGGACGTAGGCGATCATGGCTTTCCACATCTCCCTATCCCTGGTGGCTCTTAGCACGCCTTCGCCTATTACACCATGCAACCCCCGTTCTGTCATCCACTAGCTCAAGTCCGTAAATCTAGAACATAAATGTATAGAAACTAGCATGGCCACAAAATGAGCGATCAATTTATATATTGATTATAATATAGAATTGATCCACCATTGTATACCCATATTATAATTTCTAACAAACGGTTGGCATATATATTCTTCTTCTATGTGCCCTGTTCTTTCATTCAGGACGTAGGCGATCATGGTTCTCCATGTCTCCATATCCCTGGTGGCTCTTAGTATGCTTTCTCCTGTTACACCATGCAACCATCGTTCCGTCATCCACCTGATTAGGTCCTTCAAATATGTTATCCGTTGATATCCCCCGTCTCTTTTTCCCTCTATCTGGTCTGCTAGTATAAGATTCTCCAAGCCCTCCTTCCTCTTTGCATGTCCCAGGAACTTCACCTGTCTCCTCCTGATACTCATTATTAATTTCCTTTTTGTTTCCATTATTTCTAGGACCTCATCATTGCTTACGTCCTCAATATTCGCAGCATCATTCTGTAGAACCACATTTCAGTTGCTTGAAGTTTTTCCTTCATCTTTGATGATATTGTCCAGCATTCACTGCCATATTGAAGAACTGACATCCCATAGCAATCCAGTACTCTCTTCTTTGTTTCTAGGACAATTTCGCTAGAAACAAAGTAGAGAAAACATCTGATATTACGAATAAATTTGTTTGGAATATGACGTTATGGTTACTGATATAGACTGAAAGATAATTTGCAGTGAGACAAAATTAAACTAGCCTTCATATTTATATTATAAATAGTGGGCTTATTTCGTTGAACTTTCCGTCTTGCGCACGGTGATAAACTACATCCTGCAGCAAGTACTCTGATTGGCATATGAAAGGACGTGGGAATAACCGAATAAAATATCCACCTGTTAGAGTCCTAACTAAGGGCAACTAATAAACACCCAAACAAAAATCAGCGGTATATTCTTATAATAAAACTGCCTACAGTACATTTTATGCACAATATATATATATATATATATATATATATATATATATATATATATATATAATTATGCAGTTACGAATTAATTTTGCATTGCGACACGGAAATTTCTACGTTTCGAGCTAGATTCTCATCATTAGGCAATGTTGCTCTTGGTTGTGAAGATGATTTACATTAAAATGACAAAGACCTTTTGTTTGATGTATACATACATACATACACAGTAAACCGAAGGTTTTTGTCATTTAAATCAAAATCATCTGCACAATCAACATCAACATTGCCAGATGATGAGAATCTATCTCGAAACATAGAAATTTTCGTGTCGCAATGTACAATTATGATAACTATATAATTATATTAAGCTCTATACTACTCATTATATTGAGCACTGTTCATTATAAAATAAATGCCAGAGCACTCAAAATTTAAAAAAAAACTTGAGTCTTCTTCACCTGGATATATATATATATATATATATATATATATATATATATATGTGTGTGTGTGTGTGTGTGTGTGTGTGTGTGTGTGTGTGTGTGTGTGTGTTTAATCAGCATCACTCTAAGGAAAGTAGTAATGCTACTAAAACGCAATGAATTACAGGTTTTTTAAAAAATAGGACAATAAACATTATAAGTGGGCTAAAAGAGAAAACAGTGATTGGGAAGGCAGTAGACAGTGAACAATGCTGCATTTAAATGTTTGCAGATTAAAGTTGGCTAGAAAACATGGATCTGGAAGAAGATTCCACCAGCAAAAAGTCCGGGAAAAATAAATTGTTAACATTGAACTTTCGGTTACATCAAGCTAGCTCAACTATAAATTGGTGAGAATATGACCTAGTCTAGTAGTGCGCTTAAATTTATAAAGTCAGTACGTAAACCTCATCCAAAACTTTATAAAGTCAGTACGTAAAGCTCATCCAAAACTTTATAAAGTCAGTACGTAAAGCTCATCCAAAACGGTATAAAGTCAGTACGTAAAGCTCATCCAAAACTTTATAAAGTCAGTACGTAAAGCTCATCCAAAACGTTATAAAGTCAGTACGTAAAGCTCATCCAAAAAATTACCATGAAAGTGTTTATAGAAAAAGGCAGAAGGAATCAATTTTAAGGCGGTGGATAAGTGACTGTAGACGAGCTGCCAGGTCAGGGCCAATAATACTGCTGATTCCTTTTTGTATCTTATCAAGGAGTCCAAGATATACTGTAAAGACACAATATTCTAAGCATGGATGAACTGTAGATTTATAGATATGTTTTGGAGGCTAGCATCAGCCATGTTGGTGATAGGCAGTGAGGGGTATCTCAGATGCTTATTGGAGAGATGTTTAGTTTCTGAAGAATTAAAAGTGACAAGCCATCTTTTTCCCTTGTTAACGACTGTCTTGAGGTAGTTTTAGACATCAACTGCCATTTTGATCTTGTCAAACTGATATAACATTGAGGCAGGAGTAAATGGTTGCGTCTTCAGCGTAGATGCAAAGTGTTGATGTCATTAGAAAGGGCGTTAATGAAAATTAAAAACGGCATAGGACCAAGGATAATATTTGGGACGTCTGCATTTGTACAAATGCATCTAGACGACGGCCATTTAGAATAACTGGTAAAAAAGACTGGACAAGCCCAGAAATGTGCCCGAAATCACCGTAACTTTTTAAATAAGACCTGTATTCCAGACCCTGTTAAAGGCCGTCGAGATATGTGTTGTGAGGTCTCCCTTATTTGTATATGATAATGGATTTGACTGAGTGTACATATAATCCTGCCATAGAGAGAACATTTATCTGGAATCTCATGTGTAGTTGCAGTTCACAGTGAAGAGTAATCGTAGAGATCCGTTACAGTTATCAAAGAGTTCCGAGAGATACCGAAGTTACCCAGAGACCAAACTAGCTCTGAGCTCCACTCAGCTAGAATATATTACGCAGATATACTATTTCAAACGATTTCAGTTCAAGACTTGTATATTGGGTCACTATGTAGATCCATGATGTTTTTTCCACCTGAATCCATCCTGCATATATACAAGTCAACCATCCGTCCGTGCATGGAGTACTGCTGCCATTTATGGTCAGGCGCCCCTGCCGTTCTCCTCAGTGTTCTTCACAAGCTCCAAAGGAGAGTCTGTAATGTGATAGGTACTGATCTGGCGACTCGACTGCAGCCACTTCCCCATCGTCGAAATGTGGCCTCCCTTTGTCTCTTCTATAAATACTTTCATGGCTTCTGCTCGGATGAGCTTAAGTCACTGATGCCTCCTCAACAGGTGTTTACTCGTGCAAACAGACTGGCAACTGGGTCCCACCCATTCACAGTCAGGTTAGCCAAATGCAGACGACAATTCTACTCATGCAGCTTCCTCTCTCGCACTTCCCGCCTGTGGAACTCGCTCCCGTATTCTTGCTTTCCTGACGGCTACAACCTCCAGAAATTTAAATGCAAAGTCAATACTCATTTACTAACTACTGGACTCTAGCTTTCTCCCCTCCCCTGTATAACCTTCCCTTTCTCTCCACCTATGTATCTGTCATCGCACCTGCTTTCTCAGCTTTCTGTTGTTCCTTTCTAACTAGTTTGTACTCCTCACTCTTTTCTAATTAATCTTTTTACATTTATGTAACCCCCTGCACATCAGTGGCGTTTCCGCCTTGCTCGGGGTGAAATGATTAAAAAAAAAATTATTTTTACTAATAGTATTCCTAAATTGACTAACCTGCGTTCCAGTTTGTATATTGTGTTCAATATAACCTGCTTTCTATCTCCATACCTTTTTTTGTTGTTCATTACTTTGGCGATTTCTCATCCAGAATCCAAACAATCTGCAATGCTAAATATCGATCTTCATTGTTTTTATCTAGACATCTTAGATTCCGCAATTATCATCGGAAGCGGTATTTACTTGTCTGAGAAAAAGCTCTGTAATGATGAACCAATTCAGCATTTATTACGTTTTCAAATAGTTTTTCCAAAAAAGAAATAGATACGTCGATAGTTTGAAAAGTCGGGCCCTTCACCAGAGTTTTAAATAAAACAGATGATGACTTCCAGAAGGCAAGAAAGCAAGCAGCAGCGAGGCATTTATTATACAGTTTTGAGATGAAAAGAACCAGTTCTGGAACACATTTCTTAATGACTATTACAGGAATAACATCGGGTCCATATGCTTTGTAATGATATAAGCTAGAGACGATAACAGAAAATATTGAAGAGGTTATATACATATCATTTAACAAAGACTCTGTTCTAAATGAGTGGTTAGGTAGGGGTACACCGGATGAGTGAAGAAGTGAAGTTTGAGGAGAATTTACAGGCAATGCATTCAGTTTTATCAGCATAGGATATTAATACAGAAAATTGATTAAATCGAGGGAATAGAGATGTTGCACTTATTTCATACCTGTTAAACGAAAGACAAAATTGTTAGAGGCAAAGTGGTGCCTCATTTTCTCGGTAAATTTCCTACTTATCGGACTTGCTTCCATTTATTTCGAGTAATAATCAAATGGCACTTATTAGGACGAGATAATACTATACTGGTATAGTCAAAAATAGTGCTTCCTATATGCTATTTTTTTTTAATCATATCACCCCGAGCTAGGCGATAACGCCACTGATGCGGATGGGGCTACGTAAGAGTGAGGAGATTGGAAAAGAGAAAACAGGAAACCATATCCTAAACAGGGGACAAGGGATGAGCCTATTCACCTGTTCAATAGACGTGGGTGGAGTGTGAACCAGGCGATAGTTTAGTCTATCTACTCCAATTGGAAAAAAAAAGGAGTGAAGAGATCGGAAAAGAGAAAACCAGAAACCACATCCTAAACAGGGAACAAGGGATGAGCCTATTCACCTGTTCAATAGACGTGGGTGGAGTGTGAACCGGGCGATAGTTTAGTCTATCTACTCCAATTGGAAAAAAAATAAAAAGGAGTGAAGAGATTGGAAAAAAGAAAACCGGAAACCACATCCTAAACAGGGAACAAGGGATTAGCCTCTTCACCTGTTCAATAGACGTAGATGGAATGTAAACCGGGCGATAGTTTAGTCTATCTACTCCAATTGGAGTCTATCTACTCCAGTTGTGCTATAGCCGCTGACTTTGCTGGTGTGAAACATTGAGAAGATTGAGTTTTCACCTGGTATTACTGAGAAGCTTTATGCATGCTTTGAGCCAGGAACAAACGTCAGTGGCGCTATTTTCAATTGAGAGGTTGAAGAAATCACTCCGTGGGTGTCACAAAGAAAATCACAGTGTGATTTCAAATCAGCATGCTGGTGGACTTGTGCATAGGCTTTTTTTTTATAGATGACTATATGGTCTGCTAGTATCAGATTCTCCAAGCCCTCTTTCCTCTTTGCGTGTCCCAAGAACTTCAGCTGTCTCATCCTGATGCTCATTATTAATTTCCTTTTTGTTTCCATCATTTCTAGGATCTCATCGTTGCTTACGTGCTCGATCCATGATATTCGCAGCATCCTTCTGTAGAATCATATTTTAGTTGCTTCAAGTTTTTCCTTCATCTTTGATGATATTGTCCAGCATTTAGTGCCATATTGAAGAACTGACAACACATAGCAATTCAGTACTTGTTTCTAGGACAATTTCGCTAGAAACAAAGAAGAGAAACATCTGATATTATGAATAAATTTGTTTCGAATATGACGTAATGTTTACTCATATAGACTGAAAGATAATTTGCAGTGATACAAAATTAAACTAGCCTTCATATTTATATTATAAATAGTGGGCTTATTTTGTTGAACTTTCCGTCTTGCGCACGGTGATAAACTACATCCTGCAGCAAGTACTCTGATTGGAATATGAAAGGGCGTGGAATAACCTAATAAAATGTCCACATTTCTTTTTTATTGATGACTGGGAAGAAATATCAATAGCTACCACAGAGAGTTCAGAGTCACCAATTGGGTAAAATTGCAAAACTCGGCGATAATTTAGGAAATGTAGAAAGAACAAAATCATATAGAGAAATTTGTTGCTTGATTTTGCTACGGAAACGTTCAACTTTTTTAAAATCTTGATGACTATTTCGATCCAGATTATTGCTTTACTAGAAGTGAAATCTATATCCATCGCTATAGATGCTGTAAAAATGATGGATTCCTTTATCTACCTCTGAAAGTATCAGACTTCACCTGGCATGCTCTATCATGACAATCGTCAGATCAGACAAAAACTAGAGTTTTCCAGTCATCTCTTTCCAGAATTCAAAAGCATTTACGCGGCCTTGTGGGTGATGAGTCGTTTTCCACCCTAATACCACTTTCCAACGTTACAAACTTATCCCTACTCTATCGCTATTTATATGGAAAATATTTGAGTGAGCTGCATTCATTGCTTCACCAGTTCTGTCCTTTACATCTAAAACCCGTGAAACATACCATCCTGCACATATATAAATCTACCATCCACCCGTGCATTAAATACTGCTGCCATATCTGGTCGAGTGCCCCTGCTATCCCCCTAGGAGTCCTTGACAAAATCCAACGGTGAATCTGTAATATGATCGATCTCGAACTGGCAGTTCAGATACAGTCACTTTCTCACCGGCGCAATGTGGCTTCCCTGTGTCTCTTCTACAAATACTTTCACGGTTTCTGCTCCAATGAACTTAGCGCCCCAGTACCCCCTATACATGAATTTACTCGAACCACAATATTGGCAACTAGGTCCCACTCTTTTGCTGTGAAACAAATATAATGTAAACGCAAATTTTACTCGCACTTCCCGCCTGGGGAATTCCCTTCCGTTTACTTGCTTCCCCGACAGCTACAATCTCCAAGAATATAAATGTAAGGTCAATAGTCATAATTTATTTCACTGATTTGCTCCTTTCTCTGTCTACTCCACTTTCATCAGTATTCTCATCTTTCTCTTACCCAAATCCTGATACCCCGTATAACCTGTCACTCTTTCTCATAACTTTACTCCTATGTAACCCTCTGCGCACCAGTTGCAGTAAAATGCCTTGCTTCCGGCGATATGATTATAAAAAAAAGGAACCGCTTCTTGGTGGAACCGTTTTCTAAGGGGATGCTTCCCTGACCGCTACAATCTTAAACTCTTCATACCTAGTTTCAACGTTTATCTATTCCACATATTGTCATAATCTACAATTCCTACGTTCATAAATCAATCCCATTCAATCAACCCCATTCTTGAGGGGCTCTTGTGGCTAGCATTGGGAACAATAGTTTAATATTTTTTAGCGGGACAGAGAGAAACGCATAAAATTAATTAAAATAAAAAGAACGTGGTGGAGATCCATGATCGTACACGTATTGAAGGGATGCGATACATGAAGGAAGAAATATTGTGGTAGGCACGACTGTGTGCATAGCTCATCGTATGGCCAGTTACAAAACCCAGGGCAGACAACCTAATTAAAAGAAAGTTATGTTATTAGTTCTAACGACACGACGATGTATTTGTACATGCATTGAGTAAGCCATGGACACAGCTCAGTGAATATAAACTCGGATATCACGCTATGAGGTTTATAAATTTAATCCCAGGGTGGGTGAGGTTTGTTAATTTCAAAATGCATTTGAAATATATATTTAAATGGGCTTTAGGTATTAATTTTGTTGTAAAACATACCTCATGTGAAAGTCGTTTAATTATGTACAAAATCTGGGATTGATTTCAAATTAAGACCCACCTAACGCAGACACAGCGTGAGAAGCATTTCCTGCGTTACATAAACACACACACATTATATATATACAGTACTGTGCAAAAGTATTAGGACAAGAACTATTTTATCTTTTATAAGGCATCAAAATAATTACGACAATTTACCAATCGCACCTAGTATATATACAGTACCGTGCAAAAGTATTAGGACAAGAACTATTTTATTTTTTATGAGGCATCAAAATAATTGCAACAATTTACCAATCACACCTAGTATATATACAGTACTGTGCAAAAGTATTAGGACAAGAACTATTTTATCTTTTATAAGGCATATTGATTGACAGAAAAACAATTTAATTAAAGTAATTTGATTTGATTTACTCAATAAATGCTTTAAAAAGAAAAATGCTTGTTAAAAATTAAATTTAATATTTAGTATAATAGCCTTTTGCTTTGATCACATCCTTCATTCTGTAAGGTAATGACATCATAAGCTTATTCAATGTATCTAATGGTATCTCCTGCCAAGCAGCTTGTATTTGTTCCCAAAGTGTGTCTTGCGAAGTAAGATTAGATTTATAAATTCGAGAGGGGGGAATAAAAAAGTTAGTCATAGTCAAGGATAATAGAATAATGAGTATTTTCGAAATAACCTGTTTAATAGAAAATAGGAAAATTGTATATAACTTTTTTAATACATTTCTTTTACACCTAGTTTAAAATAATCGATATTAATTAGCAATTTATTTAGGTTTTCACCCTGTATTTGAATTTCAGTGAGGTTTTCTAGAAAATCACCCCTGTCCTAATACTTTTTGGTAGGACAGGGGTGATTTTAAACTTTATTTTGATGCCTCATAAAAGATTAAATAGTTATTGTCTTACTAATTTTGCACAGTACTATATATATATATATATATATATATATATATATATATATATATTAAATTAAAAAAAGATTAATTCAGTGATGTTGGATGATCATTTCGATATGAAAATCCCCACGGGGGATAACACATCACCTCAGCAACAGAAAAATCCATTCAGAAACTGGAGAAAAATCAGTCTAATTTTCCTTTTTAAATAGATTTGCAAAGAAATTAAAAAAGAAAAAGAAAAAGAAAAAAAAGAAAAAGATAAAACAAATTAAAATCAAATAAACAAGAAAAGAAAAAATTGACATCGTCTGGGTTCGCAAAAAAAGGAAAGAGAATTGTAACTTAAAATTAACGGACGGCCGTGTTGAATTGATGTAAGGTTAAGCAACATGGAAAAAAGGTGGGAGATAAGAGAGATAAAGGAAGGAAGGGAGGTAAAAAGAAAAGAAAAGAAATAAAAAGTTTTATATATTACAGACGCTGGAGATATTCAAAAACCTAACTTCCCAAAAACGTTGAAGTATTAGAAAAAGGCCTTTACTTAAAAAGGCATAATTATTTTTAAAGGGAATAAAGAGTTATAGGATTTAAAATATATTTTTTTAAAAATTAGGTCTGTATCATTTTTTAATATTAAAATAAAATTTTTAATATTAATTAGGATCGGGTTTTTGGAATTTACCTTCCTGCTTTTTCCGCTTGGATTAAAGTATCTGAATTAATATATATATATATATATATATATATATATATATATATATATATATATATATATATAGGTGTTAGTTAAAAGTTAATGGACGTAAAGAACAGTGTACATAAAGTGAATGAATTATGGGCTTGTATCGCTGCAGGAAAAAGGGCAGTCCAAAATGCCAATGACAGATACTAAAATCAAGCAGGTACAGAAAATAAAATTCGTGGAAAGTGTTCTAACAGAGGATGTAAAGTGCGACACTGAGATCCGAGGTCGTTCTAGGATAATAAAGAACGCATTTCAAAGCTAAGTAGATTTTTCAGAGACATGACAAATTCGTTGGAAACAAAGCAAACGGCACTGAATTGTTAGGTGTTAATTGTCCTCCTGTATGGCAGCAAATGATTGGCAACGTTGTCAAAGATGAAGGAAAGATTCGAAACAACAGATATGTGGTTCTACAAATGGATTGTGAGGATACCATAGACCGAACATGTGAGCAACGTCAATGTTGTGGAGAGAATGGGAACAAAAATGAAGTTTATACTTAACATCAGAAAGATACAGCTGAAGTGTCTGGGAGACGTAATGAGGAAGGAGTGCTTGAAGAGACTGATACTCACAGGTAGATAGTGGGAAATGTAATTTCATGGCAAATGTTTAAGAAGGTACCTCCGCAAAATCACTGATAAAACAGCATAGTATGAAGGAAAAAGGCCCCAAACTAAATAAAAACAAAGTTTTATCGGCAAAATGTTTATATTATCATTAAGAGGATAGATCAAAGAATGTTTTAATTATTTTTTAAATTTTTTAATTATTTCTAACATGTTCGAGATTTTTGTCGAAGTCTTTTTTTTCTTACGTCAGTGGGAGATGTAAATTGCCGCAACGTTTATTAAGTAAAAAAAAAAACGTAATATTGCACAATGCACTTTTTTGACCGTGAAAGACACATTAATTTGGAAATTCTTGCAAAAATCAAATAATGGTCAGATTTTGATAAAAATTTCAGGATTTATTCATAATTGACTGAAATCAATTTTGAAATAATTATTTTGTATAACATATCAGTAAATTTTTTTTTTTTACATATGTTATCCAACTGCCACTAATTAATTTCCAGAATGTTTAAAAATTCGACAGTGGGCTGCATTAAGCCTAATATAATTAAATTCAGGAGTCATTGGGAAATGCTAATCAACAGTTTTTTTTTCTCCAATAGTCCCCATCTTTCTAAAAAACAGGTCCGAATTGCGAAAAATGCAATAACTATGCCAATTTTTATGTGGATAAACTTCTGATTGCTTTTATGAACAATATAAATTAAGCATATCATAGTCTGAAAAGAAAAAAAAATTCAATGAATAATTAATTTTTACAAGAGTTATTTTCAATTTTTTTAAATTTTTTAATTATATATAAAAATTATATATAAAAAGTTTCAAAATTATTGTTAAATTCCTTCCTCTAATGGGCCGGCTAGGGTATGTTATTAATGCATGAAAACTACAATTACTAATCGAAAATTTAAAAGTTTAATACAAATAATTGACTCCGTCAATTTTTAAAATAATTAAAACATTTTAATTGTGTGCATTTTGATTGCCCGTATCTTTTTTGTACGGGTGGCCGTACGTGATATTTATTATGAAATAGTCACGTGATTCAAGGGTTGTCTTCCCTTACATAAAAAGTTAAATTCGTATATTTTTGTCGCCTATGGCCTACCTACTTAGCAGCTTCCGGTTCTCATTAACAGCTGTCATCACCTAGATAAACACTTGACACCCGGACTACCGTAAATATTTCAGATAGTAAGCAAGTACATTGGTTTTAAATCTGATAAAGGTAAGTTTTAATTTTAAAAAATGACTTTAATAACGTGTGAGCGAAGTATATTTTATTTTTGCCAGATTTTTAAAACAGAAAGGTGGCTACTGTTTAATGTATATGTAAATCAATCAAAAAAATGGCGGCACGTTTATATATTTTTTTTAATTTTTTTAATTTTAGATTCCAATCAATATAATTTCGGTTTAAAATACGCCAGTGTATTTTGTTTACTAGAATTAGTAAATTTAATCTCTTGACTTTCAATTAAAGCTAATTTTAAAACTAAAATATAACTTATTTATTTTAAAAATTTCATTTTAAAATCGGGTATCGAAAATTTATACTGAAAAGTGGAGGTATCTATGTTTAAGTGAGCAACAGTTTTTGATGTGCGTTGTGGTGCAGTGGATATCAGCCAAGATGTGTGTCGTAGTGCTATGGATATCGGCTCGGAACGAGAAATCGGGGAGCCAAGTTCGAATACCAGTTGAATTCTTTGCATTCACTTACGCGTAAATACCCTTAAGAAATGTATTAATGCGTCTTTTTCCTCCAGTTATGGGTTAAATAACAGAACATATTGGGTTCTATGGCCTTGGCTGGCAACCAGTCTATCGCAGAAAGTAATGGCAACCTACTTTTTTTTTTAATCATCTCACCCCAAGCAAGGCATTCCACTGCCACTATTGCGCATGGGGTTACATAGGAGAAGGTAAAGAGAAGGAGTGGTTAGACATAGGGAATGTCAGGAGGAAGGTGACAGATGAGTAAGGATAGCGAGGATGAGGGTTGGGCAGATGGGAAGAGTGTTTGATAGAATGGAAGCAGGTTAGTGCGTTAGGAGGTGTCTATTGACCTTACATTTAAACTCCTGGAGATTGTAGCCGTCGGGGAAGCAATCGTGTGGAAGAGAATTCCACAGTCGGGAAGTGCGAGGAAAGAAACTGTTGGAGTAGAAGTTACGGCTGCATTTTATCGGTTTCACTGTAAAAGGGTGGGATCTAGTTGCTAATCTAGTATCGCGTTCAAATTCGTATTTAGAGGGCACCAGTGATCTAAGTTCATCGGAGCAGAAGCCGTGAAAGTATTTATAGAAGAGACACAGGGAAGCCACGTTGCGCCGGTGGGAGAGAGACTGCAGGCGGTCTGCCAAGTCGGTAGCTATCACATTGCAGACCCTCCTCTGAACCTTGTCGCGAAGCCCGAGAAGAACAGCAGGGGCACCCGACCAGATATGGCAGCAGTATTCAATGCACGGGCGGATGGTAGATTTATAAATGTGCAGGATAAAACTTCCGGGCCCTACACAGAGAACCGACTTTCATAGCAGAGGATTTAGCAATGGATTCGATATAGTCATTCCATTTGAGGTCCGCTGAAAGTGTGAGACCAAGGAGGCGTAATGTTTTACTCTCTGGGAGGCAAGCCTGGTCCATGCTAATGGGAGGTAGTTGAGATTGACGATGATGGTTAATTGAGAGTAGCTTCGTTTTAGAAGCATTAAAATTTACTAGCCATTTCTTACCCCAGTCCAATATGGATTGGAGGTCTTTTTCAATCTCGGCTGCGAGGTTAGCTTTGACGCCTACACCAGATTTTTGTAAGAGGCGGGAGTAAACTGTGGTGTCATCGGCGTACAAACCTATTTGGGCTCTTATGGAATCAGGGTGATCATTAATGTATATCAAGAAGAGTGTAGGAGCCTTGGGGGACACCTGCATTTGTATGGTAGTTCTGAGAGACATGTCCGTTTAATACCACCTTCATTGTGCGGTTAGAGAGGAATGACTGGATTAGTTCAAACAAATGTCCAGTTATACCATAGCACCGCAGTTTACATAGAAGGCCAGCATGCCAAACTCTGTCGAACGCCTTAGATATATCTAATGCAACGGTTCGGGCTTCGCCATTCCTGTCGAGTGCCTGGTATATGTACTCGGTGATGGTCGTTAGCATATCAGCAGTAGGCCTAGTGAAGCGGAAACCATATTGCTTGTCCGAGAGGAGCCTTTGTGCTGTGAGAAGCTGAACCACCTCGGCGTTGTAAATGGCTTCGAACACTTTGCCAAAGATCGGAAGAAGGCTGATAGGGCGGTAATTTGCAGGGTCAGACTGTCCAGTCAGTCATGTCTCTTTCGAGACATGATCGGCCAAGCGTGTATCACGTATGGCACTTCACTGACTGACTGACTGACATTCTTAGTACCATGATCTCAGACTTTTGTCGCTAAGATATGACATCACATTTTTACTGAAGCAAATCATTCCTATTCTTTTCATGTTCCTTTGATAGACTTCCTCGTAATTTCAGTCAGTCAATTAAGCACCATACGTTTTACACACTTGGCGATCATGTCCCGAAAGAGACAAATCTGACTCAGCAGCTTTTTCCCGGAGTAGGTTGCCATTACTTTCTGTTGTAGACTGATTGTAAACCATGTCTACAGAACAAAATCTGACCTGCGATTTAACCCATAGGTGGAGAAATTAAAACGGATTAATGGCTTTATAAAGGGTATTTGTGCGTAATTGAATGAAACAAATTCAACTAGAATTCGACTTCGTCTCCCCGATTTATTGTTCCGAACCGATATCCACGACACCACAAGGCACATCCTCATAATATACAATTCGTAATTTCTCCTTACTCTTCTCTTACAGGAATGTCACTCAGTAAAACCTTTAACCAGTCATTGAACCTTGCACTGGGTAAATACAGGAAAACCGTTAAAAAAAAACAAAAAAAAACAGGGACTATTTAAAAATCCAACAAAACCAAGAGTGATGGAAGAAAAATATTTTATTCAAAGCAATTGAAACCTTAAAACATGCCATTTAAGAAACAATGATGGAATTTTCATTTTTTTAAAATTACGTCTTGTAGATAGCGTCCTCCTATACTAGTGCATTCTTGAAATCACATCCTAAACAGGGACCAAAGAATGAGCCTCTTAACCTGTTTAATAGACGTGGGTGGAGTCTGAACCGGGCGATAGTTTAGTCTATCTACTCCAACTGAAAAAACAAAACAAAGTGAGAAGATTTGAAAAGAGAAAGCCGGAAACCACGTCATAAACAGGGAACAAGGGATGAGCCCCTTCACCTGTTCAATAGAGGTGGGGGAGTGTGAACCGGGCGATAGATAGATCTCTCTACTCCAATTGAAAAAAAAAAACAGTAAGAAGATTGGAAAAGAGAAAGCTGGAAACCACATCCTAAACAGGGAACAAAGAATGAGCCTCTTAACCTGTTCAATAGAAATTTAACAACTTTAAATTCGATTTGCAATAATTCAATAGAACTTTAACAACTTTAATTTCGATTTGCAATAACTCATTTAGAAATTGGAGAGACAATAAAATTTGATAAACGAACGTTGTCAGTGGCATTTAAAACTTTATGAATTCACACACACACACACACACACACATATAAATATATATATATATATATATATATATATATAGGGTGACCCAAAAAACGGGAACTTTTTAACAATTCAATAAGACCAAGAATGATGGAAGAAAAATATTTTATTCAAAGCAATTGAAACCTTCAAACATGCCATTTAAGAAACAGTGATGAAATTTTCACTTTTTAAAAATGACGTTCTCTAGATGGCGTCCTCCGAATGCATTCGTGAAATCTGTTGTTGAGATTCCTCAATGACCGCTGCAACATCTCAGCTAGGATACTGTGAATTTCATCCTGAATTCTCTGTTTTAACTCATCCATAGTTCTTGGTCCAGCCTTGTAAACCTTACTCTTGAGATAGCCCCACAAGAAAAAAATCACAGACAAATAAAAAATTCCCGTTTTTTTTTTTTGGTCGCCTTATATATTAAAAATCAAAAACAGTGATAGTTGTTTAATGCAAATCAATAGCTCAAGTTTTACTATAAAAATCATTTGAAGTACGAGTTTCGGTTGTAAAGTTCATAGGCTAAGATACACTCATTAAATGTAACTAAATGCGATTTATTTTTTTAATTATTTCCCCCTTTCAGTCTACACACTGCTTCCGTGTGTGTTGTATTGCTTGCATTTTCCTTGGTAAAGAAGCTCTCATCCCGTTGGTGAAATAGCAATATAAGATATGACGTCATCATCCCTGCGATACTATATCCCAGCCATGTGTTTTCATGCTGCGTAATAGATGATAGCCAGATGGCTACAACTCAGGAAAATGGGGAGAGTGATCAACTAATTCAAAGCTAATTTCACACTCAGCAGCCATTGAAACGAGTTGTGTGCTGGAGCATTTACCAAAATCACTTTCCTCAGTGTTGTCCAACCTATGTTCTACATAGACTGTCGTTACTGACTCAGCAAGTTGGCATATTAGTCTCCATTAATCATGTGATATTTTGACGTCAATAAGCACAATGTTTTTTAGTAGTTATTGCCAAGTGGATATTTCTAAATGAAATTAGAATGGTTCTTTTGTTATTATTACTTTGCAAAATTTTGCATGATGTGATATTTTGACGTCAATAAGCACAATGCTTTTTGTATATCCCAAAAATGAGACTATCACCTTCCCTTGGCTTACTTTGAAGTAGGTGAGGAGTTGGGTTTCTACTAAATAGATGGTTATTTTATCTCTGGATCAAAGAGATGAAACCAACACTTATCCTGGTTTGGGAAACGTTTAGAGAAATAAGTTAAACCTGAAGTGATCAACTTGGTGCGCTTTTGATCAGGAATCAGACGTTGCATTCACCGAACAGAATTCTTCGTTATTGCAAGTACATTTTGCAGAATTTTCTCAAGAGATATGATAATAGCATTGGATTTTGTTTTTATAAGGGTCGCCCAAAATGCCAAATACAGGTGGGGGATACTACAATTAAGCAGGTACAAAAATTCAAATACCTGGGTAGTGTTCTAACAGAAGACGGAAATTGCAACACAGAGATCCAAAGGAGAAATAGCGAAGTAAGCACTCCAGAAGTTGAGTAAAGTATTAAGAAACAGGACAATTTTGCTAGAAACAAAGAGTAGAGTACTAGATTGCTATGTGATGTCAGTTCTTCAATATGACAGTGAAGGTTGGACAATATCTTCGAAGATGAAATAAAAACTTGAAGCAACTGAAATGTGGTTCTACAGAAGGATGCTGCGAATATCATGGATCGAGCATGTGAGCAATAATGAGGTTTTTGAAAGAATGGAAACGAAAAGTAAATTAATACTGAGCATCAAGAAGAAACAGCTACAGTTCCTGGGACATGCAATGAGGAAGGAGGGCTTAGAGAACCTGATACTAACAGGCCAGATAGAGTGAAAAAACAGGAGAAAGTAGCGGATAACATATTTGAAGGACCTGATGAGGTAGATGACTGAACAAGGGTTGCGAGATGTTACAGGAGAAAGCGTACTAAGAGCCACCAAGGACAGGGAGATGTGTAAAGTCATGATCGCCTACGCCCTGAAAGGACAGGACACATGAAAGAAGAAGTCAGTTGCCTGCCACACATCACTATGTAGTGAAAAAACGCAACGTTTTCCTCAGTGGTAGCAGATGCAAGACGTCCAGACCTTGGATCATTTTCAAATTTTTCCATTCTCCTCCTAAATTTATCTGCTTATTTTTGCACTCTTGTTTTAGCTTGAGTGTCGTTCCCCAACCGTTTTCTTTGAAATTATACTAAAACAGACTAACATACATAATAAAAATTTCAAAGAAAACGGTTGAATTCCCTTCATTTTAATATCTCGTGACTTTGCACTACACATGAAGAAATTCTAAAAACTAAAATATTCTGTTAATCTTTTGAAATGATTTGTGGGCGTCTTTGTGGTTGCCAACACTGTTTGTTTATAGATACATAATTTAGAATAAAGCTCATTTCATCTTTTTGCCTTGATAAAGTCCATCACAGGACCAAACGCGTAGGCAATTTAAAATACAGTTTTCCCCTTTTCTTTATTTTATTTAACCATATATATATATATATATATATATATATATATATAGTCATCCGCAGACAGATCTGTTTCGCTGTATCACAGCTTATCAGTACGGCCAGACATCCGATTGCTTTTAATCCAGGATTGAAACCCAACCGAATTGGCGTCAGCCGGCGATTCTAGCTCTGAGCTATGGGCGCTCGGTAGAAGGAGGCAGACTTTTAGCGTATGATGTATCATAGACCAGTAACTATATATATATATATATATATATATATATATATATATATATATATATGATTACTGGCCTATGAACATTGGAGTCATCACTCAGGTCCGACAGATTGTTTCATGCTAAGCGCAATCATCAGACCTGATGACTGCGCTTAGCATGAAACTGATTGAAATGTAATTTTATTAAGTATCGTTTGCTTTGGTTTATTGCAAATGACCTCTAATATCTGAAGGTTCTTTTTACTGTGTGTACGTGTGTGTATTGTGATTTTTTTCCTAAAATATGTCTAATATTACATACATAGCTATATTTTTCTAAGAAATGTTGTTAAATTCAACTATGATCAGAAAGGTAAGTCTACGGTTTATTTTTAAGGAATATATATATATATATATATATATATATATATATATATATATTTCTTTTTCTTTTTTAATTTCTTTGCAAATCTATTTAAAAAGGAAAATTAGACTGATTTTTCTCCAGTTTCTGAAAGGACTTTCCTGTTGCTGAGGTGACGTGTTATCCCCCGTGGGGATTTTCGGATAGAAATGATCATCCAACATCACTAAATTAATCCTTTTTTAATTTATATATATATATATAGTCGCAAAATGTTTTTTTAAAAAAATTGGCTAAACAGTTACTTCCTCCCTACCTACCACTAATAAGTCAAGGGTCAAGCCACATACCTCTTACTGCCAAAGAAGAAATTACTACTAACATTTTTCTAGCTTAACCCTATAAAAACCAATATCCCCAACCCATTCCATTACTAGAGAAAACATCTGGATTAGAATTTTTCCTCATTATTTGTTAAAATGGGGCTGAGAATGCATGTCTTAATATGACATGTTGAAAATAGCTATTTTCCCTCTAAGTTTTATCTTAATTTACAGATATATATATATATATATATATATATATATATATATATATATATATATATATATTATACAGTTGAAATTCTAATATATTACTATATTTTAACTAGAGTTTCAGCTCTGTTCGAGAAGAATATTTGACAAACACCGAAATGTCCGATTATCCAGTTCATTGAAAGCCGCCTTGCCTGGCTGTGTCTCCGCTGGATATACTATGTTCGACGCCTGGAAGCTGACTATATTAGGAACCTATCATCCTCAAGAAGTAAATATTGTTGCTAACAAGCAAAAAGACAGGTAAATTAAAAATGATGAAAAAAAAAAAAAGAAGAAATTGAACAGTTTGTTCAGTTTCCTCAAAATACCAAGTAATAAATCGAAAAATTGTGGCACATTTAAAAGGCGTCTATTTCTCCAGCTGAGCTGTGCAAATTTGAAATTTAATGCTAACATGTTATATAACACCAAAATAGATAATTCTTTATGAAATAGCTCAAAACAGGAATTAGATTACGAATAGTAGGTCACATAAAAAGTATCTATTTCTGACACTTCGGTCTTTATACTTTTATTTTGAAAGTGTTACGTTGACAGACGACAATTCTACTCCTGCAGCTTCTTCTCTCGCACTTCCCGCCTCTGGAACTCGCTCCCGCATTCTTGCTTTCCTGACGGCTACAACCTCTAGAAATTTAAATGCAAAGTCAATACTCATCTACTAACCACTGGACTCTAGCTCTCTCCCCACCCCTGTATAACCCTCCCTTTCTTTTCACCTACGTATCTGTCATCGCACCTACTTTCTCAGCTTTCTATTGTTCCTTTCTAACTAGTTTGTACTCCTCACTCTTTTCTAATTTAATCTTTTTACATTTATGTAGCCCCCTGCACATCAGTGGCGTTTCCGCCTTGCTCGGGGTGAGATGATTAAAAAAAAATTATACAATTACTGACACATAGTTTTCTGCTCTGTATAAACATGTAACAGAAAAGATACAGTGGTACTCATTTCCAAAATTTCATTTTCCTAGTTAACTCTTTTACATCATTGCATTCACTTACGCACAAATACCCTTGGGAAAGGTATTAATCCGTCTCTTCCCTCCAGTTATGGGTTAAATAGCAGGACAGATTGGGTTGTATAGCCTTGGTCGGCAACCAGTCTACCTCAGAAAGCAATGGCAACCTACTGCGGGATAATCTTCTGCCCAGTCAGTCATGTCTCGAAAAAGACATGATCGCCCAAGCGTGTTTCCCGTATGGCACTTAACTAACTGACTGATCATTATTTGATATGAACTGGTCAGTCAGTTAAGTGCCATACGCGATACACGCTTGGGCGATCATGTCTCGAAAGAGACATGACTGACTGGGCAGAAGATTATCCCGCAGTAGGTTGCCATTGCTTTCTGCGGTAGACTGGTTGCCGACCAAGGCTATAGAACCCAATCTGTCCTGCTATTTAACCCATAACTGGAAGGAAGCAGACGGATTAATACCTTTCCCAAGGGTATTTGCGCGTAAGTGAATACAATGGATTCAACTGGAATTCGAACTCGGCTCCCCGGCTTCTCGTTCCGAGCCGATATCCACTGGACCACAACGTACATCCTCTGAACTGGTATTGATGCTAAATATCGTGCCAAATTAGCCACTTTGCCTATCCAGCACTCAAGGTCTTAGTAGAGCGTCGGAAGTTTATCCAGCATAAGAGTACTCTTTTTGAGAACCACTGGCTTAGTTATTCAAAATCCAAAAACGTTATGGAGGAACATAACTGCCCACGTCCTGAAGGTGAATTATTTGATTTCAATGATTGTAGAAAAGAAATTGCCTTTATCTTCTATGTACCGTATCTTTTGCTGGTCCTCCTTTAATTTTTACTCCTTTGAAGTTCTCCACCAGGTGTTTTCGACCAGGGAGAAATTTAACCCTGATGAGACGTTCAGGGTTTTAAGCGGGTTAAGAGAGAATGCCTTATATTTTCACAAGTTACAGGCTAGAAGGTATGGGTTCGCTTTATTTTCTTCTATAGTTCTTCTTCTTCTTCTTCTGTCGTGTCCCTTCAGGATGTAGGCGATCATGGACTTCCAGTTGGCTCTATCTCTTGTCGCTCTCAATAATTTTATACTTGGTATCTTTTCTAAACTCACTCCGTCAACCATTTGCTCAGACCTAACAAGTACGCCTCGCGCTGCTTTCCCCTGTCTCTTCTTCCATTTATCCGACCTGTAAGTATCAAGTTCCCCAGGCCTTCCTTCCTCATTACGTGTCCCCGGAACTTCATTTGTCTCTTTCTGATATTTATTATCAATTTTCAGTTGCATTCTTTTCAACACCACATCGTTACACACATGATCTGTCCATGGTACCCTCAACATCCTTCTTTAAAACCACATTTCTGCTCCCTTAAGCATCTCCTTTATCTTTGAAGAATTCATTTTCATACAGAAGGACAGATACCACATAGCAATCCAGCATTCTTTTCTTTGCTTCTAATGACATTTTCCTGTCTCTCATTACTCTGCTTAGCTTCTGAAATGCATCTTTGGCAGTACCAATCCGTCTTTGGATCTCCGTGTCGCATTTTCCATCCTCTGTCAAAACACTTCACAGGTATTTGAATTTTTTTACATGTTTTATTTTAGATTCGCCGACTTGTTTTTGCATATTGGTCTCCTCTTTTTGCTGATGACCATATATTCAGTTTTCTTGAGGTTTATGCTCAGACCTTTCTTTTCACTTTCTTTTACTAAATTCTATAGAAGGTCCTGTATTTTCCTTTCTGTGTCTGCTATCAGCACCGTGTCACCCGCGTATCTGATATTGTTGAGACTGTGGAGAATCCTAGCAAGGCTTTTATTTTTCTCATAATTGCTTTGCTGTACAGGTTGAAAAGATCCGGTAAGAAAAAACATCCTTATCTTTCTATTTTTCTATACCTACTAAGTTCACCATCTATCCGTATACAAGCGATTTGCTACCAATATAGATTCTTGATTATCACCTGATCATCTACGTTCACAGGTAAAGGCGGGGTTATTTTAAATCCCACACGCTCCGACACTCAATTTACTATTTTCAGCTGATAGTTCTCTTTTAAGTTTTTTATTAACACGTCAGTGTACCGCTGCCGTATGAAACAGTCTGTCGCTCCTGAGTGTTGACTTCAAAGTTCATAGGCCAGTAACCATATATATATATATATATATATATATATATATATATATATATATATAGTTACTAGCCTATGATATATCATACGCTAAAAGTCTGCCTCCTTCTACCGAGCGCCCATAGCCCAGAGGTAAATTTGCCGACTGACGCCATTTCGGTCGAGTTTCAATCCTGGGTTAAAAGCAATCGGAGTCTAGGCGTGCTGATGAGCTGTGATACAGCGAAACAGATCTGTCTGAGGATGAGTATATATATATATATATATATATATATATATATATATATAACGTCGCACACTTGGTATACAATCCAGCTAAATTCCTAGAGAGACGAACTCGAGAGAACTCAATGTTAAATTCATTCGGTTGCGTGCACTGGGAAATCTTCGGTATAAAACATATACGTGGGTATCCGTGCTCGGGTTCCCCACTATAAACTCGATTTTATTTTATATCAGGTCTCAGTGGGGAGACAAATAAATATCAATAAGCGGTCAGATCGAATTTGCACAACAATTAATAAAATCATACATTTTATTCAGTGTTATTTACTTATAATTCTGTAATTATTTAATTATAAATTTTTCCTGTTTGTCTGTCTCTACACTTTCTAACGTCTCTTGTTTGTATGGCAATTATATTTTTAGGCCTTGTAAATATTAACAGAAATATATCAGTGTGTTTAGATTTAACATAAAATAAATAAACATTCGCTTCGAAAGTTTAATTTTTATTTTTAAAAATCCATTTAAACATAAGCTAACAAAGTGAGTATATATATCTTTAAATATAAATTTTTTTTATAGACTTTTAATTCTAAAGGCGACAACCTTATTTAAATTTACGATGGTATAACAATTGTCACTACCTGTCATTTCACACGACTACATATTATTTGTACGTAGTAGAAAAACGTACAAAGCCTTCAGTTTAGTTAGATTTACTTAAAAATGTACAAAATTCTTCAAGCAAGCGAAAATATGGTAATTTTGCTGAACTAGGTTTTATTATTAATACAAAAATTGGAAAATCATTTAAATGTTTTTTTTTCTCGTGATCGGCTCTGAGTAGCTATATCCGGAAGTGAATATTCAAGTAGACTTAGGTTAATGAAAGAGGGAACTTTACTAAATAGGCGTATTTCTGAAAATATTTTTTATACAGATATTCTGCAAATGTAACCTTGACATATTCCGGAAAGACCTTAGAGTGATCATGAACCTCTATTGGCAATAAACTGCAGGTATACGGAGAGGAAACGAGTTCAAAAGATACGCAACGATAGAAAGCGGTATAATACAAAACCTGTATTCTTACCAGATTTAGTCTACTTATTCATCGACATTATTCTGAGAACTCTAGAAGTTCTACCGGGATTTCTCACTGGCGGCGGCAACTTAAACAATATAACATTCGCAGATGATAGCAAATACAGGAAAGAAACTACAAGACTTCCGACAGGAAGTAGTTAAAGAAAGTTGGAAGAAAGGACTACATATAAACCACAAGAAAACTGAATGCATGGTAATCAGTAAAAAGAGGAGCCCAGAATTCTAAGTACAAGTTAGTGAATTTATTTAATAACTAGAAGTAAAGAAAACGTCCACGGCTATATCGTGTTAAATCCACCGTTTGAGCCAATCGCTGATAGGGCGGGGATTGAGTGGGATAACAGAAGAGTTATTACGAGCGACAAGGGACAGAGAGATATGGAGGCCATGATCGCCTATGTTCTAAAAGGACACGGCACGTACAAAAAAAAATAAAAGGTATAAAAAATAAAACTAAAAGGCAACTCCGGTGGATAACCTTGTAAATGTAAAGTGCTGTGCTTTAAGATAAAATTAAAAAATAAAACTGCAAGTTGTGTGAGAGAAGTTTGATTAGAAAGAAATAAAAGCCGATGCGGGGAAGGTTTTTTTTCTGCTTTTTTAGAAGTTTATGGACTTGAGAGGAAGAAGAAAGGAAAGAAAAAGAAAAATGAACGAAGATGAGGGTGGAAAATGGTAAAAAAAAGAGAAGATAGGAAGGGAGAAAGAGAAGATAAGAGAAAGATAGGAAGTGAGAAAGAGAAGATAGGAGAAAGATAGGAAGGGAAAAAAGAAGATAGAAGAAAGATAGGAAGGAAGAAAGAGAAGATAGGAGAAAGATAGGAAGGGAGAAAGAGAAGATAGGAGAAAGATAGGAAGGGAGAAAGAGAAGATAGGAGAAAGATAGGAAGGGTGAAAGAGAAGATAGGAGAAAGATAGGAAGGGAAAAAAGAAGATAGGAGAAAGATAGGAAGGAAGAAAGAGAAGATAGGAGAAAGATAGGAAGGGAAAAAAGAAGATAGAAGAAAGATAGGAAGGAAGAAAGAGAAGATAGGAGAAAGATAGGAAGGGTGAAAGAGAAGATAGGAGAAAGATAGGAAGGGAAAAAGAGAAGATAGGAGAACGATAGGAAGGGAGAAAGAAGAAGATGGAGAAAGATAGGAAGGGAGAAAGAGAAGATAGGAGAAAGATAGGAAGGAAGAAAGAGAAGAGGAGAAAGATAGGAAGGGAGAAAGAGAAGATAAGAGAAAGATAGGAAGTGAGAAAGAGAAGATAGGAGAAAGAGAGGAAGGGAAAAAAAAGAAGATAGAAGGAAAGATGGAAGGAAGAAAGAGAAGATAGGAGAAAGATAGGAAGAAGAGAAGATAGGAGAAAGATAAGGAAGGGAAAAAGAGAAGATAGGAGAAAGATAGGAAGGGAGAAAGAGAAGATAGGAGAAAGATAGGAAGGGAGGAAAGAGAAGATAGGAGAAAGATAGGAAGGAAGAAAGAGAAGATAGGAGAAAGATAGGAAGGGAGAAAGAGAAGATAGGAGAAAGATAGGAAGGAAGAAAGAGAAGATAGGAGAAAGATAGGAAGGAAGAAAGAGAAGATAGGAGAAAGATAGGAAGGGAAGAAAGAGAAGATAGGAGAAAGATAGGAAGGAAGAAAGAGAAGATAGGAGAAAGATAGGAAGGGAAAAAAGAAGATAGAAGAAAAATAGGAAGGAAGAAAGAGAAGATAGGAAAAAGATAGGAAGGGAAAAAGAGAAGAAGAAGAAAGATAGGAAGGAAGAAAGAGAAGATAGGAGAAAGATAGGAAGGGAGAAAGAGAAGATAAGGAAAAAGAGAACTTCTATGAGAAAATAAGTTTTATCTCTTCGTTCTAGAATTGTTGCTAGTTTTGAAAAAAATATGTAAAAATTTAATATAATATAATATAATATAATTTAACTGTACTTATTTCGATACATCATTTGTTATCGTATTAAAATTTAACGTATCGATTTTTGTCTGTGCAGAGAGTTTTTTTTATCAACTTCAAGCAGCCATTTTGAAACTTCCTCTCCGTTTCAACATTCATCTTTGTGCCATTTTCTCTCTTTTTCTATTGACTTCACGGAAAATTTCACGTCTTCTTCGCTTGCTTCAGCTTTTCAGGCACGTTCGATTTTTTGTTCATGTGCTTTTAGTTTACATATTTTTAGAAGCTCCACATTTCCTCGGGCCATTACGGTGAATGGTACTCACCCATCAAGATTTGGTTTTGCATCTACCAGGAAGAAAAAAAAATGACCACCGTGATTAGATGCGACAAATAGAAGCCTCCACAAAACTATTACTCTCGCCTCGTTTTCGTTGCAAAAATAGTCAGCTGGCCCATCACATCACAAAAGTAAAGACAGGAAGCAGGAAATGACATGCGCAGCGCGTTCCTTCTTCTTTTTCTTCTTCTACGAACTTCATGTGATTCGAACTACAAGAGACCTTGCTGAACAAAAGAAAGGGGAAAAAAAGGCCCCACTTGAATAAAGAGAAAACGATAAAAGAGGACGTTATGTGTGCATTAAGGACTTAAAATGACTAATGTCCCATTTCATGGAGTCATGAGTCAACTAACAGACGAAGGTACAACCTTCAGAAATTAGAATCAACATGAATATATAACGGTTTACAGTTTATAGCAACTGTTCATCATTAGAATGGAAGTATATCAGAACTTTTGAGAGTAAATATTACATTCATGAGATGATAGCTTTTAATTAATGAATTTAAGACAGACTTCTGAAAATATGGTGTCAAACATATATTAAACTGTCGATTTTAACATTTCGAGATAGTGTTAACTATATCGCTAATTTATAATTTCTGAATATTGTAGAGCCGAAGGTCAGGACTATGGGTGTCTCTCTCGAAAGATAGATCTGAACTTATTTATAAATGGAACTTTGTCTGTGTGTGTGTGTATGTGTGCGTTTGTGTCCGTTACTTATAGACTCCGAAACGGCTGAACCGATTTTCTTGAATATTTACACAGTTGTACTATAAGCGTCTGCGAGTGTTCTGAGCTAGGTTTTGTGTCGAACTACCCCCGATAAATATCGAAAATTGAGAATCGAAAAAGTCGGGTTAGAGAAGGAATGGTCCGATTTTAATCAATAGACAAAGACAGAAGAAACGATATTCAGAAGTTTCAAGGTTGCAGTTTATTGCAATCGTGCAGAAAATCGATAATATATATATTATATATATATATAAAAGGCAAGATGTTTGTGCGTGTTTCTGTTTATCTGCCTGTATGTCTGTATTTTTTTCAGCCCTTTTATTTTTGTTTTTGCTTCCGGTTTCGCTCTAAGTAGGTATAATTGTAGTTCTTCGTCTCAGCCATGATACCATTTACTCAGAGGACTTATTTAGTCCTCAAAATTTAGTTTACAACGAAAAACACTCATTTGATATCGATATCGGGAAATCAAAGTTTGACTTACATCCATTCATTTTTCTTTTAGTCTACGGTTTCGCTTTAACTGGAAAAACTTTTGCTTTTTAGTCTTTCGTGCCAACGTCCAAAGAGTCTGAGCTGCAGGACCATGGATTAGTTTTAAAGCTTTCATTACAAACGAGCAACGCCGGGCTATACTGCTAGTAATATATAAAACTCTTCCAGGGATTTGCTGTAGTAGCAAACCTTTGTGCCACACCCTGTCGAAGGTCTTATATCTAATGCTATGATCATTGCAGTATGTGTGTCTTCAGGAGGCGCATCAAAACTCTGTGTCTGTGTGCAATGGTAATTAGGACACCAGGATTGATTGGGCTGATCGAAACCCATTCTGCTAATCGGGAAAGAGATTGTTCCTGTTCAAGATTTCGACGACATTCTTGTTGATTGCGGCCTTAAAAAGCTTACTGATGATACTGAGAAAACTAATAGACTTGGAAAAGGGAAGAATTGGTTTCTTAAAGAAAACATGTACGCTTACACCTTCCACATGTCTGAAAAAGTTTTCTCCTTGAAGTAACAGTTAAATTGTCAATCAGTTAAGTGCCATAGTATTATACGCTTCGGGCGATCATGTCTCGAAAGAAACATGACTAACTTGGCAGAAGATTATCCCGCAGTAGTTTGACATTACTTTCTGCGGTAGACTAGTTGCCGACAAAGGCTATAGAAACCAATCTGTCATATTATTTTGACTCATAGCTAGAGGAAGAAGAGACCATGGATTAGTTTTAAAGCTTTCATTACACCCGAGCAACGCCGGGCTATATATATATATATATATATATATACACACACACACACGCAGTGCGATTGGTAAATTGCCGCAATTTTTTTATTATTTCAAATATTCTTTAGGCTGAGTCTGAGCTCCATGATCAAGGATTAGTTTTAAAGCTTTCATTACACACGAGCAACTCCGGGTTATACTTCTAGTTTTTCACAATTTAAAAATGTCTATTTTTACACGAGTTCTTTTTGTTTACTAAATTATGTTCCAAAACGATGAATTCAAATTTATTTAAGATTGTTTCTTTTTTTACGGCTTATTAATTCTTCGCAGATTATTTAAAGCCAGGAAATATTTTTAGATCTAATATTAGTTTAGAGATAATAAACGTTTTTAGTTATATAAGTCTTAGTTTTTAACCCATAACTGGGGTAGAGGTAGATTTATATCTTTTCTAAGGATATTTTCAATAAGCGAATATGACGAACGCAAAAGGAATTGGAACCCAGTTATCGAATTAACAATTCCGGGACGTTATCCATTACATTAACCGCAGGTAATATAATTACCTGTTATTTTCAAGAAGCCACCCAGCTAAGTAATGACCAGGCTCGATTTGCTTAACTTCGATTTATCGTACTTAAATCGGTGTGTCAACGTGATGCAGTCGTAAGATAATTTAGTTAAGAATCTTCTTGTTTTATGTGACGTGTTCCTTCAGGACGTAGGCGATCATAGCCTTCCATATCTGCCTATCTAGTGTCGCTCTTAATAGTTCTTCTCCTGTTATCCTACTCAATCCCCGCTCTACCATCCATCTACTCAAGTCCATCAAGTATCTCATGCGTTGTTTTCCCATGTTTTTGTTCCCCTCTATCTGTCACGTGAGCATCAGGTTCTCTAAGACCTTCTTCTTCATTAGATGTCCCGAAAACTTCTGCTCTCTTTTCCTGGTGTTAACTATCAGTTCATTTTTCGTATCGATTTTTTTCCAAAACGTCGTCGTTGCTCTCATGTTTTTTCTATGGTATCCTCAGCATCCTTCTGTAGAACCATAATTCGGTTTCTTCAAGCGTTTCCTTCATCTTTGATGGGATTGTCCAGCATTAGCTATCATACTGAAGGACAGCTATCGCAAAACAATCCAGTACTCTCTTCTTTCCTTCCAGCGAAATTTTCCTGTCCCTTTATACTATACTTAGCTTCTAGACTACAGCCACTTCCCCACCGACGAAATGTCTTGTCAACTTCAATTCATCTAAGACCAAGCTGTTGTCTGTCAACCATTACAGGCAACCTCTCCTGCCTCCCATAAGCATGGACCAAGCAATCCTCCCGGACAGTAATACACTACGCCTCCTCGGACTTACCCTGTCCTCAGACCTCAAATGGAACCACTATATTGAATCCATAGCAAAATCTACTGCTAAGAAGGTTGGGTCGGGTCACGATGTCGATCCAGGATGTTTTTTCCACCTGAATCCATCCTGCATATATACAAGTCAACCATTCGTCCGTGCATGGAGTACTGCTGCCATTTATGGTCAGGTGCCCCTGCCGTTCTCCTCAATGTTCTTGACAAGCTCCAAAGGAGAGTCTGTAATGTGATAGGTACTGATCTGGCGGCTCGACTGCAGCCACTTCCCCACCGACGAAATGTGGCCTCCCTTTGTCTCTTCTATAAATACTTTCATGGTATCACAGTTACATTAGCCAAATGCAGACGACAATTCTACTCCTGCAGCTTCTTCTCTCGCACTTCCCGCCTCTGGATCTCGCTCCCATATTCTTGCTTTCTTGACAGCTACAACCACCAGGAAGACGGGCGTAAATAGTCGTGTCATCTGCACAGATGCTTACTTGGGAACGGATTACACCAGGAAGATAGTTGGCGAAGATCAGGAAAAAGCGTAGGACCGAAGACAGAGCCTTGAGGGACGGCCGTTTTTATCTGAAAGAATGTGGAAGCACACTTCAATTCAAGATTTGATCGGGACGATTGGATTAAATCAACAATCGTCCGGAATTACTGCTGGAACTTGCACAGAAGTCCAGCATGCTAAATTCTATCAAATGCTTTCGAGATAGCAAGAGCAACAGTCCAAGCTTTGCCGTTCTTATCAAGAGCCTGGTATATATATATATATGTACAGTGACAGTCGTTAGCACATCAGCAGTAGACCTGGCAAAACTGAAGCCATTTTGTTTTTTTTTTTAATTGGGCACTGTCTGTTTTACCAATGTAGTGCAGTTGAGTTTAAACTGAAATATATGCTCCTGGGCGCGAACCTCGGCAGGATGTAGCATTCTTAGGCCACTGGGCAGGTGTGATACTGCCTGGTATTAGTGTCATCGTATGTTGTGGTGCAATGGACATCGGATTGGTATGAGAAATCGGAGAACCGAGTTCGAATTCCAGTTGAATTCGTTGCATTCACTTACGTGTATTTATACTTAGAAAAGGTATGAATTTATCTCTTCCCCCTCCAACTATAGATTAAATATCAGTACAGATAGGATTCTATAGTATTGGTTGGCATCCAGTCTACCGCAGGAAAAAATAGAAACCTACTCTTGGAAAATCATCTAGCTTGTCAACCATGGACGAAAAGAGACTTGATCGCCTAATTCTGCATCATGTATGGCACTTGACTGACTGGCTGGTTTCGCATGAATACCAAGGATGGGATTGCATTCAACTTCGGGCTGTCTTCGTGGTATCCGCAGTAGAGTTTTCCAGCTCTTCTTGGACGGGGTTATAGCTTAATTTAGTTAACGAACATTACAGAGAGATTTATAATACTTTCTAAAAGATTCATTTTATCTCTACTTCTGAGATCGGGTAATATTTACATTATTTACATTGTTGTGACTGTTGTCCTCAGCATTATTGTCATGTTCACGACGTTTTGGTTGTTGTACGCTCCGGCCTACTTCAGGTGCTAGGGATTTAGAAACGAACCTTTTATTTCGATCAGTGGGATATAAAATTGTCATTATATGCGCGATGTCAGTTACTGATACCATGTAGTTACCTCCTTTAACTCAATTTTTCACCAATTCTTTAGCCAGATATCGAACTCACAACTCTTTGGGTCAAATCACTGAAACTAACCAACGTATATATATATATATATATATATATATATATATATATATATATATATATATATATTAAATCGATAATACTTTTTATATTGAGCACCGTTCATAAAATAAATGCCGGGTCACTCAAAATAGTAAAACCTTGATTCCTCTTCACCAATATCATCCACTCTCACCACTTTGTCAAACTGAATGAGGTCACTGACTGATTCGATCACCTCAGGAAACTTCACTTCTGTAGGTCTCCCAGGCCTGACTTCATCCTCAACAATGCTCCGTCCTTCTTTAAAAAAATTAGCCCACTTGTAGACATGTTTTTGGCCGAAACATGTGGTACCATACAGAGTTGACATTCTCCTATGAATTTCAACTGGTTTGCACCCTTTAGCAACCACAAACTTGATAACTGACCTCTCTTCAATCCTGGAGCATGCTTCTTGGTCGGCCATCTTTGTAAATCTCCAAAACTCACAAATATCCCTAGCACCTGAAGTAGGCCGAAGCGTACAACGACCAAAACGTCGTGAACTTGACAATAATGCTGAGGACAACAGTCACAACAATGTAAATAATGTAAATATTACCCAATCTCAGAAGTAGAGATGAAATGAAATATTTCATGTATAATATGATAGATTGTCTTACATTT
Organism: Ascarosepion bandense; assembly: GCA_037127315.1. Classification (NCBI taxonomy): domain Eukaryota; kingdom Metazoa; phylum Mollusca; class Cephalopoda; order Sepiida; family Sepiidae; genus Ascarosepion; species Ascarosepion bandense. The sequence continues at coordinate 7,826,435 of JBBBDQ010001026.1, forward strand.
GGCTCTTTTCGAACTTGTCCTTCTGTCGCTTAGCTTTTGCATGATCTTTGCTATTTCATTTGTAAACCACTTATACGAGGGTCATTCAATAAATAAGGGAAATCTTTCGGTATAAAGACATCTACGAGGGTCATTCATTAAATAAGGTGAATTGCTCAGTATAAGGACTTCTAATACAAATAGAAGCTTACTTTCTTTTAATTTTTTTCTTTACTTCTTTTTCAAAGGTATTTAAAAAACATTTTTTGCCGATTGAAAAAAAACTTTGAGAGTTTTGGAGATTTACAAAGATGGCCGACCAAGAAGCATGCTCCAGGATTGAAGAGAGGTCAGTTATCAAGTTTTGGGTTGCTAAAGGGTGCAAACCAGTTGAAATTCATAGGAGAATGTCAACTCTGTATGGTACCACATGCTTCAGCCAAAAAAATGTCTACAAGTGGGCTATTTTTTTAAAGAAGGATGGAGCAGTGTTGAGGATGAAGACAGGCCTAGGAGGTCTACAGAAGTGAAGTTTCCTGGGGTGATCGAATCAGTCATTCAGTCTGACAAAATGGTGACAGTGGATGACATTGCAAGGACTTTGAGCCTATCTATTAAGACAGCACACAAAATTGACCATGATGACCTTGCTTACTCGAAGGTCAACTGACGGTGGGTGCCAAAGATACTTACTGCAGAGTACAAACAGAAAAGGGTCGAGTTGTCAAAGCTGTGTCTCTCTCTTCAGCCCAGACTTTGCCCCTTCAGACTTTCACCTGTTTGGTCCCTTGAAAGCGTTCCCGAGAGGCACGAAGTTTGAAAGTGACGATAAAGTCAAAGGTTCTGTGAGCAATTAGCTGAGAAATCAGTTCAAAGATTTTTACGCTGAGGGGATACGGAAGCTTGTGCACCGATGGGAAAATGTGTGACACTCCTTGGAGACTACGTTGAAAAAAAAGTAAGATTCTATCTGTATTAGAAGTCCTTATACCGAAAAATTCAGCTTATTTATTGAATGACCCTCGTATTACTCAAACCAGGTTTCTAACATCTGGTGACTTCAGGCGACTTACAATAATTTACAGTTAATTTAATTTACTGTTATTGTAAATCGCTTGAAGACACCAGATAGTAAATACCTGGGTTGCGTAATATAATTCATTTACAAATAAAAAATAGTCTAACGTTCTCCAATATAGTTGCATTGAACACTTTTTGATACTATTGTGTACTGGTCTAATTTAATTATGACCAAAACCTAAGTAATTAAATAATATATATATATTATTAACTTCTAAAATTTTGTGTCCGTCTTGAAGAGTGTATACACTGATACTCGATTTACACATGTCATCCCTTTAGATAAATTTAAATACCAACGCTAGATTGTGCCGTAGATGTCGAAAAATACAGATACAAAACCATGAATGTCGGACAGTTTACGCACAATTTTACTCCTCGAGAAGAAATGAAAATTTGAAAAATGCTTTAATAATTTAAAGCGACAGATTTTTGAAGATGACTTCAATAAAACCTTATATATATATATATATATATATATATATATATATATATATATATATATATATGGAACAAAAAGTGCCAGAAGCCGTGAATGTTTGTGTCGATCTATTGTTGCTATTACTTGCTTTTTGTATGATATATAATATGCCTATAATTGTATTTGTGTCGCTACACGTGTTTCGATCATAAAGTTAACTCTCTTCAGGCGAATAAACTTGTCACTTCATATATCGAGATCTGAAACGGTATATATATATATATATCGTTCGCCTCGCTCAATCTTCATATATATATATATATATGTATATATATATATATATATATATATATATATATATATATAAATTATAAAATTTATATATAATTATAAAATATTAAGTTCTCATTACGATTGAGCTCTCTAGCGAAGAAAATTAAAAATAAAACTGTTTCCACTTCTGCAATATATGCCTTATTCTTCTGAAATGAATCGGGTTCTTTCCATGATTGGCGTCTGTATACACTGCTTATATATACAACACGTTAAAATTTCCCTTCTGTGATTCCATGCTTCTATGGCTTGGGTGGAGGTAGCGACTCCGACTGACTCCAAATCAGTCAAGTTTCGATCCCGGCCTGAAGCAAGTGGGTGTGTCTAGCCACACTGATGTGGATGACTAACACACACACACACACACACACACACACACACACACACATATATATATTTATATATATGTGTGTGTGTAAAGTGTATGTATATTATTAAAAATATATATATATATATGTAATTTGTTATATATATTATATTGTTTACATATTATATATGCGTGGTACTTATTTAAAAGCGCTCAATATCAGTGATAGAGCAAACATCACACCTATCTATATGAATATATATATATATATATATATATATATATATATATATATATATATTTGTGTATGTATATATACATGGGTGTATTACTATGTATATGTTTTTTCTTACTAATGTTTGTGAATATTTCTCCATATCTGAATGTTTGTAAGTTTATTCATGTATGCGTTCTTTTTCTCTCCCCCGTCTAAAATATTAATAATTTTCTAAATCTACAAAATTGTTAAAATATATATATATATAGATTTTTTTTGTTTTTTTTAGCAACAAAAATATAGTAGATATAATAGTTAATTAATAATGCTGATCTTAATTTTATAAAATTTTAATACCAATGCCCACCAAGATTAATTTTAAGTCTTCCCACATATTCTCCAAAGTAAAAGTTGCTTCACTCTGATTGGTCCACATTGTACATACAATAATGCCTCCCTGATGAAAGAGGTCTTACTTGTTCTTAACCTTTTAAAGCCATTCATTTCGAAATAACAACATCACTTGAAAAGACACAAAAAATGTCGAAACAAAATAGCTACTTTTGTAGTGATATTATAACATATCAATGTTATAATTTATTAATAAATATTATTATTATTATTAGCTCTACTTTGTATTGAGTACTTTTTTAAAAATAGTGTTTCTTTGGATGGGGAATTATATATATATATATATATATATATATATATATATATATAGATATATATATATAGATATATATTAATGCAGGTTTCATTGAATAATATAGACAAGTTTTGTCTATTAATTTTGTGTAGGATCCGTTCATACCGTCTGATATACTTGATGGTGATGTCATTGAAAGAAAACAAAAAATCACAGTATTTGTTGAATTTTTTATCGGGTCTAAGCTTTCGGCTCACATAAGCCATTATCAAAGAGTAAATATTAACACACAGTAAACATAGAACATTTAAGTTATTAACAATAAGGAGAATTGAATTGAAAATATAAGTCCATCCCTACCGTGGCGGATGGCCGAAGTCATCATATATATATATATATATATATATATATATATATATATATGATAGAGAGCGGGAGGAAGATTATAATAAGATAATTTAAAGAACATATCAAGTATATATGTAACATCTTTTTCAAACACGTCAACGCCACTTAAAGAGCTTTAACTTTATATTTCTTTGAAGGTCGGTGGTTAGGGTGATAAGAATAAGTCGATTTAAATGCAATATAGTCATCTCTCTATTTAAAAAGTTGTTGAGAATAAGTTGAAAAAAGAATGAGGTTTCTTCTTTCAGCAAGATCCATGCGGAAACGAATTGTCTCGTTTCTGTTATCGTTAACACCATCTGACAATAAAGATGAGCACAACATTCCGAACAGTGTAAATAAGGATTGCATTTGATGAAGCTTCTTGCGATACGAAATCTCTCATTGACGATGAAGGTTATGTGCCGAAGGCTAACTGATGTTTACATTAATTTATGACTTTAAGTAAATAAATAACGACTTATGTTCTGTTTATATACAATTTGAGTTACATAACATATATATATATATATTTGCAACGACATCTGTCACTGTTTTACGGAAATTACATGTGGTCCAATGATTGTTCATTTAAATAAATATCATCATTTTTTCACTTCTTTGTACAAAGAACTCTACACATGTGTAAAGTGTGGACTGCATTTTTGAACATACGATATCTATATTTTAGGTTGAAAGATGAAACTTAGGAAAAAAAAAAAAAAACGTAAAATACTGTAGAAATTCAATCTACCGAAATATATATAAATATATTTTTCAGATATTTATCTACGCACGACACACATACACAGACACACGCACACATACACACACACGCATACACACGCAAGCGTGTGTGTATATATGTAAGTGATTTCCGATGCAATGTGTCAAAGCTTGTTTGGAAAATTCAGTGTCAAAGCAAGGCGTGGAAGCGGCACTTACCGATTCCCAAGAGTTTCAGGCAAACGGATTCTTTTTCCGGACGTGGAAATGCCAGGTCTTTGAGTGCCAAATAGAATTATTTTCAATGTTTACCAGATATGAATTGCGTTGCGGCCATTATTTGGGTAATTTTGATATATATATATATATATATATATATATATATATATATATAAACTTCCGCAAAATTCGTATATAAATATATGTGTGTGTATGTGTATGTGTATATGTATTTCTAAGTCTGTAAGTGTGTATATATGTGTGTATATACATATATGCACACACATACACATATATATGTATACATATATTTATATATCTGTGTGTGTGTGTGTGTGTGTGTAGATATAGATATAGATCGAAGAATATTTATATTTTCAAACACACCAAACCAAAGTATATTTATGCGCCGTATATATAATGGATTCTGCCGTATGCGACCGACTTCGTCGGCGAACACCTGTTGTTAACGACCGTTAGTGAGCGACCACCTCCAGAACGCGACCACATCCAGAACGCAACCAGCGACTAACATCAACGAGTGAAAATCACTGATCAAGCGACTACTTGAAAAAATAAAATCCATTTTGGTCGTACACTTCGAACTTCTAAATTAAGAGAAACTAAATGCGTAATCTATTTTGATTTGATTTGATCTAAGACAGGAACACTTCCTCATTGTTTTGTTACTTTAGTGTCGTATCAAACTGTTTTTTTTTATTGTTGAAATGTACATTGCCTGACTTTACCTCACGGTCAAACATCGGCTGTTTTGTACATGTATTTCATTTGACATGTTCAAGGGATTTATCGCAGTCTCTGTACTGACTTGGATAAATTCACGAATTGGGAAAATCACAATGATGACCCTTTCTTAAATGTCTATCTTTTTCGCGTGGCTTTATTGTTTGAGTATCTATCTACTCTATTTCTATCTGGGTATATCTATCTCTATCTCTCTGTTTGTCTACCCCCACCCACGATCGCTGTCAGTTTTCGCATGTTTTTTTTTCCATGTATTATCGTAGATTCTCTTTTGCTATCACTCACTTCTAAGAAAGAAACTGAAACCATATCAGTCAGTCAGTTGAGTGCCATACGTGATACACGCTTGGGCGATCATGTCTCGACAGAGACATGACTGACTGGGCAGAAGATTATCCCGCAGTAGGTTGCTATAGAAAAACCCAATGTGTCCTGTTATTTAACCCATAACTGGAAGGAATAGGCGGATTAATACCTTTCCCAAGGTTATTTACGCGTAAGTGAATGCAATGAATTCAGCTGGAATTCGAACTCGGCTCCCCGATTTCTCGTTCAGAGCCGATATCCAATGCACCACAACGCTCATCCGTATACTCTTTTTTAAAATCCACTTAATAAATATTTTTGTGAATAAATATTTTGTTCTCTTGTCGACCGTTGTAAATACATTTTTTAAAATTTTAAAATGAATTATGCTGAATATATTTCTTTAAAGTTAGGCCATTTTCCTATGTTCTCATTTATTTATTACCAGATTACATGGTAAAATTCTAATAGGTACATTCTGATGAGTAGAATATACGTTCCTAGCGTAAATAGATCATAGCCATGAGCCTTTAGTGAGCGACCACCTGTCATTTAAGACCAGTTTTTATAACAGTCGGAATGGTCGCATACGACGGGTTCCACTGTATTTACATTCTGATGTGTAGAATATATGTTCCTAGCGTAAATAGCTCATGACTGTGAGCCTTTAGTGAGCGACAACCTGTCGTATGAGACCAGTTTTTATAACAGTCGCGGTGGCCGCATACGACAGGTTCCACTGTATTTACATTCTGATGTGTAGAATATATGTTCCTAGCATAAATAGCTCATGACTGTGAGCCTTTAGTGAGCGACCACCTGTCGTATAAGACCAGTTTTTATAACAGTCGGGGTGGTCGCATACGACAGGTTCCACTGTCAGCTTTCCCTTTTTTACTTGCTTAAATTCAAAAATTGTTAATCCCACCCCATTTCTTTCCTGTGTATGGATGCTTTTTTTTACTTCTACCTGTATAAAATCTTTTAACATATTTGACGTTGCTGAAGAAGCGAGGATTTCCTCGTAGAAATGGCTATTTAACGGATTTAAATATTGAAATTTGTGTGTGTGTGTGTGTGTGTGTGTGTGTGTGTGTGTGTGTGTGTGTGTGTGTGTGTGTGCGCTCTACAGTGTATGTTTTTGTAGCTAGTATTAATCTAAGCAAGATTTATTGAAAAGAACCGTCACGGTCTAGCTGATGTTTTTGTACTTTTCCAGGTTTAAGATCAGGTGCCGAAAATTACGTTGGCAATAACCTATTCGAAATTCATATTTTTTTAATTTTTTGTTCAAGTACATTCAACTTTCATAGTCGTTATCAAGAACGAATGTCTGTGTTGTACTTTGAATTCCTTCGATTGCATCCTGGTAGTCTTTAGAAAGATGAATATTTGAATGACGTCATGTATAATGGCTACTGGAAACGAGGCCTCACGAAAAGATTGGAATATTTTTTATTTTTTAATCTTTATTTTATTTTTAATTATATTTCTATTTTGTCTATTATTTTATGTCTGGTAAGTGAAGTTTAGCACTAATCAGTTGCTAAGCTTGTCCATACTTATTCTCAGTGACGAGTTATATAGGCTCTCTCTTGCACCTATGCAAATTAGGCATATTAATTTGCCAGTGTCACTACATCTCCCTGAAACGTATAGGTTTTATACCTCTAGGAGTTCTTGTACTTCTTCTCATGATAGTTTCATTACTTTGCTCTACTTCTCTCTCTCTCCCGTATTTCGTTCTCTGGGAGACCTAGATTAGTCCCACTCCCAGCTTTAATCATCTGCATTGTGTTGCATTATTTGATCTTCGTCCAAACTTTCCAACTCGTTCTGGCCCATTTGATCCTGCATTACTTATATAACGGCTACTGGGAACGAGGCTATAGAAAAAGATCGTAATGTTTGTTTATTTTTTAATTTTCATTCTATTTTTAATTTTATTTTGTTTATCATTTTATATCATTAAATAATATATTTGCGCATATTAATTATACCATATGTACTTTAATGTACTTTCTTCTATGGTGAATAACATTTTATTTAATGTGTGCTGTTTATTGTGTCTAATAATAGCTTTTACAGTTTTGAATATTTGCTTTTATAGGATGCTGCATAGTATTTTCTTGTTGTCTTCTAATGTTTCCCTTCAGTTCAGAGTTGGACGTTCAGGATGCGAGAGATTGTGTTGCAAGTTAGTCCCAGTGTATGTATTTAATGTTGTTTTTAATTATTACTTTAGAGATAAAATCTTCCAGGAGGCATAAGAATTCATACTGAAAATTATATTTACATAGTGGGAGGAATTTATACGGCTCGGGTTTGTTGGTAATGATTAATTTAGATATTTTAAACTTATTGCAGTAGATGGTAACTCTTACGTCTTTATTCGGCGTTTGTATGAATTTTGGACAGTTTATACACATTTTCCAGAACAATACTCAACACCTTATCTGAAAATAAGACATTTATTGTTTCATTTTAATCAAGCTTGTGTTAATACGAGGCTCATTCAATAAATAAGGTGAATTTTTCGGTATAAGGACTTCTAATACAGATAGAAGCTTACTTTTTTAAAATTTTTTCCTTTACTTCTTTTTCAAAGGTATTTAATTTTTTTTTTTTTTTTGCAGATTGAAAAAAAAATCTTCGAGAGGTTTGGAGATTAACAAAGATGGCCGACCAAGAAGTATGCTCCAGGATTGAACAGAGGTGAATTATCAAGTTTTTGGTTGCTGAAGAGTGCAGACCAGTTGAAATGTCAGGTGAATAAAAAAACATTCTAACCAGTAGCAACAGATTTAAAGTAAAAAAAAAAAAAATTAACGAGTAAATGGGAAGAAATATAATAATTAATACCTTATTAAAAAGGAGTTTAAAACTACTCGTATGATCACACTTGTTAACCAACACTTTTCATTGATTAGAAGTACATTTCGATTATGACATTTCGGTATCCTAATTTTTCTACTAAGCACAGATTATATTCATCACTCAGACTATTGGGAATATAAATATACATTCAAAGGAAAATGTTCAACACTGACTTACTACTCAGGTCTCATCACACTATAAGGGCAAACAGCATATGAGTGGTAACTTTTTCGTTTTTAATATACTGTTGGCTCAACGTATTCAGTTGTTTGGATTGAGCACTGAGCTTTTTTTTTTAATAACTGTCTACTGGACTAACATGTGCCTCATCTATTTTTGTGTGTGTACATATATATATATTAGTCACCCACATACAACACTGTTTCGCTGTATCACAGTTGATCAGTGTGGCTAGACGCATCCACTCGCCTCTGGATCGAAACTCGACCGACTTGGTGTCAGTCGGAGTATCTACTTACTAAGCCATCGACGCATGGTATCAGAGAAGGGACATTTTAACGTGTTGTATATCAGCAGTGTATGCACACGCAAGTTCCCGAGAGAACTCAATTAAGTTCTGAAGAGTCACGCATATAGCTGAAGTGGAAACTGTTTTTAAAATTTTCTTCTCCAGAGAGCTCAATCGTAATGAGAGCATAATATATTACTCATCCCCATACAAGCCTGTTTCGCTGTATCACAGCTCATCAGTGTGGCGAGACGCATCAACTCGCCTGTGGCCGGGATCGAAACTCGACTGATTTCTGTGTTCGGGCAATGCATTTATACATATACTTGTATATAACATATTTATTTAATCAAAAATTAACTCTTTTAAAATATAATGTTCTGTTCTAAACTTTCAGTCCACATATCTATCTATCTATCTATCTATCTATCTATATATATATATATATATATATATATATATATATATATATATATTGCTATATGTATGTATGTATGCGTGTATAGATAGATAGATAGATAGATAGATAGATAGATAGATATGTATACTGAATGTTTAGAACAGATCATTATAATATTTTAGGAGTTAATTTTTTATTCGTATATCTATCTATCTATCTATCTATCTATCTATATATATATATATATATGTGTGTGTGTGTGTGTGTGTGTGTGTGTGATTTAGGGAAAAGATTTCACACCCAGTCTTCTAAAATCTTGATAGATATTAAAATTTTTACATTTTCTTGATTTTGATCGTTGTCGTGCAGTAGATATCGGCTCGGAACGAGAAATCGGGAAACTGTTCGAATTACTGTTGAATTCATTGACTTCACTTACGCACAAAATACCCTTGAGAAGGGTATTAATCCGTCTTTTCTCTCCAGTTATGGGTTAAATAATAAGACAGATTGGGTTCTTTAGCCTTGGCGGGAAACCATTCTAACGCAAAACCAATGGCAACCTACTGCGGGATAATCTTCTGCCTAATCAGTGATGTCTCTTTCAAGACATGATCACACAAAACGTGTTTCACGGATGGCACTTAACCGAATACCGATAATATAATCAGCTCTGGCCAGGCATCTCGATTTCGGTCACTTTCTCACTGTATTGGTATGGTCTTTTCATGGCAGCTACACTGACACTGTTTTTCTAGTACCTTTAGCACTACTAAATTAACATCTTGATCCCACCATTTTACTATTAAAATGTTAGGACCTTGAATAAGTCCTCGCTGATTTTTCATGAAAAAGCAATATTTTATTTACGAAAATTAGTAAAAAACATGACACTGAAAATATTATCCATTGCTAGCCACTACCTTTTCCCATCATTCTGGCAGCAGTAAATTCCACGTCGAAATAATGACGTCATTTGAGGCTAACCACGAGTTGTCCCATTTTTAAGTCTTCTCATGAAAAATGAAAGTACTGATCAGTCTGGCAATGTGCCATCGATCGGAACAAATGATAATCTGACGGGACAATGTCTAGTGAATACGGCGGGTGAAGGAGGATTTCCCATTTAAGCATTTTCAAGTAGTTTATTGACCGTTTTCCAACGTGTGGCGTAGCTTTGTCGTGTCTCTGCTCCTATAGCGGCTGTTTTATTTTCTTTCAAACCTCGTTCATAAAGCATCAATTGTTGTAGATAGTAATCGCCTGTGATAGTTTCGGATGATTTGACGAGCTCAAAATAAACTGATACCACAAAATGGAGACCAGAAGATTCGAAATATAAATATCCGGCTTTGTCGAAGATGTTGATTCGTCTACACTTAGTGTTATAGTAGTGTATCCACTTTTTATCGACAGTCACGATACGATACAATAAAAAAAAATCTCAACTATTTCTCCGCTGAAGCAGCTGTTCAGACGTGACAAGATGTCATTCGATGTATCTCAGCTTCAACTCGTAGGGTACCCAATGTACTTGCTTTTGAATCATTCCTATTGGTTTGAAACATTTTGAAACTGTTGTGTGATCAACTTTTAATGATTCTGCAAGTTCAGCTTGTACCTGACATGAAGTAATGAAGTAATTCTTCGACTTCAAAAATTGTCGGTTTTTCAGAGCGTTCTTTATTTTTAACATCAAAATCATTATTTTTGAATCGTCTAAACTAATCTCACTATCTTGTTTTCGACAGAGCCCCGTAAAGAATTCTGTGTGTTTTAGCTGAAGATTTTTTTGAGTAAAGTAGTGCAGTAAAATTTCCCGCAAATACACTTTCTTTGACACGAAATCCGACATTTTTAACGCTATACAACGTTGTTTACACTTCAGCGAAATAGCATCCACTGAATTTAAAAGCGGTCTTATAGGACTTCCTTATAGATGCGTTACCACCTGAAACTATATGCACGAATTTCTGGGAACGCCATCTTTCGAAAAAAGGAAGAATTTATTGAAGGCCATAATATATATATATATATATATATATTTATATATATATATGTGTGTGTGTGTGTGTGTGTGTGTGTGTGTGTGTGTGTGTGTGTGTGTGCTTAAAAAGTGTATGTATATAATTATAGATATCAATATATATATTTGTAATTGTTACATATATTATATTATTCATATATTATATATGAGTGGTACTTATTTGAAAGCGCTCAATATCAGTGATAGAGCTGACATATTCATATGGATAGGTGTCAGTTTTTAAACCTGGATTTCACGCTCTTGCGATCGTCAGACAAAGTGATTAATTTTTTTTTAATTGGCTATATGTAGGGCTGCGTATATTCGTGTATTTTCGTGGAAGTGGGAGGAAAATATGTCGTCATGACAGACGCAGACATATATACACATTTGTACAGCCATTGACATGCGCAAATACACACACACACACACTCGCGTCCGCCTACCAATCTATATCAATATATATATATATTAGGCATTTATCTCTAGAGTAGAAAATTTTAATAACATTTACCACTTCTGTGACTTACGCGTTCCTCTTCAGAATTGAATTGAGTTCTTCCGGTGACTGGCGTGTGTATAGACCGCTTATTTATAACACGCTAAAATTTCCCTTCTCTGATTCCATGCGCCTATGGCTTAGGGAGTAGGATCTCCGATGCTCACCAAATCGGCCGGGTTCGATCCCGGCTGGATGTAAGTGGATGTCGAGCCCCACTGATGAGCTGTTATGCTGTGATGCAGCGCAACCGGCTTGTATATGGATGAATAATATATATATATATATATATTCATCTGCAGAGAGATCTGTTTTGCTGTATCACAGCTCATCAGTGCAGTTAGACATCTGATGACGTCTAACCAGGATTTAAACCTGACCGAACTGACATCAGTCGGCGATTCTACTTCTGAGCTCGGTAGAAGAAAGCAGACTTTTAGTGTGTTATATACAATGTAAACATACGACAGTAGCTGAGAGTGTTCAAATTGTTCAAATTCATTACTGAATGAACGATCCGTAGATGCTTGATATTAATTTAAGCTAAAATCAGTTTGCCCACAGTCGATCAAAAACAACAACACGTCGACGATTAAGAACGTTGTTTGCAATTGTTTCAACGAAACAAGAACGAGTTTTTGCGTAAATACATGACAATGGATGAAACATGGATCCACCACTTAACTCCGGAGTCAAATAGGCAGTCAGCTGAGTGGACAACAGCAGGTGAAAGCCGTTCAAACCGCCAACTTCACAAACATCAGCAGCAAGGTTCTGGCTTACCTATTTTGAGATGCGCAAGTTATATTGTTCATCGATTACCTTGAGAACGGAAGAACCATCAATAGTAAATATTATATAGCTTTATTGGTGAGTTTAAATAAAGAAATCGCCCAAACACTGCCACAAATTAAGAAGAAAAAAAGGATCTTTCATCGAGACAACGCATCGCATCACAAGTCGATCGTAATGGTGGCAAAACTACGAATTGCACTTTGAATTGTTTACGCCTCCACCCCATTCTCAAGATATGGCCCCCAGCGACTACTGGCTGTTTGCAGACCTCAAAAGAATGCACTAGGTCGAGAGATTTGTCTTCAAAGAAAAAGTGATATTGGAAACTGAGGCGTATTTTGAGGTCAAAGTAAAATCTTTCTATAGAGAAAGCATTGAATCGTTAGAAAAACGTTGAAATCAGTGTATGTTCCTAGAAGGAGACTATGTGTATAAATAAAGTCGAAGTTTGCCTAAAAGTTGTTGTTTTATTAGTTACGCCCGGGATTTATGGAGTGATGTGTTTGATCAAGATCTTTGATGGACACAATTTTTTTTAGAATCAATGTACAGAGTTCATAAAAATAAAAGGTAAACATATTTTCGGGTGGTCTTTCGCGCGCTGATTTGACTTTCTCCAAGACGCTTCACTCAAAATCAATAAAAATCGAGTTCCTGCTAAATAAAGTTTTGGTGCTTTGATAGGCGACAAAAAATTTAACTGACAAACCGGATGTAGCAAAAATTATGGATAATATTGCTTTTTGCGATCGTTCATTTTTCCGAAATGCTTATTTGCATTCCAACAAAACTAGCGTTTTTTTTTTGTAACATCTACCTTACCTACGTAAGGCCACATCTCATTAAATACATCGGTTCTCGTCCGATCACCGAAGTTAAGCAACATCGAGCCTGATCAGTACTTAGATGGGTGACCGCTTGGTAATACCAAGTGATGTAAGCTCTATTTTGGGTATGCGTTGTGGTGCATTAGATATCGGCTCGGAACGAGAAATCGGGGGTGCGAGTTCGAATTCCAACCAATTCCATGATTGCATTCATTGCGCGCAAATACCTTTGGGAAAGTTATTAATCCGTCTCTTCCTTCCAGTTATGGGTTAAATAACAGGACAGATTGGGTTCTATAGCCTTGGTTGGCAACCAGTCTAACGCAGAAAGCAATGGCAACTTACTGCTGGATAATCTTCTGCCCAGTCAGTTATGTTTCTTTCGAGACATGTTCGCCCAACCGTGTATTACGTATGGCACTTAACTGACTGACCTTATCATACGCCATAAAATTTCATTTTTTCTACAAGATGCAAAACCCTCCGACGTTGCGAGGACAATGCATCCACTTCTTCTTGATTACAACGTTATGGCATCACATTACAGGCTCTAGTAACGCCCGCCGCCGTACTTTCAATTGTACAAACATCATTTCCGTTTACTGCCACAATCAGCAAAAAACAATACTTACTTTGCATTTTTTTTAACTTACGCGTCACGGACCGGACACTTCATAATGAAGCTTTTTGAGTAAATACTTGACCTTACCATTTCAACATAACCACTAAAAACCCCGAGCAACGCCGGGCTATACAACTAGTCAAAATATATAATACTAGCAGTATAGCCCGGCGTTGCTCGGGTGTAATGAAAGCTTTAAAACGAATCCATGGTCCTGGAGCTCAGACTCTTTGGACGTTGGCAGAAAGACTAAAAGGCAATAGTTGTTTTCAGTTAAAGCGAAACCGTAGACTGAAAAAAAATGAATGTAAGTAAGTCAAATTTTGATTTCCTGGTATCGATATCAAATAAGTATTTTTCGTCGTAAACTGAATTTTGAAGGCTAAATATGTCCTCTGAATAAATGGTATCATGGCTGAGAATAGGAACTACAATTATACCTACTTAGAGCCAAAACCGAAGCAAAAACTAAAATGAAAGGACTGAAAAAGATACAGATATACAGGCAGATAAACAGACACATACACAAACATCTTGCACTATTGTAAGAACTGCAATCTTGAAACTTCTGAATATCGTTTCTTATGTTTTTGTCTATGAGTGTATCAAATTTGATTAAAATTGGACCTCTTCTTCTATAACCCGATTTTTTAGATTATCGATTTTCGATATTTATCGGGGGTACCTCAATACAAAAACTAGCTAAGAACACTCGCAGACGCTTATAGCACAACTGTGTAAATTTTCAAGAAATTGGTTCAGCCATTTCGGAGTCTATAGGTAACGGACACACACACAGAAAAAGTTCCATTTATAAGTAAGTTTAGATTAAGATAGAATAAATATTAAAAAAGCTTAATTGCAATGCCTTGCCAGTTTTCAATATTAAACACACACACACACTCACACACACAGAGACGTATTTATGTGTGTGTGTACCTGAAATCCATATCAGTGGTTTACCTGAATCTTGTGAATGAAATTGGATACATGGTGAGACAGAGCTGTTTAGCTGCAACCGAGTAACAAGTCATTGTGACCAAGGATTCCAGTGTACTGGTTTTGTCCAAAATGCTGATCAGGACAGATTACGCTCTCTCTCTCTCTCTCTCTCTCTCTCTCTCTCTCTCTCTCTCTCTCTCACACACACACACACACACACACACACACATTTCTCCCACAGCTTCTCTCCTTCACTCTCTCCTTCTCCCACTCCTTCTATTCCTTTCTCTCTCTCTCTCCTTCTCGCTCTCCCTCTCTTACACTTTCTCCCTCTTCTTCTCTCGCTCTTTTTCTTCTCTCAATCACTTCCTTTTTCTTTCCGTCATTCTCTTCCTATCTTTCACTCTGTTTCTCTCCTTCTTTCTCTCTCTTCTTCACTCTCTTCCTCTCCGCTCTCTGTTTCTTTCTCTTTCTCTGTCTTTCTTTCTCTTTATTTCTCTCTCCTTTACACTCTCCCTCTCCTTCCCACTCTTTCTCTCTCTCCTTTATTCTTCCCCTCTTATTCATTCTTTTTCTCTCTTTCTCTCTCTCACTCCTTCACTCTTTCCGTCGCCTTCATCCTCTGTCTGTCACTTTGACTCTCATCTTCACTTATTCCCTCTCTTCTTTCTTTCTCTCTCCTTCACTCCGCCCTCTCCATCACTCTCTTCCTTCTAACTCTCTCTCTCTCTCTCTTTCCCAGAAACTGTAACTGAGGTTTGCTTCGTATAGTTGCAATATAAACCACAGGTGGGCTTTGTAGATGCTTGGAAACAAAAGTGTCTGAGCCCGTGACTGTAACAGGGATTGCATAACCACCTTAGCAGAGAAGTGTTCTCGACAAACGTAAGTAGCCAGTTATGTATTGAAAGAGAAAATATATTTTTGTTGGTATTTCACGTGAGTGAGTGATTGAATGAGTGAGTGTGAGAGTGAGTGAGTGTATGAAAGAGTGAGTGAGTGATTGAATGAGTGAGTGTGAGAGTGAGTGAGTGTATGAAAGAATGAGTGATGAGTGAGTGAGTGATTGATTGAATGAGTGAGTGTGAGAGTGAGTGAGTGTATGAAAGAGTGAGTGAGTGATTGATTGAATGAGTGAGTGTGAGAGTGAGTGAGTGTATGAAAGAGTGAGTGAGTGAGTGATTGATTGAATGAGTGAGTGTGAGAGTGAGTGAGTGTATGAAAGAGTGAGTGAGTGAGTGATAAAAAGAAAGAAAGAGAGAGAAAGAGTGAGTGAGTGTGTATGTGAGGGAGAGAAAACTAGATCGCCACCTAAGAATACTTGCAATACGAAATGTATAAGCATTACCCTCCCTTCAAGCTGGGATCTGTCAGATCAAATCTGAATAATTATGCTGGTGTATTAAATAACACATTACCAAAAGTCGTAACCGTCTATGCTAATGTAAGAAGAGAGCATCTCGAGGCGTCTGGGATTTTGACCGCTATTCACTGCAGATGTCACGTCGAATATTAAGACTTTTCCTTCTCTTGATTTCTTGAGTTAATTGTGTAAAGAGTCTGGTTACGTCTTCCCTCCTATTTCTCTCCTACTTTCCTCATGATTTTCCTTACACGCCTTAATACTTCGAAGTCGCTATGCCTTCCCAAGAGACAACCATCGATCTCTCGAGATTCTGATTTTCGGTATGAAACATTTACAATAGAACTTATAATAGAACTTTCTACAGTTAATTTTGGAATTAGTATATTTTTGTTTATCACATTGACTGTCATGTCACCATATATTGGTGACAAGACATGTCAGTGAACGCTCTCTGTCCAAATACTCGTCACGGTTATATAAACCTTCCAAGTTGTTTCACACAAATATTAGAGAGACGCTATGCTTTTATATATATATATATATATATATATATATATATATATATATATATATATATATATATATAAAAGCATAGCGTCAATCGTTTCACCCCAAGCAAGGCATTCCACTGCCGCTCTTGCGCTTGGGGCTACATAGGGGAAGGTAAATAGAAAGAGTGGTTAGATATAGGAAATGTCAGAAGGGGGCGGGGTGATAGGTAGTTGGGAGGATGGGAAGAGTGTTTCAAAGGATGGAATCCAGTTATTGAGTTAGGAGCTGTCTGTTGACCTTTCATTTGAACACCTGGAGATTGTGGCCGTCGGGGAAGCAGTCATGTGGAAGGGAATTCCACAGTCGGGAAGTACGAGAAAAGAAGCTGTTGGAGTAGAAGTTGCGGTTGCATTTTATCGGTTTCACTGTAACAGAGAGGGATCTAGTTGCTAATCTACGGAAGCACATTCTCTGGGAGTTTTATATCTGATACAATTATTCTTTGGAGTTTTCCGCAATTTTGTTTTATCAACATCTTAATATTTTTATGCATTATTATGAATAATTATATGAAGAAAAACTCAACACGTAATTTAGTTGAATTTCCCTTTGTAAATATCATATTGCTCTGGATAACATCCATTGAGCTCTCTATGTAAATATAACACTTAATATTTTATATTAAGTTGATCTTGTTGTGTTGGATTATCCTCGCCGTTTACGGACTGGACATCTACACACACACACACACACACACACACACACACACACATATATATATATATATATATATATATATATATATATATATATATATATATATATTGTCCTACATTCTATGGCATGACTCGAAGTTTTTCGTAAAGCAATCATCAGGTGCAAATTTGGAACTGATAGTTTAATAGATATGAATTTAAGTTCACTCGATGTTCATGTTAATTAAATCTTCTAACGTTAAGTTACTGCTTTTATAATAACAAGATTAAAAATTTAAATCTTCTGACATTACCTATTGATAAATATTTAAATATAAAATTAAAATATAGAATAAAAATATTTAAAATATTAAAATAAAAGGGAGAATAAAACAAAAGGGCGTAAATCATAAAATGTAAAAATGTAAAACTTTAAATATTCTAATACTACATGTAGATAAATAAATCAAATTTTTAAATTTTAAATAAAAAAAATAAATTAAAATAAAAATAAATATTAATATTAAATATTAAATATTAAGCAATTTTTTCTTCATTTCTAATGAAATTTGCTTAATACTTTTCTTAGGAAATTGAGGTAGTCTTTCGTTACCTCAAAGCACTTTTTGGATATTCTGTTAGTTAAGTACCATACGTGATACACGCTTGAGCGATCATATCTCTTTCGAGAAATGACTGACTGGACAGAAGATTTTCCCGCAGTGGGTTGTCATTACTTTTTGCGGTAGACTGATTGCTAACCAATGCTTTAGAATCCAAGCTGTTGTTTAATCCAAAGCTGGAGAGAGAAGAGACAGATTAATATCTTTGCCAAGGGTATTTGCGTGTAAGTGAATGCACCAAAATCAACAGGAATTTGAACTCGGATCTCCGATTTCTTGTTCCGAGCGATATCCACTGTAACACAACGCATATCCTGGACAATATTCAGTGAAACGGGATTTATAGTTATTTTGTCATTTTTCCACGTCATCATATATTTCTAAGTAATATATTCCTGCAAAAAATGCATATATCTCTTCCCAGAGTTAGTTAATTGATTCTTTAATTTCTGTTTTTATAATTAAAGTTAAAAGAATGAACCGAACATCTGAATATAAACTTATTTATGAATGGAACTTTCTTTCTCTGTGTGTGTATGTGTCCGTTAGCTATAGACTCCGAAACGGCTGAACCAATTTTCTTGAAAATTTACACAATTGTACTATAAGCCTCTGCGAGTGTTCTTAGCTAGGTCTTGTGTCGAGGTACCCCCGATAACTATCGAAAATCAGAAAAACTGGTTATAGAAGGAGTGGTCCGATTTTAATCAAATCTGATACACATAACAAATTCAGAAGTTCCAAGGTTGCAGTTCTTACAATAGTGCAGAAAATCGATAATGTATATATAAAAGGCAAGATGAGTTTGTGTGTGTGTCTGTTTATATGCCTGTTTGTCTGTATTTTTTTTAACCCTTTTATTTTAGTTTTTGCTTCGGGTTTGGCTCTAAGTAGGTATAATTGTAGTTCTTAGTCTTAGCCATGATACTATTTACTCAGAAGACTTATTTAGTCTTCAAATTTCAGTTTATGACGAAAAAATCTTATTTGATATCGATAGAAGGAAATCAAAATTTGACTTACATCCATTCATTTTTCTTTCAGTCTACGGTTTCGCTTTAACTGAAAACAACTATTGCTTTTTAGTCTTTAGTGCCAACGTCCAAAGAGTCTGAACTTCAGGAACATGGATAAGTCTTAAAGCTTTCATTACACCCGAGCAACGCCGGGCTATACTGCTAGTTAACTATAACGAAAGATAATATTTGGTTACAATCATAAGACCCAGCCTAACAGGCGAATTACAAATAGCAAATATTAAATTTAAGCAAGTATAAAAAATTAAGTTGTTAGGGCGCCGCTCCTATTTGACTACAAATGGATTGTTCCCATTGCTATATATAGCAATGGTGGATTCTCTATAAGAGAGTCGAAGAGAGTCACTAGACTGACGAATCTACAACACTGTCAGCTCTCTGCCTTCGCGTAGAGGGCGCTCTCTGCTTCCAAGCAGAGAGCATTAACCCAGTCGTGGTTCCGCCGAAGGGTAGAACCACGACTGGGCAAAAATAGACAGACATTTTTTGGCCCGGCTATATGGCCGGGAATACCCACAATAAAATGACCATGTGTCACATCCAGCCTTGCGTGGGAAGGCTAGTAAATACAGTCGTAGAGAGTCACTAGACTGACGACTCTACGACACTGTCAGCACTCTGCCTTCGGGTAGAGGGCGCTCTCTGCTTCCGAGCAGAGAGCAATAACCCAGTCGTGGTTCCGCCGAAGGGTAGAGACACGACTGGGCAAAAACAGACATTTTTTGGCCGGCCCATATAGCCCGGAAAGCCCAGATATAAACTGACCATGTGTCATATGTTGCCCTTACTGGGAGGGATGACTAAATAATGAGTCGTAGAGAGCCACTTGAGAGTCTCTAATGAGTTACTGAAGAGTCTGTGCGAATCAGTGAAGAGTTAGTCACCCTTCCGGTAGCGTACCGGAAGTAATCACGTATACACACGTCTTACGACGGATTGGACTCTTGTATCTTTCTATTGTAAATAGTACTAATCTCTTCTGTACATACTAACCGTCCTTCCGCGGAAAACAACTTATATTCTGATACTGTTGTTGAGTTATTCATTTATACTTGGCGACATAACATAAGTACAATATTATTTTAAGAGAGGACGGTAAATATGACACCGAAATCCGAAAAGCAACTGGTATTTCCAAGTTCCCAAATATCTAGATACAAAGCAGCTTCGAGGTTGCATAAATGCAGTATAGTACGATGATCGGTTTTTCGCTGTAATGTGACTGCAAGCCTAAACGAACGGAAACAAAAAAATCAAGTATGTTACCCAAAATCGGTCATGTGACACCTCCCTCGGGTCGCATGTCGTCTGATGGCCTCGACACAGTAGCTGGTCGTCAAATCGTCTATTATAACCACGCTGTAAATTCTGATCCAAGGAAATTTCAAACGGCCGAAAAACCCAAAGCTTCTGATCAACTTTCGAATAAACAATGCAAAAATATGTATTACATTTCTATTCTTTTCGATTTCCAGTTAGTTTTTAATGTTTTTCAGATTTTACAAGTTTGTAATAAGTATTTTTAAACATAATTCAACTCATATCGCGATTGACAATAAACTACAAAATCAACAATACCACTTGTAATAATTTCTTTTGCTCCGTCGTATTAAAATTAGGATTATATTTTTATTCTTTTTCACATGCAGTATTACAAGGCAATCTTAAACAAGGCAATTACGTGTTACAGAACAAGGATAAGTCGGGATATTTTTTATTCTTTTTGGATTGAAAAATGTTAAAATGAATTATGCGGAATAAATTTCTTTAAAGTTAGGTTATTTTCCTATTTTCTCATTTATTTATTACCAGATTACATGTTAAAATTCTAATATGTACTTTCTGATGAGTGGAATATACGTTCCTGGCGTAAATAGGTCATGGCTATGAGAATTTAGTGAACGCCCGCCTGCTGTATGCGACCAGTTTTTTGATGGCAGTAGGATTGTCGCATACGACAGGTGCCACTGTTTATAGTATTGAGCTGTGATAATGCTTAGTTCCAAGATTGTTGGTTGTCAGTGGTTTACTGATAAAAATATATTTTGGCAAGAAGTTCTTTTGTTGGAAAGTCCTCGATATCAGAATAGAGACAAAGCGTTAATAGGATTAATGCTGATAAGTTTGTCACTTAACTGAGCAGAGTCATGCAAAATTTGATGTTTAGTGAAGGCACCGTTATGGTGTCCTCATTCGTCAGGGTTAAATTTTCAGGCTGATGTTGAGTCCCTGTTTTCTTTCTTTTTGTCTTAAGAATACAGCAAGAAATCATACAACAACCAAAATAAGAAATAACGATATATATATTAAACTCAGCAAAATACAAAGAACTCTGTTAGTAGAACGATAAATACGGGTTTGAAAATGATACTAGAACTGGGACTTGCAATGCTCGCACGGTAACAGTCTTGGCTATCTCTGCCTATCGCTCTCTGCCTTATGCTGATCTGCTTATGCCGATCTGCTCTCACCTCTCGTGAGGGGAAGTATATGTAGTAGTGGTAAGAAGAGTTCAATCCGTTGAATGGGTGATACCACCATGACACTTGTTTAAATAGAGCTTGGTGTAATTTTATATTTTGATATGTAAGTAATCTACAGGTGGTTGATGGTATTTTACTGCTTTTGTTATGTTGATTCCTTTTTAATGTACTATTTTCTTTTTATTGTACAGATGGTTGATTTTTTATTGCTTTATATTCGGCGCATGAATAGGTCTTAATTGCTTTATAATTAGTTGGTTTCTTCTTGTTATTCTTTTTATTTTGTTGAGTTGACCTTTTTCTGGCCGACTTAATATATGCGACCGCTTAAAATATTGTTTAGATCTTAGTTAAGCGTTTGTATACTTGTGTGTATTTTTGTTTGTAAGATTTGACAAATAACATTAACACAAACGAAAAGTTTTACATACGAGTGACCGAAACAACCTTCCAAGAAGAATTCAAAAATAACAAAACATCACTCAACACAGAAAAGTACAAGAAAAATACAGCACAATCAAAATATACATGGAATCAGAAAGCAAACAGCAGAGTGAGAATTTAGCCCTGACGAGTGAAGTGATCATAACGGTGCGGTGCCTTTGGGAAACTTCGAAGTCGGCATGATTCTGGTCAGTTAAGTGGTAAAACATCATATATATATATATATATATATATATATATATATATATATATATATATATATTGTTGGGACGCCTGCGCCTATTCGGCTATAATGGACTATTCGATTACTATGTAAAGTAATGGTGGCATCTACGTGGGGTAGAGAGTGTGCCGAGCAGCCGATCGACAAGTCAGTCGTAGACTTCCGGTGACGACCCGGAAGTACCCATTGCTCATACTACGTCTTACGACGGTTGAGACGATTAACCTTTATTCTTGTATTGGATACTAATAACCTTTGTAAATACTATTTTCACGGAATACAACAATTAACCTATTCCTGTTGTTGAGTTATTTATTCTTACTCACGACATAACATATATACATATATATAATCATTTCACCCGAAGCAAGGTATTTACTGCCATTGTCGCGCAGGGGGTTACATAGGGAAGTGATGAGAAAGAGGGGTTAGTTATAGGAAATGTCAGGAGAAGGGTAATAGACGGATGGGAATACCTAGAATGAGTTTAGAGTAAATAAAAAAAGAGCTTGAGAGAATGGATGCGAGTTAGTGAGATAGGAGATATCTATTGACCTTCCACTTAAACTCCTAGAGATTGTAGCTGTCAGGGAAGCAAGTATATGGAAGGGAATTCCACAGGTGGGAAGTGCATGAAAAGAAGCTGTTGGAGTAGAAAATATATATATATATATATATATATATATATATATATATATATATATATGGGTATGTGTGGGGTGTTATTTTCTAATAATTTCATGAAAAATGTACCTAGATGTGTAAGCGTTTGGGAGAATCAGGTGCTGTAAGCTTGGATGTGAGGATGGGGTAATGGATAATATCTCCAAACTGTGTTCCAGTTACATGCAAATACCCTTGTGAAAAGTATGAATCCACCTATTTTCTTCCAGCTATGGGGGAATTAGTAAGTCATGTATTCTTCTTCTTCTTCTATGTGCCCTGCTCTTTCAAGACGTAGGCGATCATGGCTTTCCACATCTCCCAATCTCTGGTGGCTCTTAGCACGCATTCTCCTGTTCACCATGCAACCCTCGTTCCGTCATCCACCTGATCAGATCCTTCAAATATGTTATCCGCTGCTTTCTCCTGTCTGTTTTTCCGTCTATCTGGCCTGTTAGTATCAGGTTCTCCAAGCCCTCCTTCCTCATTGCATGTCCTAGGAAATTTAGCTGTCTCTTCCTGATGCTCAGTATTAATTTTATCTTGCCTGTTAGTATCAGGTTCTCCAAGCTCTCTTTTCTCATTGCATGCTCCTGGAACTTTATTTGTCTCTTATTGACGTTCAGTATTAATTTCCTTTTCTTTTCCATCCTTTCCAAAACCTCATCATTGCTCACATGCTCGATCCATGATATTCGCAGCATCCTTCTGTAGAACTACATTTCAGCTGCTTCAAGTTTTTATTTCATCTTCAAAGATATTGTCCAACATTCACTGTCATATTGAAAAACCGACATCACAAAGCAATCCGGTACTCTCCTCTTTGTTTCTAGCGAAATTGTCCTATTTCTTAATACTGTATTCAACGTCTGGATTGCTTCCTTCACAATGCTAACTCGTATTCGGATCTCAGTGAAATTATTATCACAATAAAATTCTAATAACCTAAAAACATTTTTTGGCTTTAAATAACGTGCAAATGGTCGATAATCCGTAGAAAACAAATCAATCAATATTTCATGTTACCTCTGTTGTTATAGTAGTAGTAGTAGTAGTAGTAGTAGTAGTAGTAGTAGTAGTCGTATTAATCAGATGATGGGCAGGTAATGTAACGGTTATCGCTGCAGACAGTGTTATCGGCGAGTACATAGTCTGCCCTGCTCTCATGCCTTCGCTTCTCACTAATATCCCCTGAGAAAAGCATGACTATCTCCAGGGCTCAAAGTTACTTGCAGTTTATATTTTTCTTTAGCATATCTACATATCATGTATATATTTCATGTGCCGTGTCCCTTCAGAACGTAGGCGATCATGGACTTCCATTTGACTTTTCTTGTCGCTCTCAATATATTTTCCCCTGATATAATCTCTAAGTCCTGATCCGCCAACCTTTTGCTCAAACCTAAGAAGTACGTCTCGCGTCACTTTCCTCTGTCTCTCCTTCCATTTATCCGACCAGTGAGTATAAAGTTCTCCAGGCCCTCCTTCCTCATTACGTATCCCAGGAACCTAATTTGTCTCTTCGTGATACTTTCTTCTCGTTTGCATCCTTTCCAACACCTCATGGTTGCACACGTGCTCTGTCATTGGTATCCTCAGCATCCTTCTGTAAAACCAAATTTCTGCTGTCTCAAGCCTATTCTTCATCTTTGATGAGATCGTCCACCATTCGCTTCCATACAGAATGACATACACTGCCGGCCATAATTATTAGGCCACCCTAGATTTTTTTAAAATGTGTTTCATACTATTTTTAGTATTTGTTGCCAAGTGGATAATTCTAAATGAAAATAGAATGTTTTTTTTATTATTAATTTGCAAAATTTTACAAGGCAGCAAGGAAACCTTTGCCAGGCAAATAAGAAGATGCTAGCATTGGAAAGAGATCACAAAAACTGGACACCAGAACAGCTGATTTGATGTACATGTAATTGTGCAGTATTAACAAAAGAACAATACAATTATATTGAGAATTATCCACTTGGCAACAAATACTAAAAATAGTATGAAATACATAATTTCTTTAAAAAAACTGGGATTGCCTAATAATTATGGCCGGTAATAGATATATATATATATATATAGCAAATCTACAGGGTGCGATGGGTAAATTATCGCTTTTTGCCTTGCAGAATTTTGCAAAGTGATGATAACAAAAGAATCATTCTTTTTTTATTTAGAATTATCCACTTGGCAATACATACTAAAAATAGTATAAAATCATTTCTTTTTAAAAAAATAGTATAAAATCATTTCTTTTAAAAAACTGGGTTGGCCTAATAATTATGGCCGGTAGTGTATATCACATAGCAATCGAGCATTCTTTCTTAAACGTTTTTCTTGTGTAGACTTAGTTGAAATAAAAAAAAATATTTATTAAACAGTGTATCCGCTTCTGCATTACACAATTCTGATTAAAGAAAAATTTGTCTTCCGGCAGGGATTAAACATCTGTTCGTTTTCTACTTGAAAAACGGTTTTATTCCTCAGCTTTACTGCTGTGCCACAAAAGACTTCCCAACAAAGGCGTTTTTCCTTATTTTACTCAGATAAGTGTAATACGTGATACATGCTTAAGCGATCAAGACTCGAAAGCGATATGACTGACAGGGCAGAAGATTTTCCCGTACTAGATCGCCATTACTTCCTACGGTAGACTGGTTGTCAAGCCAGGTCATAGAACCCAGTCTATCCTGCTATTTAACTCAGAGCTGAAGAGGGAAGCAACGGATTTATCAAGGGTATTTGTGCCAAAAGTGAATGCAACGAATTCAACTGAAATTTAAACTCGATATAAAGCATATTCCCTTTAACTACGACTAGCATCATAGACCAGTGTTTCCCGTGCAACTCAGAACCTTTTAGTTGTAGGAGTCGGTTATATAAAAAATACTTATATAAAAAATTGTTCAAAAATTTAAAAAATGTATTTTCTTTTATTTTGCGTAAACGTGATTTGATGTTTTGTGTGACAATGTAAACAATATTGTGTCAAAATTAGTGGGGAAAATATTTACATTTTTGTTGACTAAATGAATTTAACATAAAAATAAAAATTATTTATTTTGTTTTACTGAAATTAGAAATATAAAAACTATTACGCTCTCAGTTCAGAAGTTTTTTTTTTTAAATATTTCTTTTGTTTCAAAACTACGGGAAAAAATATTAAGATTTTTTTATTGACCAAATGAATTTTTAAAACGTCGGAATAAAAATTAAATATAAAGGCTCGTTTTTTTTAGTCGCGTTTGACACGTGTAATTTGATTTCTATGACGTAATCTAGTAACCATCTTAGATCTTAGATAATTTACGGAGCAAATGTAAACAATCGGCTCCATTGGCCAAAAAGTGCGAAATGGAAATTTACTGAACTTAAACTCAAAAAGTATGCGTCGACCTGACTTCCCTGTAGATATGGGTCCCTAGAAATGGCGTAGCTGAAAAAATTTAGGAGCTAATAGGGAACAGTCACACACAGACTCACAGATTGCCTTATATATATAGATATATATATAGATTAATTTTTCTCAAGAAATTCTATCTGTTCAATTTCGTATTCGAAATATAACCAAAGAATTAATACATTGAGCTTATTCTTATCATATTATAGTGAATATATATTATTTAAAATAAGCGTTTTATTATTAAATAACTGTTATAGTGACCTATCTATAGGAATCGACTCTTCTTCGTCAATAAATACTAACCTGAGTAATTTCCGGGGACGTAGCTGTAAAGCAGTTGTGTGACAGTCTAGAGACAGTTGAGACGCAGCGTAACCATACCTTTCGGACTTACACTCTTACAGTCTTAATTCTGTTCTGTTATTCTAATACAGTGTTTGCACGAACCTTCATGTTTCTGCATCTTTCTTCCTGGCCATAACAAGCCACAACAACTCAGCGACGAAGCTTCGCAACAACAATATCAATGACAACAAATTATTTATACTATTTACACTGTTCGGACTGTTTTCCTCATCTTTGTTGCCATATTGACGACGATTCAGCCATTTTACGCTCCGGCCTTCTTCTATATCTGACTATATTTCTGAGAAGATGCATTGTAATTATTTATAATTATTGTCTTTTTTTTGCACTATTTACATTGTTCGGTCTGTTTTCCTCATCTTTGTTGCCATATTGACGACGTTTCAGCTGGTGTACGCTCCGGCCTTCTTCTATATCTGACTCTATTTCTGAGAAGAGGTATTGCAGTTATTTATACTATTTACATTGTTCGGACTGTTTTCCTCATCTTTGTTGTCATATTTGCAACGTTTCAGCCGTTGCAAGCTCCGACCTTCTTTAGTTGATTAGAATTTCGAACTAAATACTACATTTCGCTCACTGGACTAGATTGTTCTACTTCCACATGTCATTACGCTTCCAGATGACTCAGTATCAGTTTTCTCCATTTAAATGTACTTTCTATGCATTTTGTTCATCTCTGGTGTAGCTGTATCGGACTAAAGCTGTTTTTACCTGGACCATGTAAATAGTGTAAATAATTACAATGCCACATCTCACAATGATAGACAAATAGCAAACATTTTTTTCCTAAAATATCACTTGATTGGAGTAATACTGGAAGGCAAGTTATTTGAGACATGATGTAGAAAATTAATCATAAAATAAAAAAATGAAACAAAATTAATGAAATTCTCTTTAACACTGTATTTTAAATACATTTCCACAAGCCATTCGCTAAAGATGATAAGCAGCTTAACTTTGCCAACTGTGAGCGAAATGATTTAACTATGTTATGGCGATGGAGTTGTGCCAAATTAACTTTAATGCAAAACAAAATAACGACATCAGAAAATTTAAACCTTCACATTATAACTACAACTAGCAGTATAACCCGGCGTTGCTCGGGTGTAATGAAAGCTTTAAAACTAATCCATGGTCCTGAAGTTCAGACTCTTTGGACGTTGGCACGAAAGACTACAAAGCAATAGTTGTTTCCAGTTAAAGCGAAATCGTAGACTGAAAGAAAAATGAATAGTTGTAAGTCAAATTTTGATTTCCTGGTATCGATATCAAATAAGTTTTTTTCGTCGTCAACTGAATTTTGAAGGCTAAATAAGTCCTCTGATAAATGGTATTATGACCGAGACTAAGAACCACAATTATACCTACTTAGAGCCAAACCCGAAGCAAAAACTAAAATAAAAGGACTGAAAAAATACAGACATACAAGCAGATAAACAGACGCACACACAAACATCTTGCCATTTATATATATATATATATATATATATATTATCGATTTTCTGCACTATTGTAAGAACTACAACCTTGAAACTTCTGAATATCGTTTCTTATGTATTTGTCTATGAGTGTGTCAAATTTGATTATAATCGGACCATCCTTCTATAACCCTATTTTTTCGATTATCGATTTTCGATGTTTATCGGAGGTACCTTGACACAAAACCTAGCTAAGAACACTCACAGATGCTTATAGTACAACTTGGTAAATTTTCAAAAAAATCGATTCAGCCGTTTCGGAGTCTATAGGTAACGGATATACACACACACAGAAACACACACACACACACACACACACACACACACACACAGAGATAAAGTTCCATTTATAAATAAGTGTAGATAACGGAACTTAAACTGATATTTTAAAAATCATTTTAACCCAAGCAAGTCAGGACCACTTACATGGGGTTACGGTGAAAAAAAGAAAAAAAACAAGTTAGAGGTGATGTCGAATAAAAGATAAATGATGAATGGGAATCAAGGAGATAGAAGATGTCAATTAAGGTTGCATTTAAAATTTTGGAGATTGTAGTTATCGTAGTAAACGGAAAGGAGTTCCACAGACAGGAAATTCGAGAAAAGAAACTGTCAGAGTAAAAGTGATGGTTACATTTAACTATTTTAACCGGAAAAGAATGAAGAGGTTAAAAGCAAAACATATCTTGATATATAGCGTTGGTTTGTAACCAATCTACCGAAAAATTAACTACGAATATACATCAGGAAACCTCTAAGCTCTCTTTTCTAATATAACTTGAGCCAGTATGAAAAAGAAGTCTAAAAAAATTAACAGTATTTTCATTATTCGGACTATTGTCCTCATCTTCGTTGCCATTTGTACGACGTTTCGGCCGTTGTACGCTCCGGCTTTCTTCAGGTGCTAGGAACTTCTAACCGAACCATTTATGACAATCACTGGGGTATATCATTCTCATTTCACATGGCCTAGTGGATATAGACCTTGGTTAGTTCCTGACTTGACTCTAAGAGTTGTTTTTTTTTAATCGTATCACCCCGAGCAAGGCGGTAACGCCACTGATGCGCAGGGGGGGGCTACGTAATAGTGAAAAGATTGGAAAAGAGAAAGCCGGAAACCACATCCTAAACAGGGAACAAGGGATGAGCCTCTTAACCTGTTCAATAGATGTGGGTGCAGTGTGAACCGGGCGATAGATAGATCTATCTACTCCAATAAGTTCAATACCAGGTTACAGCAGCGGTGAACAAGTAACTTACAGGGTTAGAGGGAGATAACTCATGACTTTCAATCGTGGCATTACTATTACGCATCGATTTCAACGCGTCTTTAAGAATTCGATGCATATTTTATAGAAGGGTTTGTTTTTGACTTCAAAATACGCCTCAGTTTCTGATATCTCATTTTATATTGGTGCCAAATAGTCGTTGGGGTGCCAGATCTGGGGAATAGGGTGGATGCGGGAGCAATTCGACAAGCAGTTCATATAGTTCTGCTATCGTTTCGATTTACTTGTGTCACGGTGCGTTTTATTGGAGAAAGATCCCTTTTTTCTTCTTCATTTGTGGCCGATTTTTGACGATTTCTTCTTTCAAATGCACCAGTAATGATATATAATATCCGCTATTCTTTTGTTCTCAAGGCAATCGATGGACAAAATCCCTTGCACATCCCAAAATACAGAGGCCAAAACCTTGCCTGATGATGTTTGCATCTTTGGGCGCTTTGGACGGCTTTCACCTGCTGCTGACTGCCAATTTGACTCCGGATTGAAGTGGTGGATCCATGTTTCATTTCTTGTCACACATTTATGAAAAAGCTTCGTGTTCCTTTTAAACAGTTGCAAACAACACACTGAATCGTCGAGACGTTGTTGTTTTTGATTGTGAGCAAACACGGCACCTACTTTGAACACAGCATTTTCAGTGACAAAATGTTGATGCAAAATGGTGAATTTAATGACTTCTGATATGTTCAACTTCTCTGCTATCTCAAACAACTTCAATTTACGATTGACCAAAACAAGTTCGTGGATTTATTTTGGTGTTTTCCGGGACAACTGCTGATTTTGGGCGACCTGTGTGTTCGGCATAATTTGTGACTGTATGACCACGTTTAAAGTCAGCAAACCACCACTTATCCGTTGTTTTGCTTTGCTTGAACAGTATTTTTCCATCAGAAAGCAATGCTTTATTAATACACGAAGTCCAGATTTTTCTATTGTTTGTAAAATTTGAAACAGACGCTTCATTTAATAAATGTAATTTGTAAACTAATAATCCGATTGGGCCCAAATTTTGTCACCTGCAGTTTGAAGGTGAGTACTTCATATAAATCATATATTAGTGGAACCATCTATATGTCAAGCCCGGGACTTATTGTTTGATGTGCTATTTTACTTTTCTTTTTTTTTTTTAATATCACCCCAAGCAAGGCGGTAAGGCCACTGATGTGCAGGAGGTTACATAAGAGTGAGAAGATTAGAAAAGAGAAACCGGAAACCGCATCCTAAACAGGAAACAAGGGATAAGCCTTTTCACCTGTTCAATAGATGTGGGTGGAGTGTGAACCGGGCGATAGTTTATTCTATCTACTCCAATTGCTTATTTTCTTAAATTTATGAATTGGAATATTGGAGCAACACAATCGTTTTTTTTTCCAATCATTTTTAGTAATTTGTACTTGTCTCTTGGCAAGCTAATTTTAACTAGTTTTATCTTGTGAAAATTTAACGGTTTTCTTTTTTTTTTAATATTCTGATGAATCTTTATTTTGTCAGTTAATGATTACATACACACATGGCCAATTCTATAATAACATATCCGTAGAATTTCCAATATTGCATCATTAAAGGTTTGAACTTAACAACTTTAACAAAATATTTCAATAACAATTATAAATATAAATTTGTCTCTCTTCTTCTTTCATATAATTTTTCTTTGCTTGCATTCGTTCTTTCTTGTAGTTACGGATTACTTTTCTCTCTTCTGTTCGTAATCATTCTCGTCTTCTTCTCGTCTTCTTCTCGTCTTCTTCTCGTCTTCTTCTCTTCCGTTTCCTTGCAGCCTCTCTTCGTTGTATTTTTCTTTCTCCCATTATTACGATTTTCTCCAGAAATATATTGCATTTCAAAAGATACTTAATTCCGTTCATTTCCGCAAAAGCCTGACACATGTAGGTATCTAGGTAGGTATTATGCTAATATAATATAAAGGCTACGACTTGTTATCTTCACAGCGAGAACCGAAGGACCAATTACCTAAAATAGATAAAAAATAAACAGCTGAAAAGAATTTTCATTAGTTAAAAGAATATCAAGATGAAGACAGGAAAGAAAAACTTAAAATTATTATTTGACGCGCAGACAAACTATAAATACAATAATACTCTTTTTCTCTCTCTTTTATAATAGACTAGCATCATAGCCCGGCGTTGCCCGTGCAACTCAGAATATTTTAGTAGTAGAAGAAGTTGCCAATGAGAGGAGTAGATGGAAATCATTTATTGAAAGTTGGAAAAAAAGAGCGGAGGTTGTTAGTAACCATTTTCAGCATTAAGAATAAGGCATTGAATGCATGTTGCTGTAGTATTCGAACGGAGTATAAAGTGTAGTTTTAGTGCCGGTCATACTTTTGTCTCCTTCTAAGGGGGATGGGGGTTCTTTGATCTGGAAATGAATAGAAAATATTTGCAGGAAGTGGAGTTAGTAATGAAGAAGATAGAAGTTTACCGGTTTCAAATGTAGATAGTCAAACTGAACCCAGTAATCTCAGTGCCAAGCCAGTAAAGCATGTATAGGGAGTTTGGCCAGTAGTGGTTTGGTTACAATTTTGTGCATTCTGTTCCTTTCGACACCACTCCCCTACGCCTAACTAGTCTTGGCTCTAACACATAAAAGTATCATCAAAAGGAGATTTTTTTTTACATATTTTGTTTTTGTTTGAAAAAACACTTTTTTTTTTTTTTATAAATATTTCATTTGTTTTAAAATTACGGGGAAAAATATTCACATTTTTTGTTGACCAACTTAATTTTTAAAACGTCGGAATTAAAATTAAATATAAAAGCTCATTTTTTTTTAATAACAAGATATTTTAATCGCGTTTGACACGTGTGATTTGATTTCTGTGACGTAATTCAGCAACCATCTTAGATCTTAGATGTTTTACGGAGCAAATGTAAACAATCTGCACCATTGGCCAAAAAGTGCGAAAGGGAAAATTGCTGAACTTAAATTCAAAATGTATGTGTCGACCTGGCTTCCCTGTAGATATGTGCTCCTAGAAAGTTTGAAGGCGTAGCTTAAAAAATGTAGGCGTGCATAAGGAACAGTCACACACAGACTCACAGATTGCATGTTATATATATAGATGATATAAATTTTACAGTAATTCTCTTTTCGTTTTATGTTTTCTTATTCGACGTTTTCTTCCATTTATCATGAGAGTTTCTGTGTACGTCTTCCGGCTTTGCTATGTTTTAGCTCTTGTCTGTGTGTGTGTCCATACTTCTTTCTAGAGCGTGACACACGTAGGTGCTAGGGTACTAATATAAAGATGTAAAATAAACGCAACTGGCTCGGTAAATGGGACTAGTTTTAAAACTTAAATGCTAATTAAAAAACTTCTAAATCTGTCATAAAGAGCGTGAGTCCAGCTGTTGTCGCTAACAATGGTTTTAATAAAGTCGACTTACTTTTATGTCACATTGAACCACCAAGAAAAAAGCAGTCAGATAAGGTGTACTGAAGTGCAATTATTAACATAGCTCGATTTTTTCTACTCAGAACAAAAGATGGATATTGCGAATTAACTCCTCATTACAAAAGATATGTCAAAAAGCACAAACTTACTACAGCATCCTGACGAAAACCATTTGTAATATTTTCCAACAACGCGTTTCTTCCTTTAATTATTCCGAAAAATCGAAGCATCGTATTTATTTTCCTGTTTGTTTCTCTCGTTATCTTTTTCTTCTTCTATGTGCTTTGTCCTTTCAGAACGTAGGCGATCATGGCTTTCTACGTCCCCCTATTCCTGGTGACTCTTAGCAAGCCTTCTGTTACACCATGCAGCCCTCGTTCCATCATCCACTTGATCAGGTCCTTCAAATATGTTATCTGATGCTTTTCCCTGTTTCTTTTTCCCTCTATCTGGCCTGTTAGTATCAGGTTCTCCAAGCCCTCCTTCATCATTGCATGTCTAAGGAACTTTAGCTGTCTCTACCTGATGCTCAGTATTAATTTCCTTTTCGTCTCCGTCCTTTCCAAAACCTCATCAGTGCTCACATGCTTTATCCATGATATTTGCAGCATCCTTCTGTAGGACCAAATTTAAGTTGCTTCAAGTTTTTCCTTCATCTTTGATGATATTGTCCAACATTCACTGCCATATTCAAGAACTGATAACACATAGCAATCCAGTACCCTCTTCCTTGTTTCTAGCGGATTTACATAAATGTTCTCCCTAAGAATGTACTTTAATCATTTTTAAACGTCTATGCCGATGATACGACGATGTACGGGCGTATCTTCAAAAGTTTTGATGATCACAGATTAACAGCTGAACTCTCTTTCGAGCTAACACTTCTTCTTCTTCTTCTTCTTCTTCTTCTTCTTCTTCTTCTTCTTCTTCTATGTGTCCTGTCCCTTCTGGATGTAGGCGATCATGGCTTTCCACGTTTCCCTATGCCTGGTGGCTCTGAGCACGCCTTCTCCTGTTACACCGTGCAATCCTCGTTCTGTCATCCACCTGATTAGGTCCTTCAAATATGTTATCCGTTGCTTTCCCCTGTCTCTTTTTCCCTCTATCTGGCCTGTTAGTATCAGATTCTCCAAGCCCTCCTTCCTCATTGCATGTTCCAGTAACTTCAGTTGTCTCTTCAGTTGCTCAGTATTAATTTCCTTTTCGTTTTCATTATTTCCAAAACCTCATCATTGCTCACATGCTCTATCCATGATATTTACAGCATCATTCTGTAGAACCACATTTTAGTTGCTTCAAGTTTTTCCTTCATCTTGGAAGATATTGTCTAACATTCACTGCCATATTGAAGAACTGACATCACATAGAAATCTAGTACTCTCTTCATTGTTTCTAGAAAAATTGTCCTGTTTCTTAATACTTTACTCAACTTCTGAATGCTTTCTTTACCATGCCAATTCGCCTTTGGATCTCTGTGTCGCACTTTCCCTCTTACTTCATTGCATGTTCCAGGAACTTCAGCTGTCTCTTCTTGATGCTCAGTATTAATTTTCTTTTCGTTTCCATCATTTCCAAAACCTCATCATATTACCTCGCCCTTAAATGCCAATTTCCTCACCCAAATTTTTACCTTATCCCTCCTCCTTTATCTCGCCTTTCTCTTGACTTACGTCATGTTTCTTCACGTGCCATTCTTGCACTCCATTCTGGGGAAAATTCTCTTCTCTCCTTATTCTCCCATCACATAAGCTCCGCGCTCCTTTAACGCTGATAAACGCAGTCACCTTGCAGTAGACTTTTCAGAAATGCGATAATAGTCTATGGCTTGACCGTTAGATGAAACGACTGTAAGCCGGCCAGATAAGAAATTCATTATAATTGCCAAAGATTACGATTTGACTGCCCTGTTTTAGATTGATCGTTTCTGTAAAAAGCGACCTGATATTATCGGAGTTCAAATCCAACCCCACTCATAATTCGACACGCACTTCAAATTGAATCCTCTCTTGTTATGTAAAATATCTTTATTGGGAACATTGTTCGTTATTCTTATCTTAACTCCCAGCTGGTTAGCAGTTCAAGAAAATGACCGAATCCATTTTTTCTTTGTGAGGACCACATATGGGAATACAATTAGAGGGAATAATTGATTATTTGCACCTCCCTAATACAAGAAACTCTCCAAACATGTTCTAGGCCTGGGTTTGACGATAAACTGCATCCGGTATCAAAGCCGCTGATTAGCAATTTTGAGGAGAGTGGAACCAACTTTTAATTGCTGTTGTTCCCAAGATCCTCATGACTCGGGGTGGATTAGGGTCCCAGCTATAGAAAAATAGCTCCCGAACAGAGATCAAAAGACTATGAGATATAAAAATGGATTTTTGTAGTGGATATTCCAGCAATATATTTATTTTATTTTCTTGAATCCTGTTCAAATTATATCCTGTCTTCAATACACCCTGTACGCAGTATACTTTAATCCCTGGGCAATAGCGGCGATTTTGGCTTGCTGGCAGTGAAATAAAATATATATATATATATATATATATATGTATATATTGTTAGCTCGTAGGTTTATTTACCTTTTGTTCATGCACGTTATACTGTAATGGTTGTTACAATGTTTTTAAAATGTTTAAAAACATTGTAACAACCATTACACTATATATATATATATATATATATATATATATATATATATATATATATATATATCCGAGTGAATAAGAAACGTAGAAAAATTTACAACTTCCAAAACATTAATTTAAAACAGTGCTCGATATATAATATATGTGAGGCTAAATCAAAGACTCCCACCTAGAGACGATAAACCTTTATAGTACTAACAATCCTCTTATATCAAATTTTACCTACTACACACTAAGAACTATAATCAAATCTAATTTAAAGTTTTATAGAAAAAAGTAATTTTCTAAATTCAAAATTAAGGTTAAATATACAAAATTAGATTAATTATAAAACTGTGCTTAAATACAAAAATATTCTATAGTTGCACAAATAAACATTAAAGATAGGTCCAATCCCATCCTTTCCCAGCCTTTACACCTCCTTATTAGGCCCCTCAAATAAAACCAAAGAATAAAGGCTAGCCAGGTCGACATAAAACACACTTTCATGAATCAACTATATACCCTACCTACCCAAATTTCTTCAAAATTCTAACGGACAATTTACAAGACTTCTTCCCTTATCGCTAACCCCCACCAACATCCCACACACAACTCGCCAAATATAAGAAAAGAGTTCTTCTATTCCTTTCCACACCACCTGATGAGACATTGGAAGTCCAATGTCGAAACAAAATGTACAATTTCTAGTGGATATATATAAAAAAATTGTACATGCTTTAAAATATAATTCATAAAAGTTGAATTTTTTTTGTATACATTTGTCGTTATATTTTGTTATTATTATTATTATTATTAAATTTTTTTTATTTATTTATATATTAAATTCTTTATTATTTTTATTACTATTATTAATTTAAGATTTATAAATATTAGTTTCTTTATTATCATGTTATTAGTACTACCAATATGTTTAAATAATAATATAATACTCTTATTATTACAATTAGATTTAATAAGAAAAACTAACAATTCTTTTTTCTAGCCCTAATTTTTAACTTTGAATGTCATGCATCTAAAAATAGACAACTAGAAATCCAAGTCAAGATTCACTGATTTCCTTAACGATTGTTTCTTGTACATCAACGACAAAACCGCCGCGTGACACTAAGATTTAGAACTGTTAAATTAACTCTTTTCCCCTATTTTTCTTCTATCTTTTTTTCTTCTTTTTACGTGCCTTTTTTTTTTTTTGGTTAAATTTGTCCCATTCATTGTTGTATGAATTTGGTCTGACGAGAGGTCGATAAGAGATCCACGAAATATCATATTACCTATGGGTTTATAAAAACATCCTACTTTTGTTCTTGATTATAATTTAAATTTAGCGTTGAGTTTAATTTTATAATCATGTCGCCTGAAGCAAGGTATTTTACTGCCACTGATATTACATAAGAGGAAAGTTATGAGAAAGTGTGACATGTTACAAGGGGTTTCAGGGAGAGGGTAAGAGAAGGACGAGAATACTAATGAGAGTGGAGTGAACAGAGAAAGGAAACTGAGAGAGGGGATGCAAGTTAGTGAGACAGGAGATGACTACAGACTTTACATTTAAATTCTTGGAGATTGTAGCTGTCTGGAAAGCCATTAAGCGGAAGGGAATTTCACAGACAGGAAGTGCGAGAAAAGAAGCTGATGGAATAGAATTTGCGTTTACAATTCATCGCTTTCACATATCTGGTCGGCTGCACCTGCTATCCACCTGGGGATCCTTGACAAAATCCAATGGAGAATATGTAATGTAATCTATCCCGACTTGGCAGCTAGGATACAGTCACTTTCCCACCGGCGCAATGTGGCTTCCCTGTGTCTCTTCTACAAATACTTTCACAGCTTCTGCTCCGATGAGCTTAGCTCACCGGTGCCCACTATATATGAATTTTACCAAGCCAGAAGATTACCAATTAGTTTCCATCGTTTTAGCGGGAAACCAATAAAGTGTAAACGCAAATTCTACTCCATTACCTTATTTTCTCGCACTTCTCGCCTGTGGAATTCCCTTCAATTTACTTGCTTCCCCGGTAGCTAGAATCCCCAAGAATTTAAATGTAAAGTCAATAGTCATCTCCTATCTCACTAACCTGCATCCTCTTTCTCAGGCTCCTTTTTCCATCCACTCGACTCCCATCAGTATTCTCATCCTTCTCTTACACGCTTCCTGACACCCCGTATAACCTGTTACTCTTTCTCATAACTTTCCTCCTATGGAACCCCTGCAAAACAGTGGCAGTAAAATGCCTTGCTTGGGGCGATATGATTATAAAAAAAAATCTATACTATTATAATGTGAATATAAAATGAGGGATCAATATTACATTACAATCAATATATAAACTAATCCCTCACTTTATGGCCACATTCATCCTTTTCTTATCCACTTCTTGACACCCCTATAACCTGTCACTCTTTCTCATAACTTTCTACCTATGTAAATCCCTGCACAACAGTGGCAGTAAAATGTGATTATAACAAAAAATTATATACTTTTTGGTGAGGAAGGTGGTTTGTTTATCGAAGGTTATAGAGGAGGTCTTTTATATCTGCATATAACTGTGACGAAGCCGTTGAAAAAATAGGAGGAGAGAAAAAAAAGATAAATATTATAAATACGCATATATATATATATATATATACACGAGAAAAAAATCGCAAGATCGCCAAGACCTACCGCGGTTTCGCACAACGGCTCGTCAGGGCAAAGGCAGACCAAGGACTAAAACCTGTTTTTACACGAGAAAAAATCGCAAGATTTTAGTCCTTGGTCTGCCTTTGCCCTGACGAGCCGTTGTGCGAAACCGCGGTAGGTCTTGGCGATCTTGCGATTTTTTCTCGTGTGTTTTTGCTCTGCGTAACTGCCTCTTAGTTAATCCTTTTTGGTTAGTTTAGTATCGAGCACTTTTCTTTCTTTGTGGTTTGTCCGTTTGAGGGTTTTTTGAGGGTTTTTTTTCTTTGCTGTGAAGTACTGTATGCATTGTCGGTGCTCCGCAGTTTTCTTTTTTTCCCCCTCGTTGTCCAAAGCTGTATAGCCGAGGACGATAACGGAGTTAGATTCTGCCGGTTATTCGTGGTTCTTAAAAATTACTTGTGTAACATTTTAAGATTAGAATACGTACGGAGTCGATTTTATTATTATATATATATATATATACACGTACACACACGCACACACACACACGCATATATATATATATATATATATATATATATATATATATATATATATGTTTTTAAAATATGCAAATGTTGGACAGTTTTTGTCTTTATTTTCTCCTGAAATCAAAGCCAAAATACGATGTTTAGACCGAATCATGATTAAACATAATAGACCTTCATTGTCTGTTATATTTAACAATATATGTTTAGAAAATTTTCTGCTGTATGAATACACTAAATATATAAATATAAAAAATATAAAAATACGCACATACCCTGAAAAACAATAATAAAATAGTAAAAAAATCACTAATAAATTGCTGAATAAAACAAAATTATATGTATGTAAAAAGAAAAGTGGTGAAGATTGCTAAAAGGAATAAAGAATAAATAAATGAACGAATAAATAAGTAACAAAAATTCTCAGGAGCTAAGTATTTAAGCAGATATTTGTTTTTGTGTCTGCATGTGGTCATTAATTCACTTCTTTTATTTAATAAATTAGAATTATTAAGGAGTTTTAAGATTATAATTTTTTTCTAAAAGGCACTAGTAACATCTATTGTCTATTGTTTTGTAAGATTTGGTTTTTTGATGACTTCCTAGGTAATATTTAGGTTTTTGTTGTAGAACCAAAAATAACTAACCCTAAAAAAGTAACTGCCGAAAAAATACGACCAGCCCACTCAGTCAAAGTATGAGTGAATGTAAAAAGCTAGTATGCATACTGACGACGATGCTTAGTTCTATTTTGGATCAATTGACAACAAATAAAAATTGCAATTTAATAATCATAACCTAAAGGTAAATAATATTAAATACAAGAATAGTACTTTTCTCTCTAAATATTTGTCTTTTAGGAAACAACAACAAAAACCCAACTATTACATGAGATATTATCGCTTAAACTAAATATTATAATGGAATTGAAAATAGATATCTTATACCTTTTAGAAAAAAAACATATTTTAAAACACCTTAATAATCCTAATTTATTAAACAAATTAAGTGAATGAATGACAACATGCAGGCATGTTGTCATTCATAAATAAACTCCATTTAACACAACATTTTAAGTTTTTCTTTGCGATTACTCTAACCAGTTATTGAATGCTCAAATCTTTTCTGTCAAATCATTGGATCCAACTAACGCTTTTATACACTAGGCCATGTCCCCGCTGAGTTAAATGATGATAAAGATATCTAGAAAGGTCCTGATTCAGGAAAAGTGAACACTCTACCTCAGTGATCGAAATAAAGTGTTAAAGGTTCCAGGCACATGAAGAAGGTTGGAGCGTACATCGACCGAATCGTCGTGAATGTAACAATAAATATGAGTCCGAAAATGTGAACAATGTAAATAATGAATTTAGTGATATTTTTAATGAACAACCTGCACATGTAAATTGGTTAAGGTAGTCAGTTACCTGTGGCATGGCATGGATCTTCCTCCTATAATAGCACAATGTCCTGTATTGTGGAACAGTTTTCCACATTTCACCTTATTCTCCAAACGCATGAATTTGAATAAATGCTTCTTTCTCAAAGCTGATAGATTGGCCTTTGACTCCTATACATGGATTACTGGTCCTTTGCCAAGATTTTACAGCGTGTTTTTAAGTTTATGTTTACATTCTATTAGACTGGTTGACAACGAAGACAATAAAGAATATGACAATATATATGTATAAATATATATATTGAGAGATAGACATGAACAGCATATGATAGACTGATATAAAAGAACGAGCTAAAATCAATCGAGAGATAGTGAACATAATTAGACAGATAGCTATGAATAAACTGAGATCAATCGATCAAAAGATGAATAGATTGCTAGATAGATATGAGCAAAATAAAACTGCTCACTCGATAGACAGTGAATATAATGAAATAAACGTATAAACTAAAATTGACCTATTTATACGTATTAAATATAATGAGACAGATATGTAATAGTAAAATAAACTTTTCAGTTACACCTAATGGGCAACGTTTTTGCTGTTTCCGTAACAAACTGTTTTTTCATTTTTTTGTTTTGTTTATAAGGCAGGGTTGTTAGCACTGCGCTCAACCTCCAAATCTGAAGGAAGGGGATCTTCTAAGTGAAGCTTAGACGTGACACACGGGCGAAAGTAGGGATACCCCAGAGGATCGAACTCACGACTCAATCATAATGATTCTAGCGAGACGAGCCTGCTAAACATTACATCACGCTGAGGTGACCGATAGATATATAGATATGAAAATAATTTTGACCAATCGAGCGATAGATAGATAGATAGATAGAAGGATAAACTGATATATATATATATATATATATATATATATATATATATATATATATACATACATACACACGCACACACACTACCGACCATCAGTTTGGGACCACTTAGATTTATTCTTTAAGAGAAAGAAATAACAAATTTTATGTCTTAGAAGAAAAAATATAGATAAATTTCATTGTTGCTCGCAATTGTACAATAATTAAAACCAAAATTAACATAGAGTAATTTTAAATTTAATTAAAGTTAATTCATATTTTCTTTTCACCAAAGAAACCACCACGAGCCTTTATTACTGCAGAGCAAATCCTTTGCATTTTTTCTAATAACTTATAAAAATAAGTTGGTGAAAGTGATTTCCAAGCATCCTGCAAGCATTTAAACAACATTTTAGGAAGTTAATTTCGAACTGTACATGATTTTCGAAATTGAACGTTCAATTTTATCCCTTATTCTTCTGCTTTAATAGTGGTTTCTTAACTGGTACACAGCCTCTAAGCCCAACAGAATGAATTCGTCTCTTAACAGTAGTAAGAGATACTGGATGTTGCCGAGTAGAATTCATTTCAGTTGTTAATTCAAGAGCGGTTTTTCTTCTATTCCTCTTGCTAGATATGATCAAGTGCCTATCCTCTACAATAGATGTTATACTGGGCCTACCAGATCTTTTTCTGTCAATATTTAACTCAGTTTCACGAAGTCGTTGAAGTCAATAATACACGCCATTTTTGATAGGCTTAATCTTTCGAAAGAATTTCTACCTGAGCTCTTTTTTCAATATTAATCTGTTTCTTTCTTGCCATTTATACCGTAGTAATATGGTTTACAAAAATAAATTATACCGTAATTATAATATCTGAATAAATCTGAATTTTCAGCAATAACTTGATCACAATAAGAGGAGTCAAGTAGAAAAATGAGTAAATGGTTACTTTAAAGGTGAAGAGAATTTTTTTTTTACTTGACATCTGCATAAGATTAAAAAAAAATACAAACTCGGCGAATTTGATTCTGCTTTAAAATGAAATTTTATAAACTTTGTGAAAAAAAATTGGGTGGTCCCAAACTTATGCTCGGTAGTATATATATATATATATATATAACATAGTGATGATCCACGTATACTGTCTTAATATGTATAGGAAAGAGTATTAAAAAGTTTTGAGCTTAAAAATGTGTTTTTTTAACAGTATTTGTTTATTTCTATTATTATATATGATAATAGAAATAAACAAATACTGCCAAAAAACACATTTTTATACTCAAAACTTTTTAATACTCTTTCCTATATATACATAGAGATAGATAGATAGATAGATAGATAGATAGATAGATAGATAGATAGATAGATATGAATAATTTGACATAGAGAGGTACATAGATGTACTTTCTTAGATAGATAGATAGATAGATAGATAGATAGATAGATAGATAGATATGAATAATTTGACATATAGTGGTACATAGATGTACTTTCTTAAATAGATAGATAGATAGATAGATAGATAGATAGATAGATAGATATGAATAATGTGACATAGGTAGATAGATGTACTTTCTTAGATAGATAGATAGATAGATAGATAGATAGATAGATAGATAGATAGATAGATAGATAGATATGAATAATTTGACATAGAGCGGTACATAAATTCTATCTTCTGTATAAAATTAGTTGCTACATATCAATTGAAGCAGCTAATAATTCTGCTCATTTGACTGTAATGATATCATTATAAATTTATGAGGGTTCCTGGACGTGAACAGGAAACAGGTGTCTGTATAATCTTTTTCTTACGTTTTAGTGCTTATCGAATTCTTTTGCTATTTCCTGACGGCATATGCTCAAAATAAACAAAACTAAATCAAAATAAACTAAGAATATTTAATCATATTTATTTGTATCTCTGTTTTGTCCGAGAGAAATCGTTTTACGTGATAAAGAAACAAATGTTTCACTGTATATATGTAATAAAACTCTATGGCAAAATTAAATTTTAAATTATTCATCCAAATCCCGTTTGAATAGATTTTCAGACATCGTTTTAATGCCCAATTTATAACTTTGAGAATTTTACTTTTCTTTTCTAATCATATTTTCTTGAATGCACTAGGATTCGTTGAAAAGTTTACAGGCTGACATGGAATGTGAATAAATAAGGTTTCTCTCTTATGTTGCGTCCATTGGTAAAGAAGCTTTCATCGCGTTGGTTAAAAAGGTCATTAACAGCAGATCTGACGGCATCCGCTCTGCAATACTCGTTACTAGCCAAGTGCGTTTCGTGTTATGGAACAGGCGATAGTCAGATGGAATCAAAATAGGGAAATAGGCAGAGTGATCATGCACTTCAACGCTAAAGTCACGTATGTTAATGTTATGTTACCCTTCTACGAGGAATGGACTCTTCCTGTTACTATATAAAATTACCTGCGTGACGTCCGGAAGGCAGTTGACGACAGTTAAATCTGCATCGCATATTGTCGAACTTAATTGGAGTAGATAGACTAAACTATCGCCCGGTTCACACTCCACCCACGCCATTGAACAGGTGAAGAGGCTCATCCCTTGTTTCCTGTTTAGGATGCGGTTTCCGGTTTTCTCTTCTCCAATCTTTTCACTCTTCTCTTTATTTTTTTTTTCAATTGGAGTAGATAGACTAAACTATCGCCCGGTTCACACTCCACCCACGTCTATTGAACAGGTGAAGGGGCTCATCCCTTGTTCCCTGTTTAGGATATGGTTTCCGGCTTTCTCTTTTCCAATCTTTTTACTCTTACGTAGCCCCCTGCGCATCAGTGGCGTTATCGCCTTGCTCGGGGTGATATGATTAAAAAAAAGACTCTCTGCCTTCGGGCGGAGAGTAATGACCACAGTCGAGACTCCGCCGAAGGGTAGAGTCTCGTGTAGGGGAAAATTAGACAGAAATTCTGGCCCGGGTTATATGGCCCGGGTTGCCCACATTATAAAGGCTTTGTTCCACATTTTCTGTTAAGTGGGAAGACAACTAAACTGTCTTGCCTTTTTTAAGAAAAATGTATTACCATAACACATTAAAATAAATTGATTCTAAGCGTAGAGTATCTCTGTGTTTATACTTGAGTTTTGTTTAACGGCATATTAACCTCTGTGAGTTATTTAACACCAAAAAGGTGAGGTTTTAAGGTATGTTTTAATGGTCAATTACAATGAGAAGGTTGATTTAGTCAAATTTTAATGAAAACATTGTTTTTATTTAGAAAACTGAAAATGTCTACTAGTTTTGTATTCACATATGTTTTGCGTAGAATAATTTTTTCCTTCAAAAATGTGTTATTGTAATATTTTTTCTTTAAAAATGTATATTTTTCTATGAAAGTCTATTTTTATGCATATATTTCTATAAAAGTGTATTGTACTTTCCTAGTGCTTTGACCCCAGTTTGGAGATTAAATAT
The DNA here is from genome assembly GCA_037127315.1 of Ascarosepion bandense. NCBI lineage: Eukaryota > Metazoa > Mollusca > Cephalopoda > Sepiida > Sepiidae > Ascarosepion > Ascarosepion bandense. The sequence continues at coordinate 7,870,787 of JBBBDQ010001026.1, forward strand.
TTGCCCATAGTTGGGACCCTAACAGATCAGGGTGGATCTGAGAAAAACAGCAATTAAGAGGTGGTTCCATGCTCCTCACAATCTCTCGATCCGAGGCCTTGCTGCCGGATGCAGTTTATTGTCATGCCCAGGTACCCAAATTAAAGGAATGCAAAACAATTCGGATTATTCTCATCATAACAAAGGGTTCGGTTCGATATTCCTAGAACCTGAAGAAGGCCGGATCGTCCAACGACCGAAACGTATTACAAATGACAACAAAAATGAGGACAATAGACCGAATAATGTAAATATTGTAAAGACTACCTCATTATAGAAATATAGACAAATAGAATGATCTATTATTAAACGTGGTATAAAGAAAGATGAGGACAATAGTCCAAATAATGTAAATACTGAAAATATTACGTCATCTCAGAAATATAGACAAATAGAATGATCTATTATTAAACGTGGTATAAAGAAAGATGAGGACAATAGTCCAAATAATGTAAATACTGAAAATATTACGTCATCTCAGAAATATAGACAAATAGAATGATCTATTATTAAACGTGGTATAAAGAAAGATGAGGACAATAGTCCAAATAATGTAAATACTGAAAATATTACGTCATCTCAGAAATATAGACAAAATTACTCAAATCGGTTTTATAAATATCTCGTTTGTGATCTTCAATAAAACATTTTTGAAAACTAAAAGATTCCTGTAATTTTAGATACATATGTAAGACTATTCATACATTCAGTTAAAGGAAACAAAAAAAATCTTCATTATCATGCCTAAAAGTATAGCCAAAAGAACTCGATATGCTGAACATTTGGAAAATTTCAACACAATTTTATTTCTAAAGAGAAAGAAAATTATAACAACGCAAGAAAAACTAAATGTAAACTAGAGCTTAATAACTTGTTAGTCACATTTAATTTAATTAAGTACCATACGTGATACACGCTGGGTGATCATGTCTCGAAAGAGACATGACTGACTGGGCAGAAGATTTACTATCCTGCTCTTTAAACTATAGCTGAAGGGAGAAGAGGCGGGTTGTATTAATAAGCAGTAATTAGTGGGGGATCAGTTTATTAGTTAATAACACCAGGAAACTGAACCCCCACTTTTTGTTCGGCAGAAGCTTTGCATATGTTTCCAATTTTTATCTTCATTCAGTCAGTTAAGTGCCATACGTGATACGAAGAGTGGCGCGTTATCTTTATCTACACGAAGAGTGGCGCGTTATCTTTATCTACACGATGAGTTGCCCGCTATCTTTATCTACACGAAGAGTTGCCCGCTATCTAAATCTACACGAAGAATGACGCGTTATCTTTACACGAAGAGTTGCCCGCTATCTTTATCTACACGAAGAGTTGCCCGCTATCTTTATCTACACGAAGAGGGGCGCGTTATCTTTATCTACACGATGAGTTGCCCACTATCTTTATCTACACGAAGAGGGGCGCGTTATCTTTATCTACACGAAGAGTTGCCCGCTATCTTTATCTACACGAAGAGTGGCGCGTTATCTTTATCTACACGATGAGTTGCCCACTATCTTTATCTACACGAAGAGTTGCCCGCTATCTAAATCTACACGAAGAATGACGCGTTATCTTTACACGAAGAGTTGCCCGCTATCTTTATCTACACGAAGAGTTGCCCGCTATCTTTATCTACACGAAGAGTGGCGCGTTATCTTTATCTACACGAAGAGTTGCCCGCTATCTTTATCTACACGAAGAGTGGCGCGTTATCTTTATCTACACGAAGAGTTGCCCGCTATCTTTATCTACACGAAGAGTGGCGCGTTATCTTTATCTACACGATGAGTTGCCCGCTATCTTTATCTACACGAAGAGTGGCGCGTTATCTTTATCTACACGAAGAGTTGCCCGCTATCTTTATCTACACGAAGAGTTGCCCGCTATCTTTATCTACACGAAGAGTTGCCCGCTATCTTTATCTACACGAAGAGGGGCGCGTTATCTTTATCTACACGATGAGTTGCCCACTATCTTTATCTACACGAAGAGTGGCGCGTTATCTTTATCTACACGAAGAGTTGCCCGCTATCTTTATCTACACGAAGAGTGGCGCGTTATCTTTATCTACACGATGAGTTGCCCACTATCTTTATCTACACGAAGAGTTGCCCGCTATCTAAATCTACACGAAGAATGACGCGTTATCTTTACACGAAGAGTTGCCCGCTATCTTTATCTACACGAAGAGTTGCCCGCTATCTTTATCTACACGAAGAGGGGCGCGTTATCTTTATCTACACGATGAGTTGCCCACTATCTTTATCTACACGAAGAGGGGCGCGTTATCTTTATCTACACGAAGAGTTGCCCGCTATCTTTATCTACACGAAGAGTGGCGCGTTATCTTTATCTACACGATGAGTTGCCCACTATCTTTATCTACACGAAGAGTTGCCCGCTATCTAAATCTACACGAAGAATGACGCGTTATCTTTACACGAAGAGTTGCCCGCTATCTTTATCTACACGAAGAGTTGCCCGCTATCTTTATCTACACGAAGAGTGGCGCGTTATCTTTATCTACACGAAGAGTTGCCCGCTATCTTTATCTACACGAAGAGTGGCGCGTTATCTTTATCTACACGAAGAGTTGCCCGCTATCTTTATCTACACGAAGAGTGGCGCGTTATCTTTATCTACACGATGAGTTGCCCGCTATCTTTATCTACGAAGTTGCCCGCTATCTAAGTCTGCGAAGAATGACGTTATCTTTATCTACACGATGAGTTGCCCACTATCTTTATCCACGAAGAGTGGCGCATTATCTTTATCTACACGATGAGTTGCCCTAACTCTTTGCTCTGCGGTGGCGCGTTATCTTTATCTACGAAGAGTTGCCCGCTATCCTTTATCTACGAAAAGTGGCGCGTTTATCTTTATCTACACGGTGATTGCCCACTATCTTTATCTACACGAAGAGTTGCCCGCTATCTTTATCTACACGAAAAGTTTTGCCATAACTTTATCTACGAAGAGTGGCGCGTTGTCTTTATCTGCGATGGTTGCCCACTATCTTTATCTACACGAAGAGTTGCCCGCTATTACCTGGTCTGGAAAGAGATGACGTTATTTCTTTACACGAAAAATTGCCACCTGCCCTACTACACGGGCGTTTATTATCTTTATCTACGAAGAGGGCGCATTCTTTATCTACACGATGAGTTGCCACTATCTTTATCTACACGAAAAGTGGCGCGTATCTTTATCTACACGAAAAAGTTTGTGCCGCTGTCCTTTATCTACACGAAAGGTGGCGCGTTGTCTTTATCTACACGAAGAGTTGCCCTTCTCTTTATCTACACGAAGAGTGGCGCGTTGTCTTTGTCTACACGATGAGTTGCCCTGTCTTTATCTACACGAAGAGTTGCCCACTATCTAAATCTACACGAAGAATGACGCGTTATCTTTACACGAAGAGTTGCCACTATGTTTATCTACACGAAAGGAGTTGCGCTATCTTTATCTGCGAGGTAGCGCGTTGTCTTTATCTGAAGTTGCCCGCTATCTTTATCTACACGAAAAAGTGGCGCGTTGCCGTCTTTATCTACGAAGAGATTGCCCGCTATCTTTATCTACGAAGAGTGGCGCGTTATCTTTATCTACGATGAGTTGCCCTATCTTTATCTACACGAAGAGTTGCCCGCTATCTTTATCTACACGAAGAGTACGCGCGTTATCTTTATCTACACGAAGAGTTGCCCGCTATCTTTATCTACACGAAAGAGTGGCGTTATCTTTATCTACACGAAGAGTTGCCCGCTATCTTTATCTACGAAGAGTGGCGCGTTATCTTCCTCTACACGAAGAGTTACCCGCTATCTTTATCTACACGAAAAAGTGCGCGCGTTATCTTTGTCTACACGAAAGTTGTACACTATCTTTATCTACACGAAGAGTGGCGCGTTATCTTTATCTACACGAAGAGTTGCCCGCTATCTTTATCTACACGAAGAGTTGCCCGCTATCTTTATCTAAACAAAGTCTGTCTTCATTATTTCTATCTTCACGAAGAATAACCAGCTATCGTATCTACACGAAGAGCGACGCGCTATCCTTATCTACACGAAGCGTTACTCCACTATCTTTATCTACATGGAGAGCAATTGAAACTAGCTGGCTTGGGGAGGGTTGGAAAATTAAGAAAGCTTTCTTTGTTTTCATATTGCTTGTCTAACATTCCAAATAGCAATGTCAGAAGAACAACGTTATTATCATTGCACCCCTGTTGAGTAAGGGGAACATTAAAAACCGTCAACAGTGTTTTCTCACGAATTTTCTACGTGCTCATCACTGAAAAGTAATATGAGAGAAACATGTTTTGTATCTGATCTGCAAAGATAGCTTCTTTTTACATTTTTTTTTTTTTACTAAATGATTGTCTTTCGGATAGAAAAATATTTTCACTTTTTTAGCATGTCTGTTTTAAGCATACGTCCATGTTGAAACACTGATTCCCGTAAAATCACCGAAGTTAAGCAACATCAAGCCTGGTTAGTACATAGACGGGTGATTGCTTGATGACACCGGATGCTGTGAGCTTGGATGTGCAAGTGGTGTAAAGAATAATAGCCGGGAATTATTAATCAGAAGGCCGAATTTTAATTGCTGTATTCAATTACACGCAAATGTTATTGGGAAACGTATGAATCCACTCTTATACCTACAGCTATGGGTTAATTATCAAGACTTGTATTACTAAACCGTTATTATATACAAAAAAAATTCTTATAATCTAAACACTATTTTCTAGCTTTAAGTAACCTGCATAAGGTTGATAGTTCGTCAAAAATAAATCAATCACCCAATCTATTTCAGTCTTTCTGTATTTTCTTATTAACGTCTTCTACTTTCTTATCCTGTTTTTTATTGTCTTTTCTCCTCAAAAATATCTTATTCTCTTCGCTCCCAGTACGAGCTCGGGTCTTATTGCTATGATTGCTTTGCTTGGGGTTTAATTATCAAAATATTATCAATCATACGTTATTATGGCGAACGAGACTTAAAGAGTCTGTGACTTAAATGAGGTTAGTATGTCCAGGATAGTACAGGCTTGAATTTTCTTATTTGGCAACTCTCTTCGCGATATGAGTGATCATAACGCCTCACAAATTTCATTCCCTTGCAGCTCTAATCTGTATCATAACTTTTTGTCCCTGATTTACCAACCATTTATAACAAATCGTCAGGCAGGTTATTCACTTTTCTGCTTTCAATAAGTGTCGTGGACCCGGTTAAGAGTCCAGGAAGAAAATAATACAACAACCAAAATAGAAAATAACGATATATATATATATATATATATATATATATATATATATATATATATATATATATTAATTCAGATACTTTAATCCAAGTGAAAAAAGCAGGAAGGTAAATTCCCAAAATCAGACCCTAATTAATAATAAAAATTTTATTTTAATATTAAAAAATGATACAGGAAGAGAGCTCCATGTAATAAAATATTACAGAGCAAATATAAATTAAAAAAGGATTAATTCAATGATGTTGAATGACCATTCCGATGTGAAAATCCCCACGGGGGATAACACATCCTCTCAGCAACCGAAAAATACTTTCAGAAACTGGAGAAAAATCAGTCTAATTTTCCTTTATATTAAACACAGAAAAATACAAACACTTGGAACTCTTTTAGTAGAACGATAAATACGGGTTAGGTAGTAATACTATAATTGTGACTCGCAATGGTCGTACGGTAGCAGTCTTGGCTATCTCACACTGTCTCTGCCTGCCTCGTCTATCTCTCTGCTCTTCTGCTTATCGTTCTGCCTATCAATGCCCTTCTGCTCTATGCTTACGGCCTATCACGTTGAATACACCGGTTCTCGCTCGATCACCGAAGTTAAGCAATGTTGAGCCTGGTCAGTACATAGATGGGTGACAGCTTGGGAATACCAGGTGCTGGAAACGTATAGTGACGGATGTGCGTTGTGATGCAATGGATATCGGTGAGCCGAGTTCGAATTCCAGTTGAATACCCTGCATTCACGTAAGCACTGGTACCCTTAGGAAAGGCATTAATCCGCCCCTTCCCTCTAGTTATGGGTTAAATAACAAGAGTAGGACTTGGGGACCCTGCCCTTAAAAACAAATCCCAATGAATCTTGATCAAACAAAAACAAATAAACTAAATAAAACAAATCAAAAACGATTTTTAGCATTAAAATGACCTAATGAAGGTTGATATGCTGGTTAAATAAATCTACCAACCAACAACCTGCTGTCTTATGCTCTTTCCTTCTCTTGTGAGGGGAAGTATATGTAGTAGATGGAAGAGTCCAATTCGGTGAATGGGTGATGTCACCATGACAATAAGTTTTGTGAGCGTCGACATTTCGAAGCCATCTTTCCTAGTTAAATGCCCAGAAAATTTTCTCGTTTTTTATGCATGTGCAAAAAATTACGTATTTCATTAAAAATATTGTCGTTGCTCACATGTTCAGTTATCTGAGAGGCATTCTTTTCCAGATAAGATACTAGCAATATAGCGATTTCGATTTCTCACGCGGTGTGACGTCATAGAACCGCATTACAAATTTATGAACTGCGTTTGTTATTTGGTAACTGTTATCCTTGCATAGTAAAGTTTTATGTCAACGCAAGATAGAATCGTCTTTGATGGTGGATGCGTTTATGTTAACGTCCCTGTAATCTCCCTGAAGATGGCTCATTTGAGCCGAAAGCTTAGAACCAGCTTAATAAAAAATCATCCAAATGTCGGAGAATTTTCGTATTTATTTTCATCTGAAATTAAAGCCAAAATACGATGTTTAAAACGGCTCATGATTAAACATTGTCTCTTATATTTAACAGTATATGGTTAGAAAATTATCTGCCACCCCGATACACTATATATATATATATATATATATATATATATATATATATATATATATATATAAACAAATACATTCTGTAAGTAAATAATAATATTGAATAAAAAGTATTAAAAGTCAGGTAGAGTTACGTCCAGATCACGACAAAAATAAATAAAAGGACAGCTGAAAAGTAAGCAAAAAATAAAGAGCACACCTGTAACTGCAGATCAATGAGCGAATGTCCCTTGAACGGCATTTGTTTCCAAAATAATATAGTATACCAAGCTACAGTAAAAGCCGTAGATGGCGAAGAAAAACATATACATGGAAATAAGAAACTGAGACATTATACGCACAAAATATATTTTAATAATGTTAAAAGTACCAATATCTCAACCTTTTAGGGACCTTTTTCTGCTCCGATGAACTTAGCTCACTGGTGCCCCCTATATAAAAATTTACTTGGGCCACAAGTTTAGCAGCGAGGTTCCACCCTTTTACTGTGAAATCAATAAAATGTAAACGTAATTTCTACGCCCTCAGCTTCTTTTTTCGCACTTCCCTCTTGTGGAATTCTCTTCCGTTTATTTACTTCCCTGACAGCTACAATCTCCCAGAATTTGAATGTAAAGTCAATAGTCATCTCCTATCTCATTAACTTGCCTCCCCTCTCTCTCATGCTCCTCTTTCTATCCACTCCACTCTCATCAGTATTCTCATCCCTCCCTTACCCACTTCCTGACGCTCTATAACCTGTCACTTTTTCTCATAACATTCCTTCTATGTAATCCACTGCACACTAGTGGCAGTTAACAGCCTTGCTTTGGGCGATATAATTTGTAAAAAAAATATGGTTAACTCAAAAGAAATACACCAAAAATTACATGGAATATAAATCAAAGAGCCTCGGCCAACAGCAAGAAGTCCAGTAACTGGAAACCATTTCTGAAGGAGAAAATAGACGAACACAAATCACTAAATATATAAGCAAAATTTATCTGAAAACGCAATCAAGAAAATACTTTTTATTTTTTTCTAAAAACGGATATCTTGTAAAATATGACCAGTAAAAATAAAAATATACAGGCTGGATACAACGTAAATAATCTCTACAAAGCCAGTACTTTAAAAATATAAAATAACCAAAATTTAAAAAAATAGGTGTATAAATGAATAATTAGATGGTGTAAGTAAATGATAAAAAAATTAACTTACTATAAATGCAAACATAACAGCAACTAAGTAATATTAATGTTTTCTTTTTGTTTTTGCTTTTTGTAATGTGACCACTTCGATTCTAATTGAGGTTAGCAACTATTTCTTATAAAATATGTACGCTGAAAAAGTTTGCGATGTATAAGTTTTCAATTTTTTCTTAGAAGTGAGTGATAGTAAAAGAGAATCTGCGATAATATATGGAAAAATAAACAAACATGCAAAAGTAATAACAACGATCAGGGGAGAGAGAAAGAGAGAGAGAGAGAGAAAGAGAGAGAGTAAAACGATTGAGACAAAATAAAGATCATGAAAGAGATAAACATTGGAAATTTAAATTTTACATAGATGTGACTTTTTCTCCTACGCCCGAATTTATCCCAGTTGGTACACAAACCAACAAATCTCTTGAACTTTTCAAATGTAATAAGTACATATTAATACAAGACAGCCGCCGTTTGACCACCGCCATTTCAACAAATAATAAAAATTTGACACTTCACTACAATATCAAAACAACGAGAAAGATTAAAGCTTAGATTAAAGGAAAATTAAATAGATTACTCACTTAAATTCTCTTAATTTAAAAGTTAGGACTGTACTGCTAAAATGAATTTCTGTTAAAGTGATCTCTTGACCAATTATTATTCTTTCATGCTGGTCGGTGGTCACGTTTTGGAAGAGGTCGTTCACTGGGGGTCAATTAACATAAGCCAATCGCCCGTGCATAGAAAAACAATCGTTAATAGTGGGTGGTCGCTGACGACGTGAGTTGTATTTACCAGGTTCCACTGAAATTAAAGAACAATTAGTAAACGTTTATAAATCTAATACGTTTCAAATTTAGTAAAGCTTCATCACGGTTCGAGAAAAAAAAACACACAAAAATACAAATATACTTATATTTTCAATTTTATCTGGTTGATTTTGATTCGTCAATCATATCTATCTATCTATCTATCTATCTATCTATCTATCTATCTACTAGCAGTATAGCCCGGCGTTGCTCGGGTGTAATGAAAGCTTTAAAACTAATTCATGGTCCTGAGCTCAAACTCTTTGAACGTTGGCACGAAAGACTAAAAAGCAATAGCTGTTTCCAGTTAAAGCGAAACCTTAGACTGAAAGAGAAATGAATGGATGTAAGTCAAATTTTGATTTCTTGGTATCGATATCAGATAAGTTTTTTCGTCGTAAACTGAATTTGAAGGCTAAATAAGTCTTCTGAGCGAATGGTATGATGGCTGTGACTAAGAAGTAAAATTATACCTACTTAGAGCCACACCCGAAGCAAAACTAAAATAAAAGGGCTGAAAAAATGCAGACATACAGGCATATAAACAGACACACACACAAACATCTTGCCTTTTATATATATATATATATATATATATATATATAATTGATTTTCTGCACTATTGTAAGAACTGCAACCTTGAAACCTCTGAATATCGTTTCTTATGTCTTTGTCTATGAGTGTATCAGATTTGATTAAAATTGGACCACTCCTTCTATAACCCGTTTTTTTTTTTTCGATTTTCGATATTTATGGGGGGTACCTCGACACAAAACATAGCTAAGAACACTCGCAGACGCTTATAGTACAACTCTGTAAATTTTCAAGAAAATCGGTTCAGCCGTTTCGGAGTCTATAGGTAACACACACACACACACACACACACACACAGACAATGTTCCATTTATAAATAAGTTTAGATCTATCTATCTATCTATCTATCTATCTATCTATCTATCTATCTATTCTTATCTTTGAATTGCTTTGGTTAGAAAGACGGTTTTTCCCCAAGTAACGATGCTTTTTGGAACTGACTCCTAAAAAGATGCTTTCCCAATCACTGCAATTGTAACCTATCTAAGTCATGGTTCTACTGTTATCTATCTTACATCTGATTATCTGCACTTTTTACCTCGCCTTGGAACGTCTACAAAACAACCCTATTCATTAACACCCTACCCTTTGAGTGCCTACTGTGTGGCTCTTAGAAGTTTGACCCAGGATCACTTTGGTGTTAAACCACCAATTTATTTGCTAACTTACAGCGTCTCTTGATGTGACTGCAGTTTATGTTTTCTTTAACAGCAGCATGTTTTTGTTCTCCCTTGTAAGCACCGAGCTAATGAGAAGTTTCACAGTCTGTAGACAGCACATCGTTCGAAGAGGAATCCGTGAATAATGGCTGTCATCTTCTTCTTGACAGCATTTCTTCAGCGTGTGGCGCGTCTGAGTCTGGCTTGCTGTCGAGAAACGGAAGAAATTGGTGTTTTTATAGATGCAAAAGCGTGGTAGAATATCAACATCTGTGTTCACTAATGTTTTTACTAGAACTGTGTTTATCTTACGTATCTACTTGCCTCTAAAACGACAGTATACGCAAAAAATAAAAAGGAAACATAATTCTTTTGGATTTGATACTAGTAGAAATGCTCCGACAACGAGTTAGTGAAGAAGTACAATATATTTCTTTATCAGGAGACACCAGATACTTTCTTTTGGAGAAGTACCAATACTTTTTTGTTTTGTTTTGTTGAGAGATGTACATTGTAGTGCAGTAGACATCGGCTTGGAACGAGTAATCGGGGAGTCGAGTTCGAATTCCAGTTGAATTAGGTTCATATATGTGTATATATATATCTGTCATATATTTATCCTCATCACTCCCCCCCCTCTCTCTCTCTCTATATATATTTTTCATTTGCAAACGAGTTATTACGCGACCTAGGTTTCTACCATGTGGTGTTTTCAGGCGATTTGCAATAACTGATTTTGCCGTGAACCGTTTGTTTTTTTAAGAACGCTCACGTAACGGTAGTTTCTTTATTAAATTTACTCTCTCTCTCTCTTTATATGTATATATATATATATTCTTCATTTGTAAACGAGTTATTACGCGACCTAGGTTTCTACCATGTGGTGTCTTCAGGCAATTTGCAATAACTGATTTTGCCGTGAACCGTTTGTTTTTTTAAGAACGCTCACGTAACGGTAGTTTCTTTATTAAATTTACTCTCTCTCTCTCTCTTTATATGTATATATATATATATATATATATATATATATATTCTTCATTTGTAAACGAGTTATTATGCGACCTAGGTTTCTACCATGTGGTGTCTTCAGGCAATTTGCAATAACTGATTTTGCCGTGAAACGTTTGTTTTTTTAAGAACGCTCACGTAACGGTAGTTTCTTTATTAAATTTACTCTCTCTCTCTCTCTTTATATATATATATATATATATATATATATATATATATATATATATATTCTTCATTTGTAAACGAGTTTTTATGCGACCTAGGTTTCTACCATGTAGTGTCTTCAGGCAATTTGCAATAATTGATTTGACCGTTTATTTTTTTTTAAGAACGCTCACGTAACGGTAAATTTTTTTAACGCTCACGTAACGGGCAATTTTCGAACGTGCGAGTTTTAAAATTTCAAGAAATTTTAACGTTTTTATTCACGGTTGTATGAAACATAATTCTGATGTATTTGATAGTAGTAGAAATGCACCGACAAAGAGTTAGTGAAGAGGTACAATATATTTCTTTATCAGGAGACACGAGATATTTGCTTTTGGAGAAGTAACAAGACTTTTTTGTTTTGTTTTGTTTTTTGTTGAGAGATGTACACTGTGGTGCAGTAGACATCGGCTCGGAACGAGTAATCGTCGAGTCGAGTTCGAATTCCAGTTGAATTAGGTGCATTCACTTACGCACAAATAACCTTGAAGAAAGTTATTCATCCGTCTCTTTCCCTCAGCTGTGGGTTAAATAACAGAATAGATTGGATTCTATAGCTTTGTTTTGCAACCACCCTACCGCAGAAAGTAATGACAACTTACTGGGCAAAATCTGCTGCCACTCAGGGATGTCTTTTTCGCCAAATGATTGCCCAAGCGTGTATTAACAATGAAAAGTATTAAATGGCAGAGTGAGTGTGATGATTTGTTACCGTGTTTACAGAAGTGAAGAGGCGACGACATAATCAAAAAATGTTCCTTTTCTATTCCCCCACTCTCTCTCTCTGAGTATGCGTGCGTTTGTGTGTTTCGAAGCAAAAACGTTTCGAGCATAAATCCAGGTCAAGAATGATTAATAACACTCGAAGACAAAAACTGACAAGGGCTCAACAGACATCTTGATGGTCGTCTTGTCTCGTGCATTAGTCAACAGAGACGACTAAAGTGTTAAGAAGGTAATTCAACAAATAAGATGAATTTTTCGTTATAAGGACTTCTAATACAGATAGAAGCTTACTTTTATTTTTAATGTAACCGAACGCATGGTCATCAGCAAAATGAGCAGCCCAATGTGCCAAATACAGGTGGGGGTGTTAAAATCAATCAGGTACGAAAATTTAAATATCTGGGAAATGTTCTAACTGAAGACGGAAAGTGCGACACAGAGATCCAAAGGCGAATTGGCATGGCGAAAGACGCGTTCCAGAAGCTGAGTAAAGTATTAAGACACAGGAGAATTTCACTAGAAACAAAGAAGAGAGTACTGGATTGATATGTGATGTCAGTTCTTCAATATGGCAGCGAATGTTGGACAATATTAACAAAGATGAAGCGAAAACCTGAAGCAGCTGAAATGTGGTTCTACAGAAGGATGCTGCGGATATCGTGGACCGAGCATGTGAGCAATGCCGAGGTGTTGGAAAGAATGGAAACGAAAAGAAAATTAATATTGAGCATCAGGAAAAGTCAACTGAAGTTCCTGGGACATGCAATGAGGAAGGAGGACTGAGCTGTAAGGGGGAGAGACACTGCTGGGACAACTCGACCCTCTTCTGTTTGTGCCCTTCAGTAAGCATCCTTGACACCAGCCGGCAGCTGACCTTCGAGTAGGTAAAGTCATCATGGACAATTTTGTGTACTGTCTCAACAGATAGGCTAAAAGTCCTTGCATTTCATCCACTGTCACTCTTCTGTCAAACTGAATGAGGTCATTGACTGATTCGATCAACTCAGGAGACCTCACTTCTGCAGTCCTTCCAGGCCTGTCTTCATCGTCAACGCTGCTCCGTCTTTCTTTAAACAGATTAGACCACTTGTAGACATATTTTGGCTGAAACATGTGGCACCTTACACAATTGACATTTTCCTATGAATAGAAACTGGTTTGCACCTTTCAGCAACCAAAAACTAGAGAACTGACCTCTGTTCAATGCTGGAGCATGCTTCTTGGTTGGACATCTTGTTAATCTGCAAAACTCTCAAAGTCATTTTTCAATCTGCAAATAAAAATTAAATCTCTTTGAAAAAGAAATAAAGGAAAAAAAAATTAAAAGTAAACTTCTATCAGTATTAGAAGTTCTTAAACCGAAAAATTCATCTTATTTATTTAATGACCCTCGTAGATGTCCTTATACAGAGAGATTCACCATATTTATTGAATGACCCTCTTAGAAGTCCATAAACCGAAAAATGTACCTTTTTTATATCGAAAAATTCATCTTATTGATTGAATGACCCTCGTAGATGTCATTATACCGAAAAATTCACCTTGTTTTTGAATGACCCTCGTGGATGGCCTTATATTGAATAATTCACCTTATTTATTGGATGACCCACGTAGATATCCTTATACCGAAAACTTCACCTTATTATTGAATAACCCTCGTAGATATCCTCATAACAAATAATTTACCTTATTTATTGAATGACCCTCTTAGAAGTCCTTATACTGAAACATTCACCTTATTTATTGAATGGCCCTCATAGAAGCCCTCATACCGAAAAGTTCACCTTATTTATTGAATGACCCTCTTAGAAGTCCTCACACCGAAAAATTCACCTTATTTATCGAATGCCCCTCATAAAAGCCCTTATACCGAAACATTCTCCTTATTTATTGAATGACCCTCGTCGATGTCCTTATACTGAAAAATTGACCTCATTTATTGAATGGCCCTCATAGAAGCCCTCATACCGAAAAATTCACCTTATTTATTGTATGACCCTCTTAGAAGTCCTCACACCGAAAAATCCACCTTATTTATCGAATGCCCCTCATAAATGCCCTTATACCGAAACATTCTCCTTATTTATTGAATGAACCTCGTCGATGTCCTTATACTGAAAAATTTTCCTCACTTATTGAATGGCCCTCATAGAAGCCTTCATACCGAAAAATTCACCTTATTTATTGAATGACCCTCTTAGAAGTCTTCACACCGAAAAATTCACCTTATTTATCGAATGCCCCTCATAAATGCACTTATACCAAAACATTCTCCTTATTTATTGAATGGCCCTCGTAGATGTCCTTATACCTCAAAGTTAACCTTATTTATTGAATGACCCTCGTAGAAACGCAAAGAAAAAGATCAATAAAAGAAACTGAAAAATAAAGAAAAAAGCAAATTGGCTCATAATCGAAAAATAAAAAGAAATAAAGAAACTACTACGTTAGAAACGAAGGATAAGTAAAGATAAAATGTGAAAAAATCAGAAAAGAAGGACATTAAGAAAATGAGGAAAGAAAGAAGTAAGGAGAGAAAGAAAGAGAAAATGATCCAGAAAAAAAAATCACTATAGAAAGAAACGAGAACGAACGTAAAAAACTACAGTCACATTATGAATTAAAAAAAAAGGAAATTAACATCTCCCCGAGAAAAAAAGAAAAGCCTGTAAAATTAAAATTAGGAAAAGAAAGGAAATCTAATCCCAAGTTACAAATAGTATTAAAGAGATGAAATGCCACTGGTGAGGGGGTTACAGTGAGAGAAAGAAAAGGGACTGAGGATGTCGAAGAAAAGATAAGAAATGAATTGGAACGTAGTAGATAAAAGATGGCAACTGACGTTGCGTTTAAATGTTTTGAGATTTTAGCTATCAAGGAAGCAAGCAAATGGAAGTGAATTCCACAAACGGGAAATGCGAGAAAAAGAAATTTTAAGTGGAAGAAGCGGTTACATTTAGCTATTTTTACGGTAAAAGAGTGGGACCTTAATGCCAGTCTAGTAGAACGGGTAAATACATGTTATCAGGAAACGAGAGAAAAAAAGTTCGTCAGAGCAGTTGCCATGAAAATAATTGTAGAAAAACAAAGGCAAGCCACATCATATCGATGTGAAAAAGACTGAAGGCGGACTGCCAAGTCAGGGTCGATTATATTACAGTTCGTTCTATAAATTTTGTCGATAACGTCAACGTGAACAGATATGGCAACAGTGTTCAATGCACGGTCAAATAGTTGATTTATAAATGTAAAAAATGGATTCTGACGGGAAAATTTCTTGGCCCGACAGAGTGAACCAACCTTCCTTGCAGTAGAGGAAGCGTCAATGTAGTCATTTCATTTGAGGTTATTTAAGAGAATAACTGCCTTGCTGTCTAGGAGACTAGCGACATTCATTTTAATGGTAGGCAAGAATGTTTTTCTATACTGGTTAAATGAGAGCAGTTTTGTCTTCGAGGAATTAAAATCTACCAGTCGTTTCCTACCATTTTCAATCAAAGATTGGAGGTCCTTTTGAAGTGCATCAACCAGGTTTACTTTGTCAATCTTGGCAAACTTCTTTACAGAGAAGAAAAGAAAGAAAGAAAGAAAGAAAGAAGTGTTACTAAATGAAAAATTAAAATAAACAAATACCGGGTTAAAAAAAAACACGACAAAATTGAATAATATCAAAAGAATGAAATGGAAAAGAATAAAGAATATTAAATTAATAGTAAATAAAAATAAACAAGTAAACAAAATTTTAGAAAATAGATGTGTCAGATTAAAATGAAAGAAACCGCTGCTCTGTGTGACCGACCACCAAGAGAATGCTTCTCTGATATCAACTCTTTCGAATCTAGAGTTAACCGTTATCTTCCCCACATAATTGCATAAACTCTGTCTCTTACTTTATAACACACTACCTCCAGTGGCACTTGGACCTCGTACAGGGTGAATATTATTGTAAAAAAAAAAAAAAAGAAATTATCTTCTGTCATAAAAAGATAAATCTCTTCGTTAACATTTTTTAGTTGAATCTTCAGCTATGAAGGGATAATTCTGTTTCTTTGACAACCACAATCCCAGTGACGCACAATCTCAATGACACAGAATGAGACTTTGAGATTTACCAAATGAAATGACGTTATTAGTCAATAAATTGGACATTTATAAGACTTTTGCAATAACCGAAGGATAATATTGCCAACAAAGACCGATTTACGCTATCCAGGTCACGCATTTGTTATTCACTAAGACGCTTTTGTAAGTTTTAAACTCTTTAGCAAATATCTACAAAAGCTAGGATAGATATTAATTAGTGTTTCTCCCATTTTAGCCCCGGCGAATATCCAGGTGGACGGAAGGAACTCGTTACGGTTTGTATAGAACATTTGTGAAACTTTGGTGGATTTCTGACCAAAGCATGTTAGGGTTATTTAGGAAGGAAGTGACTTTATTAGAGTGTCGATAGTTGGAGCGGGGCAAAGCGAAAAGTCATGGAAACAGAAGTAAAGAGATTCAAGGAAAATTAGAGGAAGAAAAATGCATGAAAAAAAAAATAATGAAAGGATAATGAATGTGTAGCGGAAAGAAAGAAAGAAAGAAAGATAATGAAAGGATAATGAATGTGCAGCGGAAAGAAAGAAAGAAAGAAAGAAAGAAAGAAGAGAATGAAAGGATAATGAATGTGCAGCGGAAAGAATGAAAGAAAGAAAGAAAGAAAGAAAGAAAGAAAGAAAGAAAGGATAATGAATGTGCAGCGGAAAAAAAGAAAGAAAGAAAGAAAGAAAGAAGAGAATGAAAGGATAATGACTTACAGCGGAACGAAAAGAAAGAAAGAGAACGAAAAGATAATGATTGTACAGCAGAAAAAGAAAGACAGAAAGAAAGAAAGAAAGGTCACAAGGAGGTGAAAGGTTGATAAAATTTTAAAATATAATTTAAAAGTAACAGAAAAGAAAATTAATTAGAAAGCAAGTAAGAATAATAAATGAAAGCAAAGAAGAAATAAAGAAAGAAATAAAGAAAGAAAGAAAGAAAGAAATAAAGAAAGAAAGAAAGAAAGAAACTATGCAGTGGAAGAGGATGAAAGAAAGAAATAATGAATGAATGAATATGAACTGTGAGAGAGTTGATGAAAGAAAGAACGAAAAGAAAGGATAGAAAAGAAAAAAAGAAAGAAAGGAAGAAAGATAGAAAGGTACAAACTATGCATTGGAAGAAGAGGAAAGAGGGACATGAATGAATGAATATGAACTGTGAGAGATTTGGTGAAAGAAAGAAAGAAAGAAAGAAGAAAGAGAGAAAAAAAAGAAAGAAAGGTACAAAGTATGCAGTGGAAAGGAGAAAAGAATGAATAAAGGAATATGAACTGTGTGAGGGTTGGTGAAAGAAAGAACCAACAGAAAGAAAGAAAGATAAAAATAAAGAAAGCTACAAACTATGCATTGGAAGAAGAAGAAAGAAAGAAAGAAATGAATGAATATGAACTGTGAGAGATTTGGTGAAAGAAAAATATAGAAAACAAAGAAAGAAAGAAAGAAAGAAAAGGATCAAAATGTAAAAAAGTAAAGCATACAGTAAAAAATAAATTCGGCCATTATGTAGCTCAGGATTCAGCAAATAAATAATTTGTAAGGAACTATTTCTTATATATCCTCCCTCTGGCGTTGTGGTACAGTGGATATCGGCTCGGAACGAGAAACCGGCGATCCGAGTTCGAATTCCAGTTGAATCCATTGTATTCACTTACGCGCAAATACCCTTGGGAAAGGTATTAATCCATCTCTTCCTTCCAGTTATGGGTTAAATAGCAGGACAGATTGGGTTCTATAGCCTTGGTCGGCAACCAGTCTGCCGCAGAAAGCAATGGCAACCTACTGCAGGATAATCTTCTGCCCAGTCAGTCATGCCTATTTCGAGACATGATCGCCCAAGCGTTGTATCACGTATGGCACTTAACTGACTGACTGATCCTCCCTCTAATCTTGGTTGATATCTTTATGTTATAATAGACACAACGATTTGACCAAGTACACGCTGGTCATCATCAGGTGTCCATAGATTTGATGATGAAGTTTATCTCGTTAATTATTGCAAAATATCCAGTAAGATCAATTATTGTTCTTTAATGTTCGAATTTGTTACTCTCACTATCAAGTACAAGATTCGAATTCAACACCACTAGATGATACTAACACATGTACAACCAACTACTACATCCACTACTCCACCTTCCGAACGACTTTAGTGGTGCATTTTTGAAGCCCTTTATATTAAGTGTCAGATAGATTTTGACCACTGGATTATGTTAGTGGGTTCGTGCCACTTGTCACAACTTGTACTTATTCCTGAGATGAGTAATTTTCAATAATCTTTGAATCATTTTGAAGTTTTGTTCTCATTTTAGTTGTTATAGGTTTTATAATAAATACAACGTTTCGACCAAGTAACCTCTGGTCATCATCACGTATCCATAAATTGGTTGATGTGAATTATCTCGTTGATTATTGAAAAATATCCTGTAAGATCAATTATTGTTCTTTAATGTTCGAATTTGTTATTCTCACTACAAAGTCCAAAAATCGAAATCATGACCACTAGATGATACTAACACATATATAACCAACTACTACATCCACTACGCCACCTTCCAAACGACTTTAGTGTATTTTTGGAGACCTTTATATTGTCAGATGGATTTTGACAACTGGATTATCTTAGTGGCTTTGTGCCACTTGTCATAATTTGTATTTATTTCTGAGATGAGTAATTTTCAATAATCTTGGAATTATTTCGAAATTTAGTTCTCTTTTTATCTATATCCACTTTATATTTTATATTTAAACGTTGAAATATCTCAGAAATATCCTTCCTCTTTATTAATTAAACACCAACAACGACCGAAGTATTGATTAGTCAAAACATTGTCCAAAGATGTTTAATTGCCGTAACAAATACTGCAATAAAACAACTGTAGGAAAAGTAAACAATTGTAAGAGACAATTGTTAAAAATTGCTTCCAAATATAAAGAATTAAACAATATTCAGAAACTCAGTTGCTCCATGAGAAACCTATCCAAGTGCTGACTGTGGAAGTGACCACATTCCAGTTATCTGCAAACTAAAGGTGAAACTTCGGAGACTAAACAAGCCTAGGGCAGCCCCCAGACAACAATACAACACGCTTCTGAATGACCTCTACCTACAGAAAAAAATATACTGATAGTGTGAAAAACAAATGCGAAAAACAAATGGGCAATGGAAATTCGAAATGTGACGCACTTAAAAAAAACTAGTGACACCAGCAAACAACCTTGTCTCAGAAGAAATCAGACGCAGAAGACAAAAACGAGTGGTTGATTGAAGAGATTCAAAGAAGACAGAAAACAATGCCAAGACATGGAACTAAATAAAAGAAACTATAAAAAGAAAACAAGGACTAAGTGCAGACAGGCTAAAAAGGAATGGCTCAACAACAAATGTGCCAAAGTAAAGAGACTGAGCAAGACTAATAAAGAAGAAACAAGGGAACTGACAGGACAAAGAACATGCTCTTCAACAGGATGTACAAAATTCAAAGATCGTACAATCGTATTGGAGAAAGAGGAAATACTCCGGCTATAGGAAGAATATATATAAGATTTCTTCTAGCACAAGAGAAAGCAACCGAGAGTAAACAAAGATGCTGACGGACGAAAATGCGAAGTGAAAACTGCAATAGCGAAACTGAATACGAACAAAGCAGCTGGACCAGACGTCATTGTAATGGAGATACTAACAGCCTTGTAACATTTCGACATAGAGAAAATTACGGAAGGAATAATGAAATCTACAACAGTAACACCTAAACAGATCAATTTTCACAGCTCTGCCTAAGAAGCCAGGCGTAAACGAATACAAATTCCACCGAATAATCAGTTTGATGAGTGACATAACGAAACTCATTGTCCGAATAATGATGATAAGATCGCTAAGCAGAATCAGACCGGTGTTAGGACAAAAACAATTCGGTTTGATCAAGGACACTGGAACAAAGGATGCGATATTTATGCTTAGGATGCTATCAGAAAGGGCGATATGAACGAAAAAGGACGTTTGCCTTTGTTTTGTAACAAGGCGTTCGACACAGTACGTCATATTTGGTAAAGACATTAGGGTAATCATTAACCTCAACTAGCAACAAGCGTCCTGCATACGGACAGGAAACGAATACAACAGGCATACAAAGATAGAAAGGGGCGTAAGACAAGGATGTATCTTTTCACCGGATCTATTCAACTCGTACAGCGAGACTATTCTGATGACCCTAAGTTATGCGAGGATTCCTCATCGGGGGTCACGATCTGAACAACATAAGATACGCGGATGATACAATGCTGATAACTGATACCGAAAGAAATTTACAAGACCTCCTGAAGAAGATAGGGGAAGGAAGTCGAAAGAAAGGACCACAAATAAACTACAAAAACCGAATGTATGGTCATCAGCAAACCGAAGATCCTAAAATACCAATTACAGGTTGGGGATACTAAAATCAAGCGGGTACAAAAATTTAAGTACTTAGGAAGCGTTTTAACAGAAGACGGAAAGTGCGACACAGAGATCCAAAGGCGAATTGGCATGGCGAAGATGGCATTCAAGAAGCTGAGCAGAATATTAAAAGGTAGGAAAATTTCGCTCGAAGCAATGAAGAAATTACTGGATTGCTACGTGGAGGTCTGTTTTTCAATATGACAGCGAATGGTGGACAATATCATAAAAAAATATAGAAAAACTTGAAACAACTTTCATGTGGTTCTACAGTAGGATGCTGAATATATCATGGATTGGGCATGTGATCAATGATGAAGTTTTGGAAAGTATGGAAACGAAAAGGAAATTAATACTGAGCACCAGGAAAAGAAAGCTAAAGTTATAGGGTCATGTGATGAGGAAGGAAAGCTTGGAGAATCTGATACTCAAAGGTTAGCTAAAGGGAAAACGTAACAGGGGAAAGCAGCGAACAACATATTTAACGGGCCTGAGCGGGTGGATGGAAGAGCGAGGTTTGGGTAGCGTAGCAGGAGAAAGCGTGCTAAGAGCCACCAAGGATAGAGAGACGTGGAAGGCAAGGATCGCCTACGTCTTGAAGGGACGTGGTATATAAAAGAAGAAGACAAAAGAATATTCCTGCTACGCCAACTGACTAATGTGTTAATTGGAATGTTTGTTGCTAACATTTCTTAAATCATAGACAATAATTTAAAAAAAGTTAGATTGTTGGAAGAGGGAGCGAGAGAGAAATTCGTGGAGAGACGTGGAAGGCAAGGATCGCCTACGTCTTGAAGGGACGTGGTATATAAAAGAAGAAGACAAAAGAATATTCCTGCTACGCCAACTGACTAATGTGTTAATTGGAATGTTTGTTGCTAACATTTCTTAAATCATAGACAATAATTTAAAAAAAAGTTAGATTGTTGGAAGAGGGAGCGAGAGAGAAATTCGGGAAAGACAGAAAGAGAGAGACAGACAGACAGACAGACAGAGGTGTCAGCACTAATCAAAAACATTCAATAGACTGTCCTACTCACTGTTACCGAAGAATGGTCTTCTGTGTAATTCTGGTAATACACGTCAATTGAAGTCTTAGTGATTGGATTACTGTCTTCTATTTCATTCTTGTGCATTTTCACAAAGATTATGCTCATCTAAGAAAAAATCCTTCATCTGAGTATATATATATATATATATATATACTTAAACAAAGTAAACGTCATGCTATACCTTTCGACCAACCTACACTTTTTCAAAGGTATCAGTCAGTTAAGTGCCATACGTGATACACGCTTAGGCGATCATGTCTCGAAAGAGACATGCCTGACTGGGCAGAAGATTATCCCGCATTAAGTTGTCATTGCTTTCTGCGGTAGACTGGTTGCCGACCAATTTGTCCTGCTATTTAACCCATAACTGGAAGGAAGAGAAGGATTAATACCTTTCCCAAGGGTATTTGCACGTAAGTGAATACAATGGATTCAACTGGAATTCGAACTCGGGTCCCCGGTTTCTCGTTCCGAGCCGATATCCACTGTACCACAACACACATCCTTTTCAAAGGTATACGTTGGTAAATTAGAAAAAGAGACACAGTCGATATAACAAAGCGGTCCACCATCTGGCAATTGGACATTTTTTGCTTGATAGTCATGATTGTGGCTCCGATTATGAAGACACTTGGTTTAAAATTTTACGCAGTGCCCGCTCGACATACCATCACCGTGTCCTTGAGGCTGTATTTATAAAAATTCACCAGCCTAGCCTGTGTAGATAGAAGGACCATTTTATCCTCTCCTTACGCATGTTGGAGGAAATGTGTCTTTTTCCTTTTTATGCTCTTGTGAAACCTGCTATATTCAACACCCACTTTGAATTTTAAAACAAGGATGTGTCTTTTCACCGGATTTGTTCAACCTTTACAGCGAGAATATTTTGAGGACCCTAGATGACACACCAGGATTTATTATTGGAGGCCACAACCTGAACAACATAAGATACGCGGACGATACAGTACTGATTGCGGACACGGAAAGGAAACTGCAAGATCTCATACAGAAAGTAGCAGTGGAGAGTGACAAGAAGGGACTACAAATAAATTTTAAGAAAACTGAGTGCATGGTCGTCAGCAAAAGATACAGCCCAAAATGCCAAATACAGGTGGGGGATAACAGAATCAAACAAGTACAAGAATTTAAGTACCTAGGAAGTGTTCTAACAGGAGATGGAAAGTGCGACACGGAGATCCGAAGGCGAATTGGCATGGCAAAGGACGCGTTCCAGAAGATGAGCAAAATACTAACACACAGGAAGATCTCAATAGAAACGAAGAAAAGAGTGCTAGACTGCTACGTGATGTCAGTTCTTCAGTACGGCTGTGAATGCTGGACAATATCATCGAAAATGAGGAAAAAACTGGAAGCGGCCGAAATGTGGTTCTACAGAAGGATGCTACGGATATCGTGGACTGAGCATACAAGCAACGACGAAGTGTTAGAAAGAATGGCAACAAAAAGGAAATTGATGCTGAGCATCAGGAAGAGACAACTGAAGTTCCTGGGACATGCAATGAGGAAGGAGAGCCTGGAGAACCTGATACTGACTGGTCAGATAGAATGAAGGAGAGACAGAGGAATGCAGCGGATAACATATTTGCAGAGTCTGATCAGGTGGATGACGGAACGGGGGCTGCCAGGAGCAACAGGAGCAAACATACTAAGAGCCACAAGGGATAGGGAGACGTGGAGATCCATGATCGCCTACGTCCTGAAGGGACAGGGCACGTAGAAGAAGAAGAATGTTTCTCTTCATATCGCGTTCAAACTTTATCTCCTCAATTGTTATATTGACTGTGTCTCTGGTTGTTTTCTAATTTGACAACGTATACATTTCAAAAAGTATTAACTGAAAGGTACCTAAGGTATAACATAACGTCCACATTGTTTAACCTTATGTTTCTTTTTCTGTGGATACAAACCTCTTATATATATATATATATATATTACAGAAAATTTTCAAAATTTAATTTTGAAAATTTTCTCTAATTTATATTGGCTCTGTATTCTTAATACATTGAGCTCTCTGTCTGCATCACTTTGTAATGTTAAAAATTTTTTAATATTAATTAGGATCAGGTTCTTGGAATTTAGCTTCCTACTCTTCCACTTCGGATTAAAGAAAAACATATATATATATATATATAAATTAAGGTGGCTTCTCTTGATTAATTTTATCTGAACACCAAGAAAATGATTAGACAACTGGAAACGAGCAGTATAAACAATAAGCATATACAATACATTGATATTATTCGATGAGACATGTTTGTATGAAGATATTCTGCATATAACAAACAGTAGCTACTCTAGCATCTACGCATCACTCATTCAGTAACGAATTAGAGCACTCTGGCTACTGGCGTATGATACATCATGCGCTAAAAGTCTACCTCCTTCTACCAGGCGCCCATAGCTCAGAGGTAGAATCGCCGACTGACGCCAGTTCGGTCGGATTTCAATCTTGGGTTAAAAGCAATCGGAGTCTAATCGTACTGGTGAGCTGTGATACAGCGAAACAGATCTGTCTGCGGATGACTATATAATACGTGTATTTAGGCAGCATCTTTTCTTTTAAACATGTTGTATTAAACGTTAAAGACAATTTAGTCTTGCAGATTTTCTTTTTTATTTTCTCATTTTTTCTAATGAAACTTTTCATTTCAAAATTATATTTATACAAATATTGTCCATATGTTAACCGAGTATTTTCGAACGTCATCGTTCATCATCAGGGTCAAATATTTACAGTTTTACAATCTTTTTACCATCAACAATTGCCCTGCAGCGGAAACGTGTTGCTACATTTTGAAGAATTAAATAAACGTTATGATTTTTTTAAAATATTCAAGGAGAGTGATAATGACATCACGTGATGTGTGAAATTATGTGATCATGTGGAGGCGTGAATTATTTGATTATGTGGAATATTTAGAGTTAGGAATGTTTTTTAAACCCAAAAAAAAATACGTTAAGTTATGATGTGAATTATCTACTTTAAGAAGATTTAAAATATAATCGTATTTCTAAGTTTAGATGAAAAAAAAATTTTTTTTTATATACATTGAAGGATGTGTCTTGAAATTTGGTAAGCTGTGCGATTGACACGAGGTCGAAAGTACTCGGTTACCATACGGACAATATTTGTATCGATATAATTTTGAAATAAAAAGCCTCATTAGAAAATATGAGAAAATGCAAAAGAAAATCTACAAGACTAAATTGTCTTTAACATTTAATACAATATATATATATATATATATATATATATATTCAAATGCCAAAAATAAAATAGCATATCACTTAATACATTTTCGGTCTTTCATATAATACACTTGGATGGCTCATGTGAGTTTAAAGCTTGGATACTGCCATTATAACAATTTGGACATCAGTACTTACCGATTTTGTGAATGATCATTGTCCCCCCCCCTTTTTTAGGGGAAGTCCGATGAACTCAATAGACACGATGTATCTACAATTTATAGAACTATACTTACCCTGATAACCTATAACAATAGTTCAAGAAGTATTCCCTATATATACATGGAAGCCATTGTACACATCCAGGATTTAACGCCATTTCTAGCGGAAATGTGTTAGTGCATTCTATCTGAAAGGGGAGGAAACTTGTTTAAGAAATTTTTTTTTCGGGAAAAATATTCGAGGAAAATTTGAATTATGCGTGCACACCGATAATGGGATGCTGGCCACTTGTCGTGCGTGATAAGCAAGCAAGGAAAGGGCACATTTTCTCAGAGTACATCGCAATTCATTCATGCCGCAGATAAACTCATCACTCACCATGATATACTGCTTACAATTCTTCCACTGGTTTCCAGAGTCCTGCACCAAAACACTTAATAGAAAACACTGAGATCGAACCAGGAAAAATTTGGGCACCTCGGCGCAGTGTAATTGTTAGCAAGCTCATCTCGCTAGAATCATTCTAACTGTGTAGTGAGTTCGATCCTCACTGGGTACCCTCTATATTGGCCATGTGTCACATCTAAGCAACATTTAGAAAATCACCTTCCACCAGGTTTGGGGGTTGGGCGCAGACCTAACAACCCTGCCCCATCATGGTTAGCAAGCTCGTCTCGCTAGAATCATTATAACTGAGTAGTGAGTTGGATCTTCACCCTACTTTCGACCGTGTGTCACGTCTAAGCTACGCCTAGAAAATTACCTTCCTCTAGGTTTGGGGGTTAGACGCAGGCCTAACAACCCTGCGCCATAATGGTTAGCAAGCTTGTCTCGTTAGAATCATTATAACTGTGTAGTGAGTTCAATCCTCACTGGGTACCCTCTATATTGGCCATGTGTCACATCTAAGCAACATTTAGAAAATCACCTTCCACCAGGTTTGGGGGTTGGGCGCAGACCTAACAACCCTGCCCCATCATGGTTAGCAAGCTCGTCTCGCTAGAATCATTATAACTGAGTAGTGAGTTGGATCTTCACCCTACTTTCGACCGTGTGTCACGTCTAAGCTACGCCTAGAAAATTACCTTCCTCTAGGTTTGGGGGTTAGACGCAGGCCTAACAACCCTGCGCCATAATGGTTAGCAAGCTTGTCTCGTTAGAATCATTTTAACTGAGTAGTGAGTTCGATCCTCACTGGGTACCCCTATGTTCGGCCGTGTGTCACGTCTAAGCTACAACAACCCTGCCCCATAAAAACAGTTTGTTAGGAAAATAGCACACCATCAGGTGTAACGAAAACGTTTTATGAAAAATTTGAGCCGTTTTATCTGGTCAGACAAATTATGTTATTTTTTCTCAAGGGCGGTTGAGTTTGTGACTGGAGGAGAGTGTATCAGGTTATGGGCCAGGTCTATTACCACATTGTTATAAAATCAGGTATTGACTCCGTAACAGTTTCAGTGTATCCTCTTTTATCTTTTACTAGAACTAAGAATAAAACTGCGAATGAAGACAAAAAGAACCAGACAAAAATATTACAGAAAAAAAGAAAATACATCGCATTTGAAAGAAAACAGAAAAAAGTAAGTATGTCTTTTTATAACGAATTGTATTATTATATTTTCTTTGATGTCATGACGTATTAAAATGAAAGGTATTCTTTATCATATCAGGAGATACTAAGGAAATATTTATGCTGCATGAAAATGTAATTAACTTCCGAAAAATTCATATCTATATCTATAATAATTTCCAAGTCCAACGATCAGTTGCTCTGATGTCAGTATATCATGAATATTCTCTATTTATTACCATTACGAAGATGCAGTGGCCAGGTCAGCACCCTCATGGCAAGGCCTCTTCCTTCGTTATTTAAAGATGAGAACTGTTACTACTTATTGATCCCTGCAAAAAAAAAACGAAAAGTGTAAGTGACCTGGCCTTACCTATCTACTAAGGTAGTATGTGACATAAGGTATTTTTAAGCCGGTGCCCATACATACAGTACTGTGCATAAAGAATTAGGACAAGAACTATTTTATCTTTTATGAAGCATCAAAATAATGTTTACAATCACCCTGGCCGAACATTTTTGCACACTACCGGTAGTGTGCAAAAGTATTAAGACAGGGGTGATTTTCCTAAAGACCTCACTGAATACAGGGGTGATTATCCTAAAGACCTCACTGAATACAGGGTGAAAATCCAAGTAAATTGCTTATAAATATTGATTATTTAACTAAAAAGGAAGAGGAAGGAAGGTTTCGGATTTTGAATTAGCCTCACAAAACTCTGATCTCAATCCCATTGAACATCTATGGGATATTTTGCATAAAAAATTGATAAATCTAATGATACTTCGCAAGACATACTTTGGGAACAAATACAAGCTGCTTGGCAGGAGATACCATTAGATAAATTGAAGAAGCTTGTGATGTCAATGCTTGACAGAATGAAAGCTGTGATCAAAGCACAATATTAAAAAAATTTAAAATATTAAATTTATTTTGTAACAAGTATTTTTTCTTGTTAAAGCATTTGTTGAGGAAATCAAATAAAATTACTTTAATTAAATTGTTTATTTTTTTGTTATTATGCCTCATAAAAGATAAAAAATTCTTGTCCTAATACTTTTGCACAGTAATTTATATATATTGAAGCATGATGAGGTTCTTGATAAATTCAAAAGGAAGATATACAATATAATCGTTGAGTAAATCAAATAAAATTACTTTATGTACATTTTTTGTGGTTATGCCTCATAAAAGGTCAAATAGTTCTTGTCCTAGTACTATATATATATATATATATATATATATATATATATATATATATATATTAGGTTCGATTGGTAAATTGTTGCAATCATTTTATTATTTCAACGCAAAAGGCTATTATACTAAATATTAAATTTATTTTGTAATAAGTGTCTTTTTCTTGTTCATGCATTTGTTGAGTAAATCAGATAAAATTAATTTAATTACATTGTTTATTTTCTGTCAATATGCCTTATAAAAGGTCAAATAGTTATTGTCCTAATAATTTTGCAGAGCACTATATATATATATATATATATATATATATATATATATATATATATATATATATGTATATATTAGGTGCTTTTGGTAAATTGTCGCAATTATTTTATTATTTCAACGCAAAAGGCTATTATACTAAATATTGAAGTTATTTTGTAATAAGTGTCTTTTTATTGTTAAAGCATTTGTTGAGTAAATCAGATAAACCTACTTTAATTACATTTTTATTTTCTGTCAGTATGCCTCATAAAAGGTCAAATAGTTATTGTCCTAATACTTTTGCACAATATTGTATGTATATGCATACAGAGCAACAAGAAAGATTTCCGTGTTTCTGTGAACAGTCACACTGAAATCGATATTACATCGAGCCCAGCGCTATCATTTATTGCAATCTCCGTGCCGGGTGCGCTCTCTCGTCTCAAATAAGGCGAGAACAGATACTTCACTTTCATCCAAATCAAAAGACCCAGAAGCGTTTTCTTTTTTACAAAATCATATTTATTTATTCATTTATTGCTTTTTATGTTCACTTACAATTTTTAAGATGAGACCTCACGTTCATCATTACACTGATATACACGCTCGGGGAAAATCGAAATAACTTTTTTAAAACAACAGATTACACGCTCTATTTGTATTTGTCGATCGCAGATTTGGTAAAAGATGCTAAGATAACTTAATTTATATTCTCGTTTTAATTCCGACGTTTGTTCGATCAATTAAATTCCAGCTTTTCATATTTATAACAAATAATTAAATTTTTGCTGTTAAGTGAAAAAAAGAAGACATCAGGAAACGTAAAAATGGGAATTTTTGATATTCCCTTTTTACTCCCTGAATTATTAACAAGAACACATACTCATGTCTTTATTAAGCTTCCAATCTTTATATAGGAACCCATTTATGAGATTCTAATTCGAATTGCGGGCTATTAAAATCTCCATGAATGGAAGCTGCTGCCATTCAACAGAGATAATCCACTGACGACAGGCATCTTGAGAGCGACAGATAAACTTTATTCTTTTACGTAGTTGTTTTTTGTGCTCCTTGATGTCATGAAATTAAAGAGAGAAAACGCTATTTTCAATTCCCATTTCATTAAACGTTTTCAATTAAAATATGACAGATTTTTAATTCCATTTCAATTTTGTTGGTCCTAAAATATTTACTCGTTACGGAATCTCACTTCTCATTGGAAGGCTGCAAATTAAAAATAATAACTAAAAAGATTTTTTCTATTTGAATTTTTAACGTTTTCCGATTCGAGAAATCGGAGAGATGAGTTCGAAACCTAGTTGAATTCTTTGCATTCGGATACGCACAAATGCCGTTGGGAAAGGAAAGAACCAGTCCCTTCTAACTACAGCTATGGATTAAATAGCAGGGCAATTTTTGTTCTCTAGCCTTGGTTTACAACCAGCCTACCCCAGAAAGTAATGGCAACCTAGTGCGGGAAAAACTTCCACCCAAGAGTTTATCACAAATGGCAATTAACTGACTGACTGATTGAATAAACTCATGATAAGTTCTTGTATTCACTTACGCACAAATACCCTTGGGAAAGGTATTAATCCGTCTCTTTCTTCCAGTTATGGGTTAAATAGCAGGACAGATTCGGTTCTATAGCCTTGGTCGGCAACCAGTCTACCGCAGAAAGCAATGTCAACCTACTGCGTTATTATCTTCTGTCCAGTCAGTCATTTCTCTTTCGAGACATGATCGCCCAAAGCGTGTATCACGTATGGCACTTAACTGACTGACTGAATATAATAGTTGGAAACATGAATAAGTCTTCTACTGGTCATAAAGTGGGGGGATCATTTTTCTATTGTTTTGAAGTAATAAACTGATCCCCCACTAATTATTACTTAATAATATAATACATATCTTCCCCCTCTAGCTAGTAGTTAAAATAACATGACAGATTGGTTTCTATAGACTTGGTCGGCAACCAGTCTACCGCAGAAAGCAATGTCAACCTACTGCGGGATAATCTTCTGCCCAGTCAGTCATGTCTCTTTCGAGACATGATCGTCCAAGCGTGTATCACGTATGGCACTTAACTGACTGAAGTTCTACAGCAATAAAATAACCGTAAAATTTCCCAAAATGCATCGTTAAATATATGAGCTTAATAAATTTAACAAAATATTGCAATAAAAATAATTAAAATTAAAACTAGTTGTTATTTTAAGAAGCGAGTACAAATAAAAATATTTGAAGCTGACAACTTTTTACATTTCATTAAAACAGCAATTAAACACTTCTATCTTCCCTTCATTATGACTTATTGCTTTTTCTCACTGAAGTCATGTCGTCTTTTCCCCTCTTTCTACGGATCAAAACGGAATAGTCCATTATTCATCAGAAGATTTTAAACACTTTTATCTAATACATTTGATTCTCGCCAAGTACCTTATGAACGGATGTATGTTGTGGTGCAATGGTTATCGGCTCAGAAAGAGAAATCGGAGAGCTGAGTTCGAATTCAAGTTGAATTCTTTGCATTCACTTGCGCACAAATACCCTTGAGAAAGTTATTAATCCGTCTCTTACCTCCAGTAATGGGTTAAATAACAGGTCAGATTGGGTTCTACAGCCTCGACTGGCAACTAGTCTAACGTAGAAAATAACAGCAGCCTACTGCTAGATAATATTCTGCCCAGTCAGTCATGTTTTTTTCGAGACATGATCGTCCAAAGCGTGTATCACGTATGGCAGACCCTTATGAAAATTTGCTTTAATAAAACTTTTAAGATAATTCATCAGACGATGTTATTTGATTTGATTTCTGGTGATTTGATATTGACGATTGCTTTATTTGGTTTCCATCGTTCCATACTACGCGTCTGGCAGATGACATTTATCATTGTACTGTCATTTTCACACTTTCGACGTTATCAATAGTTTCTTTGTTTACGAGATATTGCTTGGACGTAACGGGGGCTTATGGCCTATCACGTTGAATACACCGGTTCTCGCTCGATCACCGAAGTTAAGCAAAGTTGATCCTGGTCAGTACTTAGATGGGTGACCGCTTGGGAATATCAGATGCTGTAAGCGTTTAGTGACGGATGTGCGTTGCGGTGCAGTGGATATCGGCTCGGAAAGAAAAATCGGTGAGCAGAGTTCGAATTCCAGTTGAACACCCTGCATTCACTTAAGCATTTGTATCATTGGGAAAGGTATTAAATCCGTCCCTTCCCTCCGGTTATGGGTTAAATAACAAGGGTAGGACTTGAGGACCCTGCTCTTAAAAACAAAACCCAATGAATCTTGATAGTCGAAAAGAAAAATGTTGTAAAATTAATAAATAAACTTACCCAAAAATCATTGGTTATGATCTTAAATGATCCCATAAGGATTGATAGGTCGTTAAACCTCGAAACAAACAAATAAACAGAAGGACGTAACGGTCGTGATAACTCACGACAGTGGATAAGAGGATAATCTAGGATAATAAAAGTTCGGGACATGACCCCATGTTCATCTCAACAAAAGAACCTATTAGAAATGTTGTTCAAGTTTCATAAAGGGATCAACGTAAAATAGCAAAACCCATCCATCGCGGTTATGAAGCCGTTGCATTAAGGGGGCGGTGGGTCCTGTTTCAAAACTGAGAAATTTAATAATGAGGACAAGCCAGGGAAGGGTTGTTAAAACGAGTCGAGTCAGAGGATTTCGAAGCAAATACTGCATGCATTTTTTCTCAGAGATCAATGTGTAGTGTCTCTTCTCATCAGCTTACGCTGATTCTTTTTCCACTTCCATCCACCCTACTTTCTTTTACTCAGTGATTTTTTTCCCTGTTTCGCCGCGATAAAAACACGGAACAGTCCATTTTTACGAGGACGTTACGGTCGTGCTAACTATCAAAATTGGAGACAAATTTGAGTTTGAGTTTAAAGTTTGTTTAACGGCATATCAACACCTCTGTGGGTTATTAATGCCAAAAAGGTGGGGTTTTAAGTTACTTTTTAATGTTCAGTTATAGTGAGAAGATTGATTTTAATCAGATTTTAATGAAAAGTTTTTGTTTTTATTCTTTTTTTTATTTTAAAAAACTGAAAATGTCTTCTAGTTTTGTATTCAAAAATGTTTTGCTGAAAATAATATTTTTTCATTCAAAAATGTGTTATGGTAATAAATTTTTCTTCAAAAAGGTATTGTTGGTAATATTTTTCCTTTAAAAATGTATATTTTTCTATAAAAGTTTCTTTTATGAATATATTTCTATTAAAGTATATTTTTATTTAGGGGATAACTATTTGCCCATAGCTGGGACACTAACAGGTGCTACCACTCCAGTTCAGGGTGAACCTGAGAACAACAGCAATTAAGAGGTAGTTCCATGCTCCTCACAACCTGCTAATCAGCGTCCTTGCTGCCAGATGCAGTTTACCGTCATGCCCAGGACCAGAAAGTGGAGACAAGCTCGATTACAGCAGGAAAGTATAGTTCGGTACTTGACACTATGTTCGTCCCAACTAAAGAACACATCAGAAATGGTGTACTGAATGAGTTTCATAAATAAATCAAGGCAAGTGAAGAAAAATCCACCCAGCGCGCTTATGAAGTGAAAACATTAAGCGAATGAAGTAGAAGTAGTTAGCTTTCACGATTTTTTTTCTCTCATTTCATTGTCACAAATACTAAGTGGCGTCTCCTATATCTCTTTGCCGTCTTACCACGGGATCAAAACGAAATAGTCGGCCATTGGTTAGGTATTTGGGGAGAGACGTTAACCACTTCTATCTCTTCTTGTTTATGTATTTCTTTTTATCTTTTAACATTTTTAAATCTGCTAATTACTGCTGATATTCTTCCATTCAATTCTTAATATTAAAATGATATTAATTACTTAAGCTCTGTTTGAAACTGATCAGTTTTAAAACAAGCTCACGTAAGTTTTTTAAAAAACAGGGTTCGATTTGACACTGCATTAATTTTATGAAATCAAAAAAATTGATTATTTAAATTCTGATAAATGTCGTGACTAGCAGAATGTCTAATGAATGTTAACCTAAAAACGGTATTGTATCAAAGGTTTTGCCAACATCTTTTTAAGCGGACCAGTCAATTTAAGTAGTTCCATGATGGGGCACTAAAGACCAACCCGTTTTTTTTGCTATTTTCAGCTTTTCTATCACATTTTAGTATTGTGTATAATAATAAATACTATGAATTAGCCACAGTCGGTAAGGTTTTAGACATTTTTGCTCATAAAAGGATTTTTGCCATTAATAGATCGATACCATTTATTCAGCTAAAAAAATAAAAACTACATAAGGACTGTGGAGATGGTTTAGGGATGCTATGTTTTGGAACGAAAAAAAAGGATTTCTTTTTATTTCGCTACTTGCAAAATCAGGCTTTAAATTTTATGGCCGACCAGTAAGTCGGTAGATCTACTAAAGTGGTTCAAAAGAAAATCGGGAAAAAAATCATGTTAAGATGAGAAGAGTATGAATAAGGAGAATTTTATGAGACAAGAATGAATGAGGATGGAAAAAGAGATACGCTCAGTGAGAATTTCTGTTGAAGTTTTCTTTTTTAGTTTTTTCAAAAGGTAGTACTTTTTTTTATCCCCGAGTAAAATGGCTGCCGCAGTTTTGAATGCCACACCATGGGAACAGACCATTATAAATAGGTGTATAAAAAGGTCAGATCTAAGTAACCTTTACACATATGCATTTATACATGTCTTCAAAAATAGATATAAAATGAGTATATATGTATGTTGAATCATGATATGAACACATTTAGTAATTGAATATAATCTATAGATAGATACTGATACATTGTGTACCAATCGTATTGATATTTTGACGTTAACACAGAGTATACTATAGATAGAGAGCAACAAAAAGATACCTAGCTAGCTAGTTTGCTAGCTAACTAGATAGATAGATAGATAGATAGATAGATAGATAGATAGATAGATAGATATTAAAAGAATTGGATAGATAGATATTAACAGAACTGGATAGATAGATAGATAGATAGATAGATAGATAGATAGATATGAACAGAATGATATATATATATATATATATATATATATATATATATATATAAACAGAATGAGATAGATAGATAGATAGATAGATAGATAGAAAGAAAGAAAGAAAGAAAGAAAGAAAGGCGGTGAAGTCAATACCGAGTCACCATAGTCTGTTTCATGGGGCTTACGGCCATATCACGTTGAATACACCGGTTCTCGCTCAATCACCGAAGTTAAGCAACGTTGAGTCTGGTCAGTACTTAGATGGGTAACCGCTTGGGAATACCAGGTGCTGTAATTGACGGATGTGCGTTGTGATGCAGTGGATATCGGCTCGGAAAGAGAAATCACAGCGCAGGACTTGGGACCCTGCTCTTAAAAAGCAAATCCCAATGAATCTTGATACTCGAAAAGAAAAAGTATTACTAGACACAAAACTTATATAAAAAAAAGCAACAATAAATTGTTGAAAGAAGAAGATATTACCAGCAATAAATAAATAAAATTTAGTTGGCAATAAATGATCCGCCGAGGTTGATATGCTATAAAAACAAAACAACCAACAACCAACCAACTGTTTTATGGTTTAAGGAAATTCTCTGGCCAATGTGTAGAAGCCTGAAATATATTGTTACCACTTTGCGCAGATCTCAGTTTCAACATTTATAATCACATGCCCGATCCCTGATATTGAGCACTTTTACCCAATAAAATATCATAATTTTTGTGTCACTGTGTCACGCCAGGATGTTTTTTTCCGCATGAATCCATCTTGCACATATACAAATGAACCATCTGTGCATAGAATACTACTGTCATGTATGGTCAGGCACCCCGGCTGTTTATCTCAATGTTCTCAATAGGCTCAAAAAAAGAATCTGTAATGTGATAGGTCCCGACTTAGCGGCTCGACTCAAGCCACCTTTTCACCGGTGGGATGTGGCTTCTCTCTGTCTATTCTACAAATATTTTCTTGGCTTCTGCTCCGACAAATTTAAGCCACTGGTGCCCCTGTCACAAGAATTTACACGTGCAACCAGACCTGCAACATGGTCCCGCACATTTACAGTTAGATCGACCAAATGCAGTCTATAATTCTACTCCAGCAGCTTCTTTTCTCGCACTTACCGCCTTTGGAAATTCCTTCTATATATTTGGATTCCTGACATCTACAACCTCCAGGAATTTAAATGCCATGTCAACACCCATCTTTTATCCACTTGACCCCAGTTCTTTCTACATCACATTGAATATCTTGTTCTTTTTCTTTCTCTCTACTTTCGCAAATGTCTTCACACCTGTGTTGTCATCCTTCTCTTGGTCTTTCTCTGACACCCACTGAACTGGTTCGTCTTTCTTTTTGCTCTTCTCCTTTCTAAACTTTTACTCCTATGTAGCCCCTATGCATCAGTGGCGGTACCGCCTTGCTTGGGGTGAAACGATTAAAAATATGTAAATATATTTATATAAATAAAAAGAGTTTCTGAATCTTTAAGCAAATTCTATGCACAGAATTGACCGTCTAGCTCTTCCCGCCTGTGGAACTCACTCCCGTATTCTTGATTTCCTGACGGCTACAACCTCCAGAAATTTAAATGCAAAGTCAATACTCATCTACTAACCACTGGAGTCTAGCTCTCTCCACACCCCTGTATAACCTTCCCTTTCTCTCCACCTATGTATCTGTCATCGCACCTGTTTTCAATTGTTCCTTTCTAACTAGTCTGTACTCCTCACTCTTTTCTAACTAATCTTTTTACATTTATGTAACCCCCTGCACATCAGTGGCATTTCCGCCTTGCTCGGGGTGAAATGATTAAAAAAAAAGCGAGGGACAAATATTTATGTTAATATATAGTTTTAAGGTTTGTTATAATTACGGGTTAAAGTGTTCAAAAGTCAGGGACAGAGCGTGTATATTTAAATAAAAGTTGATATTAAAATCAGTATCTAGAGGCGAGTCAATGTTATATGCTCAGTACAATCGTCAAGCCATGTGCGTTGTATTTTATAAGTTACTTAAAATCAAAAACTAAAACGGATAACAAATTATAAATATAAAAACATTATAAATATAATAACATTATAATAATAACATTATAATAATAACATTATAATAATAACATTATAATAATAACATTATAATAACATTATAATAATAACATTATAATAATAACATTATAATAATAACATTATAATAACATTATAATAATAACATTATAATCATAACATTATAATAATAACATTAGAATAACATTATAATAACAGTATAATAACATTATAATAATAACATTATAATCATAACATTATAATAATAACATTATAATAACATTATAATAACATTATAATAATAACATTATAATCATAACATTATAATAATAACATTATAATAACATTATAATAACATTATAATCATAACATTATAATAATAACATTATAATAACATTATAATAATAACATTATAATCATAACATTATAATAATAACATTATAATAACATTATAATAACATTATAATAATAGCATTATAATCATAACATTATAATAATAACATTAGAATAACATTATAATAACAGTATAATAACATTATAATAATAACATTATAATCATAACATTATAATAATAACATTATAATAACATTATAATAACATTATAATAATAACATTATAATCATAACATTATAATAATAACATTATAATAACATTATAATAATAACATTATAATAATAATATTATAATAATAACATTATAATAACATTATAAATATAAAAAAATGTTGATGCACAATTATCTTCACTCAATAGCCATTAGAATAATTCGAATTACCACCATTACCGTCCTTCAAAATAATCGTTAGAATACTACAATGAATTATCTTCAGTGTAATACTATAAAATCCCCACAAGTCATCACTGGCCTGTATACATAATTACTATAGCACATAGCTTGACAACTGCGTTTAGCATGAGACAGAGTGTCATCTCTCGGTGTAGACCTCAACATCGTTGGCCAATATCTCTGTCAGAATGGTAGTAGATGCCGTTTTATGCCCTGATGTTATGTCTATCTGCTTTAATTTTAGGCGTGTTTATTGCTACATTTTCTCCCTCCGGTATCTTCGAAATTCATCTTCACGGGTAAATTACAAAGAAATAAAATTATTGTGAGTGTGATAAAATCTTCATTTCGTTGTGATGGTGATTTTTAAAAACTCGCATGAAGGCTCACTCTTATAGTTACTTTTAAATTTTACATTTATCAGTTGTAGCTATGGATTTTTTTTACAAAACGTTCGTTTCAATATAAGGGAGCTGACTGGAAATTAGTAGATGACATTAGATGTTATATGCACTTTAATATATTATTACTATATACGTAATAAATGTTACTGAGTATTGGTTGATTGCTATTTATATAGAGGGTTTCGGAAATTTGATGATTTTTGCTTATTATTTTCGAGATTTAGTTTTTTTTTTATAATCATATTGCCCCAAGTAAGGCAGTTTACTGCCACTGGTGTGAAGGGGGTTACATAGGAGAAAAGTTATGAGAAAGAGTGACAGGGAGTATCAGGAAGTGGGTAAAAGAAGGATGCGAATATTGATAACAGTGGACTGGACGGAGAAAGGAGCATGAGAGAGAGGATGCAGGTTAGTGAGATAGGCGATCACCATTGACTTTACATAGATAGATAGATAGATAGATAGATAGATAGATAGATAGATAGATAATTTTTTATAATCATGTAGCCCTAAGCAAGGCATTTTACTGCCACTGTTTTGCAGAGGGTTACTTAGAAGGGAAGTTATGAGAAAGAGTGACAGGTTATAGGGGGTGTCAAGGAGTGGGAAAGAGAAGGATGAGAAGACTGATGAGAATGGAGTGGACGGAGAAAGGATCATGAGAGAGAGGATGCAGGTTAGTGAGATAGGAGATGACTATTGACTTTATATTTAAATCCTTGGAGATTGTAGCTGTCGGGCTATCTATCTATCTATCTTATTTTTATAATCAAATCGCCCCAAGCAAGGCATTTTACTGACACTGTTTTGTCGGGGTTTACATAGAAGGAAAGTTATGAGAAAGAGTGAGAGGTTATAGTGGGTGTCAGGAAGTGGGTAAGAGAAGGATGAGAATACTGATGAGTAGTCGGAGAAAGGAGCATGAGAGGGAGGATGAATGTTAGTGAGGTAGGAGATGACTATTGAGTTTACATTTAAATTCTTGGAGATTGTAACAGTCGGAGATGCAAGTGAAAGGAAAGGAATTCTACAGGCGGGAAGTGCAAGAAAAGAAGCTGATGGAGTAGAATTGGCGTTTACAATTTATTGGTTTCACAGTAAAAGGACGGGACCTAGTTGCTAATCTTGTGGTTCGAGTAAATTCATGTATAAGGGAGACCAGTGAGCAAAGATCATCGGAGTAGTATACGTGAAAGTACTTGTAGAAGAGACACAAGGAAGACACATTGCGCCGGTGAAAATGAATGCAGGATATTAAACTGGAATTCTAACTCGGCTCGACAATTTCTCGTTACGATCCGTTATCCGCTACACTACAGTGCACCTACGATTAACACACAATTACTCTTAAATGTTCGTATCGGAGCTTCCGGCGCAAATGCCAAGCAATCCAGCAAGCTGTTTCCAAATTTCTGGCTGAGAAATTACGTTCTGGTGCTCTTTTTCTTACAGACGTTTCCCAACTGTCCCTACTATACAGTGCAGTCGACAATATCAAAAACAAACAATGCGTATGACCGATACAGAAAAAATAAAATGGCGATAATTCATCTATCGCGCTCAGCATATACACAGCATATATTCATTCAAGCACAATTCATTAAATGATATAAACATATAGTGTTTCCTTACTCTCCATTTGTCGAATACAAGTTCTATCGCACATCGTCTGAAAACACATTCCCGTCCAACTTCACAATACAGGAAAATATTTGTTTACAACACCAATATACGACTTTGTCTATATTTCTAAGATGGGGTATTATCTACAGTATTTACATTATTCAAACTATTGCCCTCATCTCTGTTGTCATTTGTACGACCCGGCCTTCTTCAGGTGATGGGAAGTTTGAACCGAAGAACACATGGTCCAGTGGATATTGACGTTGATTAGTTCCAGTGACTTGACCCAACGAGTTGTGAGTTCAATACCAGGCTACAGCAGTGGTGAACAAGTAACTTACAGGGTTTGAGAGAGATAACACATGACTACCAAAAATAGGCACTACTACGCAAGGAATGGAGTTCATATACCCCAGTGATTGTAATAAAGTGTTCGGTTCAAAATTCCTAGCACCTGAAAAGGGCCGGAGCGCACAACGGCCGAAAAGTTACACAAACGGCAACAAAGATGAGGAATAAGTCCGAATAATTTAAGAAGGTTGGTTCTCTGTGCAGGTCAAAGGGGTTTTTTTTCCGTCTGAAACAATCCTGCATAAATCTAAATCTACCATCCGACCGTGCTTCGAATGCTGCTGCCATATCTGGTCGGGTGCTCCAGTTATTTACCTAGGGGTCCTTGAAAAAATCCTACGGAGAATCTGCAATGTTAACGATCTCGACTTAGCAGATTGGATACAGTCACTTTCTCACAAATACCCTTACAAAAGGTATTTATCCTTCTCTTCCCTCCAGCTATGGGTTAAATAACAGAACAGATTGGGTTCTATAGCCTTGGTTGGCAACCAGCCTACCGCAGAAATTAATAGCAACCTACTTCGGGATAATCTTCTGCCCAGTCACTCATGTCTCTTTCGAGACATGATCGCCCAAGCGATGGCACGTATGGCATTTAACTGACTGACTGAATATAATAGTTGGAAACATGAATATGGGTTCTACTGGTCATAAAGTGGGGGATCATTTTTCTATTGTTTTGAAGTAATAAACTGATCCACCCACTAATTATTACTTAATAATATAATACATATCTTCCCCCTCTAGTTATGAGTCAAAATAACAGGACAGATTGGGTTCTATAGCCTTGGTCGGCAACCAGTCTAGCGCAGAAATTAATAGCAACCTACTTCGGGATAATCTTCTGCCCAGTCAGTAATGTCTCTTTCGAGACATGATCGCCCAAGCGTGTATCACGTATGGCATTTAACTGAGTGTTAATCTGAGTACAGTGCAGAGGAGTCAAAAATGTTGAAAATATATCTAGTCAACATAATGGTATTTCGAGTGATCACTCGTGATGGCGACGTTTCATTAATATTCCGACAGAGCCTCAGTTTCAACTCGGACGCGGTCCAAGGTATGACGGTTAACTGCATCCTGCAGCGAGGCCTCTGATTTGGAGGTTGAGAAGAGCTTGGAACCACCTCTTCATTGCTGTTGTTTCCAGGCCTACCTGACCCGGAGTGGTAGCACCTGTTAGGGTCCCAGCTTAGGGTGAAACACTATGAAAATATAAAAATAAATTTTATAGAAAAATATATATTTTTGAATTAAAAATTATTACCAACAATACATTTTTGAAGGAAAAAAATTATTGCCATCAAACATTTTTGAAGGAAAAAATTATTACCAGCAATACATTTTTGAATACAAAACTAGAAAAAAAAATTCATCTAAATCTTACTAAACCAACCCTCTCACTATAACCAACCATTAAAGAAAATAAAACCCCACCTTTTGGATATTAAATAACCCACAGTGGTTGATATGCTGTTAATGAAACCTCAAAATCTCAACTCGGAGGCCTACATCAAGTGTCTCGAGGAGATAGCGCTGCTCTAAGTCGGGTAGGTGGCTGCTGAAAGACATTATTTCTGGCAACAGGACTCTGCTTCATTCCACACCAGCAGGAGAACCCACTTATTGCTCTAAACAATGTCTCCGACCACATCTCACCTTACATGTAACCACCTAACTCTCTAGACTTCAACACATTTCATTATTATTTTTTAGGCGTAGAGACCAACGAATCTCTTTGTAACAGCAAAGGAAAAAAAGAAGGCAAATATCATGAAAGCATTCACCAACGCAAAGGAGGCCGGCAAAAAGATTTGCAGAATATTCTGAAGTGGTCTGGGGCCGTGGTTGAAGGCATTGCTGATTTTATGGAATAAATTTACCCTTTAATTTTGTGTAATAGTGATAAAGACAGTCAGTCAGTTGAGTGCCATACGTGATACATGCTTTGGGCAATCATATCTCGAAAGAGACATGACTACCTGGGCAGAAGATTATCCCACACTAGGTTTCCATGTCTTTCTGCGGTAGACTAGTTGCCAGCCAAGGCCATAGAACCCAATCAGTTTTATTGATGAATAAAGATTGATTGATAAATACATATTGATAAATACAGGCTGTCTGTAAAGTTTGTGCGCACTTTAAAAAATTATAACTTAATTTTTATTTGCGATAGAAATAATTTGTCAAAAGGATAAGAAAGAATTAAATCTATATTTTTTAAATTTTTATTGAAATTTTATTTAAGTTTCCACATGTCCTCCATCATTAGCAATACAAAGGGTAATAAGATTTTGCATGTTTACGGAAAATATTTGCCAACTGATTTACTGTAATGCATGAAATCAAATTAGTTATTTTAGTTTTCAAATCTTGTAATGATCTAGGTTTGGTTACATACACACATGTTTTCACGGTATACTTTTTCCTTATTTGAAGCCATGGATCAAATTGATTCTGAAAAAAGGAAAATATTTTTTTACTTGTCCAAAAACTTTTGCATATTTTTGGGTAAGAATTATGTAATAACTATATGTGAAACTAGGTACATTAAACTTTATAACATTTTTTACAGATTATTTCTATCACAGATACAAATAAAGTTATGAATTTTTTTAAAGCGCACACGAATTTATGGACACACTGTATATCTGTTAAAATGAGATGTCAGTTTTATTTTGATTTTTTGCGTCATTTAGACAACAATTTATCCATCGCACTCCATAGAAAAAAGAAGAAGAAGAAGAAGAAGAAGAAGAAGAAATGTCGCTTTCAAGTGCATTCCGAAGAAGGGTGTTGCCGCTAAGACGCCGTCAAAGATTAATATTTTCATCATCAAAAGAAAATAGGAAAAATATTGTTTTAATTTGTTTTTCATATGTTATATTTCTAATTATACAATATTGGCTTACATCTGCTTTTCGTTACACCTTTAGTCACCTCACCCCTTAAATATATATCGTGAATTTTTTATTACTCAAATCAATGTTTTCACAGTAAAGTTTCTATTAACCACTTGATGCTCTCAATTTTTTTAGGAGAAAATATTTATAACAAAGATACAAAGTGAGTTTCAAATGGTATGTGTTTTTAGCTGAGCGATTATATTCCAAATAGAATTTTGTTTGTGCAGATGTTCAAAAGATATATATATCATCAAGTGTTTTTTTAATTAAACAAATAACCCACTTTTTTAAAATGGCATATCCATCCAGAAAGTATGTCATCATTGCTCTACGGATTTTTTATAAGTCTATTTTTGACATGCATCTGCATAGCTGATTCTCCATGCCAAGTGAGTGACTCAATGAAGTTTCTCGGACTAATGCATTTCGGTGACCTGGGGTGGAAGTTCTATATTAAATAAATCGCTAAGTTTGCAGCTAGGAATATTAGTTCACTGTGTCGGGTTAGACTATATTTTCGCCAGTATCTATCTTACATATTTATAAATCTACCCTTTCTACTTGATATGAATATAGCTCCAACATCTGCACTGTTGCTCTTTATTGATATTTAAAAATTCTTGATAAAATCCAAAAACAAATCTGCAATGCTATTGATCCTGAACTGGCATCTCGGGTTCAGTTAGGTTCTTACCGACAAAATGTAACTTCCCTGAGCCTTTTCTGTAAATACTTTCATGTCAACCATTCTGATGAAACTTCGTCTATGGTACCTGGACTTTATGAGTTTAAATGCAGTACCGCAATTATATGAATTAAGAAAAAAAAATTGATGTTAATACAGCCTTTTTGAATTTCCATAATTTACCATTTATCTTTCTTTTGTTGTGTTTACTATTTCCATGTTGATTGATTCGTTTTCTAAAGCTTATCAATCATTTGCAAGTTATTTAGCGCCAGATAATAATATTAGATTGTTATAATCTTTTAGGTATAAACAATTTAGTGCGAAAGACATACTATCTAAACTTACATAATAACTGGAACTTTGTCTCTGTGTGTATGTGTCCGTTACCTATAGACTCCGAAACGGCTGAAACGATTTTCTTGAAAATTTACACAGTTGTACTATAAGCGTCTGCGAGTGTTCTTAGCTAGGTTTTGTGCCGAGGTACCTCTGATAAATATCGAAAATAGATAATCGAAAAAATCGGGTTATAAAAAGAGTGGTCCGATTTTAATCAAATTTGATACACTCATAGACAAAGACATAAGAAACGACATTCAGAAGTTTCACGCTTGCAGTTCTTACAATAGTGCAGAAAATTGATTATATATATATATATATATATATATATATATATATATATATATATATATATACAAAAGGCAAGATGTATGTGTGTGTCTGTTTATCTGCCTGTATGTCTGTATTTTTTCAGCCCTTTTATTTTAATTTTTGCTTCGGTTTTGGCTCTAAGTAGGTATAATTGCAGTTCTTAGTCTCAGCCATGATACCACTTACTCAGAGGACTTATTTAGCCTTCAAAATTCAGTTTACGACGAAAAACCTTAATTGATATCGATACCAGGAAATCAAAATTTGACTTACATCCATTCATTTTTCTTTCAGTCTACGGTTTTGCTTTAACTGGAAACAACTATTGCTTTTTAGTCTTTCGTACCAACGTCCAAAGAGTTTGAGCTCCAGAACCATGGATTACTTTTATAGCTTTCATTACACCCGAGCAACGGCGGGCTATACTTCTATGTGGATGATTAATATATATATATATATATATATATATATATATATATATCCGAGTGGATATAGAATGAGGAGAGAACAAAGAAAAATTATTTTCCTTCCAAAACATTAATTTAAAACAGTGCTCGATAATATTTTATACTCAATTTTGGAGTATTTTTGTATTTAGGCAAAGTTATTTCAAGAAATCTAAATTTTTATTTTTTAGGAAGTAAATGCAAATTGGCGTTTTATCAGTTATTTGTATAAAGTTGTATGTTTAATCTTAATTTTAAGTTTAGAGGGTTGGTTTTTTCTTTTAATTTTTTTTTTATATATTCTTTTTCCTATAA
Organism: Ascarosepion bandense; assembly: GCA_037127315.1. Classification (NCBI taxonomy): domain Eukaryota; kingdom Metazoa; phylum Mollusca; class Cephalopoda; order Sepiida; family Sepiidae; genus Ascarosepion; species Ascarosepion bandense. Next base: position 7,915,144 of record JBBBDQ010001026.1, read on the forward strand.
ATTATCGTTTGGAATCTTATTTTTTTATTTTTTATATATTTTATTTCTTTAGATATTTTTGCGGGCATTAGATCTTGCTCTAAGTATTTATTACATCGATTTTTTCCTATAGCATTTTTTATCTTTTATAATAATAAAAAATCTCAATTCAAATTTCCAGTACTGTTTAGTCTGATTGTAGGGTTAGATCTTACGTGTGCTTACAGTTTATTTTTGTGTATGATATAATTATTCTGAAATAGTATATTTTAATCTTCATTTTGAATATATGAATTTTAATTATTTTTCAATTTTGGGAGCCATTTGTTTAATTTTTGATTTTTTTAGTACGGAATATTTTTGTAAGGTTATTGTGTTAAGTAAGGTTATTGGTGTAGGCTTTAGTGATAGACTTTCCTTTGAGGATTTATTGGATCGATTTTTTCTGTAGCATTTTTCATCTTTTATAATGAGAATATCTAATCAAACTTTTAGTATTTCTTAGCATGATTGTAGGGTTAAGTCCCTCACGTGCTTGCAGTTTACTGTGGTTTCGTGTCTCTGATTTAAGAGCTTGTTACTATTTATATATTTAAGGATCTCTATTTTTTCTTGAAGGCAAAGAAAGCATGGTTGTTTTATAGATTTTGCTGTTCTTGCTTTTTTGAGAATTTTCCATTTGACCTTAGGTGTTTTATTTTCGTTTTTTAATTTCCAAAAGTGTTTGGAGAGAGATGTCATGTTTTGTTTTTCTTTGTTATTGAAGGATGAGAGGTGATTGTAAAAACGCTTTTTAAATACGTTCATGGTATTCCCAATATATATTTTTTCATCTTTAGGATTTTCTAAGCATGAGATCGAACACATATATATCAGAGATTTCGTCAGACATTTATTGGCCATGGGACATTGGTTGGGGTTTCTACAGTTACAGAGGTTGTTATCATGGGACGGACTTGTATTAGTGTTGGATTTATTTTTGCTGTGTATTTTTAATATTTAATGTTATGCATTTTAATTATTTTTTCTAGGATTATTGGAACAGCTATAGCTTAATTTTATGGTATTTTTAATAAAGATTTTACTCAGAGGGTTATTTTTGGGAAAGTGCTTCTCTACTAATTTAAGAAATCTATGTCCCATCTTGAAATTAACTGATTGGTTGAATGGAGGGTTGTACCATATTATTTTCCTGCTTCTATTTCTGCTTTTTGGACTTTTGAGTTTCTCCACAAAACTGATTTTTGATGATTTATACCCGCTTTCATTGAGGATTCTATTATAAATTACCTTGTGCTTATCAAATATCTCTTTGTTGGATGAATGTGTGTTAATGCGACGTTCAACTGATGATGGGATGTGCTTAATAATGGATGGTGGGTGATTAGAGTTGGGGTTTATATATATTGGGTTAGCGTTGTCTTTCATGTAAGGTTGGAAAGTGTTCGATACTAGGTCTAACGTTATGTCTAGGAAGTCTACTTGCTTGATATTGTGGTTAATTACTACGTTAAGTCCAAAGGATTTAAAAACTCTATGGATTCATTTTCTAGTTTTATCAACCTTACCTCCAGTAGATTTATCAATTATCATCAGTTCGTCGTCCCTATACAGTCCTATCCTGCTCGTTTCTATTTCCTTATGTGCAGTTAAATTGTACAGTAAGAATAATCCGGTTAAATCCGAAGCTTCTGCTGAATCCAGTGCACCCATGGATAAATCAAAGTTCTCTTTTGAGTTCTTAGTCTACTGTTCGTTGTTGTGGATTATAACTGATTTCCTGCAGTTCCGGATAATTTTGATCTCATCTTCTGTGATGTCGGAGTAGAACTCAGCGAACTCCAGGGCGAGGCTTAATAGGTTCTCCGAAATTGATGGGTAGAAGACCACAATGTCAAATTGCAAGAAAGTGGCCTTATTCTTTCCACCAATTTTTTCAAACCACTCGATTACGTCTGCCGTACCTTTCCATTGCTTTAGTTTAATTTTGTTTTTTATTTGTTGGTTGACTCTTTCTAATATTGTTTTACTTATCCTACCTATTTCGGATTTTGTGGGGTTTATTATTCGTTTGGGTAATTTGCTGTAAAAATCAGGTTTGTGGTCCTTCAACAGTACATATGCTTCTTTCGTTGCTATTTTGGGGACTCGGTCACTTATTTTCAGTTTGTCCGTAATAAGTTTATCTTCCTGGCTTATTTTGTCTATGTGATTTTTGTGTTCTTTGTCTAAATATTAAAAAAAACATTTAAAAAAAAACCTATAAAATAAAGAAATATTCCATATCGAAAAAAATCAAAATTAGAAAGAAAAAACACCCCACCCCTATCACGTCTATCTAAGAAATCCCAAAGTGAAAACCTAAGCATAGGATCAAAGTGAATACATGAATTAGGTCCACTAACAGCAGGCATAAATCAATTAGACGATAGCCAACCATAAAAATGACAACTCAACACGGCTGCCCTCTTAGAAACTCTAACCAAAAGATATACCCGACCGACAAAACGTACATTCCAACAGATAATACAATTAATCAAAAATTTCACACTTACGCACCAGATTCTTCAAAAGTCTATAACGGTCAAAACGAGAAATACATTCACTTAATTACCAATAACCCCAACCAGCCCCCCACAACAACAATGAACCAAATATAAACAGAGAATGAGTCCAAACCTTTACTTCTCCCGATGATGTGTTTGAAGTCAAAACACTGAAACAGCCATATGAGAAGAGGACATATATAGAAGAAATTATGTACATGTTCTAAAACATAATTTATAATATATATATATATATATATATATATATATATATATATATATATATATATATATTCATAAAAAACATTGTTTTCAATGAATACTCGTATTTAAGTAGATACAAAAAATTTTATATTTAAAAAGTATATTTATTTAAATCTCCTGCACAGAACACATATTTTTCTAATAAGAATTCTCGATTATTGAGGCCGGTAGATATCAATAAATGTACTTTTTATTATGAAAAAAAAACAGTTTATCTACTTAAATACAAGTATGCATAGGAAATAAATTAAAAATATCTAAGGAGTTAATAAAGTTCGTTTAAATTTTCGTATATATATATATATATATATATATATATATACATGAAATTTAGAATAAATTAATTCTTATTCACGGATCGTTGATCATTCTGACGGTTGAAGTAAGTGACTGATGTGTGATGACAGTCAAATGTGGAGAGAAGCTAAGTATGGTTGACCAGAATTGAAATAATTGGCCAATGTTTTAAGGGGAAGATAGTATGAAACACATGAACTTTTCAATTCATTTACTGAACATTGTTCCCTTTCTAACTTTCCACTGAAAACTTTGATCTCTCTTTTAGCAAATACTTCCAATTTGCCATATTATTATGTGTTTGTTGTGTCTTGATTTTTAATCATTTCACCCCAAGCAAGGGGTTGTATAAGAGAAGAGTGAAAGTTTATACAGGAGGAGAGCGAAGAGAAAGACAGCGGTTACAGGGGTGTCAGATAAAGGATGAGAGAAAGACGGGAATACTGGTGTAATGACAATTGCGAAGGTAGGGTGAGAAAGGAAAAGAGCATGATACACGGGGTGATGTGGAAAGGGCGAGGGAAGGACTGGGGTCAAGTTGACAAGAGATGAGAATTGACATTGCATTTAAATTCCTGGAGATTGTAGCGGTCAGATGAGCAAGTATACGGAAGGGAGTTCCACAGGAAGGAAGTTAAAGTTAAATTAATCTGATTTAGACAAGTATGACTCATTTATAACATGAAATCTAGAATAAATTATTTCTTATTTACGGATCGTCGATCATTCTAACGTTTGAAGTAAGTGATTGATGTGTGATGACTGCCAAGTGTGGAGAGAAGCTAAGTACGGTTGAACTGAATTGAAATAATTGACCAATGTTTTAAGAGGAAGAAACTATGAAAGCAAGGGGAAGGGAGTTCCACAGGAGAGAAATGCGAGAAAAGAAGCTGAGAGAGTAGAGGCAGGGCTGCATTTGGTAGATTTTACTGTAAAAGGGTTTTGTTAGATATAACAATGTGTTACTTAATGAGTAACATGGGAGAAATAAATACAAATGAGTAAAAGACTTTCGATTCAGCATAGTTTTGGAGAAATCTAGTATTTTCTAGAAGACCCTGGGCAATTCCAGAAGTGTTTCGAGAAGGAAGCAGAAGTGTTCCTCCATACAAAAAGCGTGATAAAAAAGAAAGAGTTTTGAGATTAGAAGTAAGAAAGAATAGACCAATTGAGGGTCGAGTAATAATTGGATGTATTTATTACTTACTCACGTTCTCTTTTCTCTTCTCATGCAACGAAAGAATGAACAATCATATAGAGCCACAAATCGTCTGCTTGGGCTCCCAAAAATCAGACGATACACATTTAATAAGTCATTCGCGTTTTCAATTTATCCTTACTTTTTCCACAAAAGTGACCGGCAACAAGGAAAAAAATGAAACAGAGGAACAAAAAAAAATCAAAATACAAACGTTTACTACTATCGTGCCCCCCCCAAAAAAAAACATCCGCCAGACTTTTCTTCGAAGAACATTTCCTCATGAATTTAACCAAAAAGGACATTTTTACATTAAATATATATATATATATATATATATTTTTTTTTTAACAATATATATACATATATATTTTAATACATAAATCTCATTTCCATATTTATAAAAAAAGAGAACTTTATATCTTTTGATATTTGATCTTTTAGTGTCGGGAGTTTGTTTAGATTTGGTATAAAGTGACGTTAACTAACATAATACATGCTCCCTACAAATACAAAGAGTGGCATTGTTACAAATGGATTCAACAGATACTATACTCTGATCACATGTTCAACTACTCTTATTCTTAAAGTTTGAATAACAGTAAATATTTTCAGTCAGAAGAGCCGATGATGAGGCAGATACTACATTTTGAACCTAGAAAGATAGGTTAAGGGTTGTCCGTATATACAAGTAGAAGAATGTGTAAAAACTACCGTAGATAAAGCGCTAACCACTTTATAGTGTGGAAACAATTTTATTTCAAGTTATCGGTTGTATTTACCCTTGATATGCTATAAGGAAATGCAATAAGAGAAAACAAGACACAGACACGATTTGTGGCCTGTATGTAATCCCCGGACATCGTAAAAAGAGTCCAGACGGCTGTCAGTTCCAATTATGGCTGTCATAGAGTGAACGCGACAAACCGAACCTGATATAGGAGCAAAATGAGAAAAACAAAATGCCCAACGGATTTGTTTTTGTATGATTAGCTTCTCTCGCGACATGTATTTCATATAAATTGTCAGGAAATATATATATATATATATATATATATATATATATATTTCCTGACAATGATATATATATATATATATATATATATATATATTTCCTGACATTGATATATATATACATAGATATATATACATATATATATATATATATATATATATATATATTTCCTGACAATGATATATATATATATATATATATATATATATATATATCATTGTCAGGAAATATATATATATATATATATATATATATATATATATATATATTCCATTTGTAAACGAGTTATTACGCGACCTAGCTTTCTACCATAAGTGGTGTCTTCAGGTGATTTTCAATAACTGATTTTACCGTTTTGCGTTTTTTTTTTTTTTAAGAACGATCGCGTAAAGGTGTTTTTTAACGCTCACGCGGCAGAGAATTTTTGAACTCGTAATTTTTAAAATTACAAGAAATTATAACGTTTTCATCCATGGTTCTCTGAACATAAGCGATATTTTTTAGAATGGTTACACTTAGTCATAATTTCTGTTCTTGCATTCAGTAAGTCGTTTTTGTTTGGGAATAGCATAATCTCTAACTTTTCTTTCTGGCACAGTCTACATATTTTGCCACCGTTGTAAGGCTTGGCTGTTTTTACTATACTCCACGTTATGTCTGTTTTTTTTTTTTTTTCATATTTTGATTTTAATTTCCACACGGGACTAACAAAGTTTGTGTAATTTTTAAGTTCTCTATTTTGAAAGTAGATTTGTGATTGAACCACCCGATCTTAAAGGTGTTTTAGTTTAACCCAAATATATTTTATTTTGGCAATTTAAGTCATGTACCTTTGCCATGTGCGTTGTGGTGCATTGGGTAGCGGCTGGGAACGAGAAATCGGGAAGCCGAGTTAGAATTTCAGCTGAATTCATTGCATTCACTTACGCGCAAATACCCTTGGGAAAGGTATTAATCAATCTCTTCCTTCCAGTTATGGGTTAAATAACAGGACAGATTGGGTTATATAGCCTTGGCTGGCAACCAGTCTACCGCAGAAAGCAATGGCAACCTACTGCGGGATAATCTTCTGCCCAGTCAGTCATTTCTCGAAAGAGACATGATCGCCCAAGCGTGTATCACGTATGGCACTTAACTGACTGTCTAAATTTTATGAAACTATCTTACAAATGTGCACTGGTCTAATTTTATTATGACCAAAAACTAAGTAATTAAACAATAATCAATATATATATATATTCGTGTATGCGACCCCCGTCGTCAGCGACCACCTGCTGTTAACGACCTTTTTTCTATGCACGGACGATTTGACAACAAGTGAGCGACGTCTTCCAAAACGCGACCACCGATCACAAGTAAGAATAAAAATCACTGGTCAAGCGGCCACTTTAAAAAACATTAATTTTGGCAGTACCGTCCTAACTTCTAAATTAGAAGAATTTAAGTAAGTAATCTATTTCATTTTTCCTTTAATCTAAACCAGAAACATTTATGCGACCAGTTTTTGATGGCTGTATGGATGGTCACATAAAACAGGTTCCATCATATATAATTTCAACCCAAGCCACGAAATGCCACTGGAGTTACTGTGAGAGAAAAAAGCACAGGGAATGTAAAAGAAAATAATAAAGATGGATGTAATAACACAGATATGAGATAGAAATTAACGTTTCATTTAAAATTTTGGAGATTGTAGTTGCCAAGGAAGCAAATGGAAGGGAGACCATCAATCTTGAAATGCAAGAAAAGAAACTGTGAGAGTAGAAGTGGTGAGTCATATTTAAATATTGTTATGGTAAAAAGAGGAGACCTGGATGCCAACCTAATAATAGCCCGAGTAAATATACGGGGTCAGGGTATCAGGGAAAAAGCTCGTCAGAAAAGTTCTATAAAAATTCTTGTGGACAAGGTTGAGAGAAGCAACATTGTGTTGGTGAGAAATTGACTGAAGGCTGACTGCCAAGTCAGGGTCGATTATATTGTACATCTTCTTTTTGATTTTATCGAGAACCTCAACATGTTTCAATATATAACGTACTGTGCAAAAGTATTAGGACA
>JBBBDQ010001026.1:7925000-7960000 GCA_037127315.1 Ascarosepion bandense
TGGACAAACTGAAAAAACAGATGGAGAAAATAAAATAAAAAACTGGTCTCCACCTAATGATGAAAAATAATTTGTTTTGCAACATATTTTATTTACCGTTGAAAATTAATCATATGATTTACAATGAACATTTCAGAAGGCGTATTGGGATGGCCAAGAACGCATTCCTAAAGCTAAGCAGAGTATTGAAAAGCATGAAAATTTCGTTAGGAAAAAAAAGAAAAATGTACTGTCCTCTTATATGGCAGCGAATGCTTGACAGTCTCCTCGGAGATGAAGGAGAGACTCGAAATAAGTTTCTACAGAAGGATACTGAGTAAACCTTGGATTGAAAATATTGCCAACGACGAGTTTTTGAAGAGATTGAAAACAGAAACAAAGACTTAAGAGACAGTTGATGATTTTCAGGCACAACATGAGGGGTGATGGCTGGAAGAATCTTATACTGACAGGGCGGACAGAACGAAAGAGGGACAGCGGAAAACAGCGCGTTAGATACTTAATGGGCTTGAGCAAATGAATGGCAAAGCAGGGCTCGGGAGAAATAACATGACAAATTTATTACGAGCTATAAGAGACAGAGAGATGAGGAACGCCATCTTCACCTGCGGCCTGAAGTGACACAGCATAAAAAGGAAGAAAGGGAAGAGCGTTTTCCTTCCTAACGGTCAAAGTGTCAAAGTAGAAATTATTGGCCAAATTCCAAAGCGAATCTTTTCTCTGATTAGTTAAAACACACACATGAATAGGAAATCAATGTTTTTTATTGTATTTAAATATAAATCATTTTCACAACTAACATCCAACATTGCGTGATGAAGAAAAACTATCTCGAAACATAGAAATTTCCATGTCGCAATGTACAATTAATTCATAATTATATGATAATATTAAGCTCTATAATATTTATTATATTGAGAACTGCTTATAATAAAATAAATTCCAGGGTACACAAAATAGTAAAACCTTGGGTCCTCTTCACCTATATATATATATATGAGAAAAATGAAGCCAGACATGTTATTTCATGGTAGATCCGAAGTGTAGGCCTATTTCAGGCGAACCATCATCAGCTTCCGTCTTTATTGTATAAAGGATTTTACACGAACAATAAAGACGGAAGCTGATGATGGTTCGCCTGAAAAATGCCATCCCTCCGATTTACCATGAAATAACGTGTGTGCCTTAATTTTTCTTATATTTGCTCTATATGTATTTATGAACATATATATTTAGAGCTTTCTTAAAGAGTTAGCCTGCCAATGTATGTACAGGATACTCCTTTGGATTCATCTATACCCACACCTCATGATGATATATATATATATATATATATATATAAATGAATTGAGTTCTTTTGATGACTGGCGTGTGTATACACTGCTTATATACGACACGTTAAAATTTCCCTTCTCTGATTCCATGCCTCAATGGCTTAGGGAGTAGCGACTCCGAGTGACACCAAATCCGTCGAGATTCGATCCCGGCCAGAAGCAAGTGGATGCGTCTAGCCACACCGATGATACCGCGAAACAGGCTTGTATGTGGATGACTAATATATATATATATATATATATATATATATAATGTAAATTTGTCTTTATACTCGTTTCGAAAAACCCTCCGAGTATTTACGCGGAAGGAAAAATTGGTAATGAAAAAAAGAACGAGGTAAGCTCCCGAACATCAGTAAAATCAGTCAGTTAAGTGCCATACGTGATACACGCTTGGGCGATCATGTCTCGAAAGAGACATAACTGACTGGGGAGAATATTATCCGGCAGTAGGTTGTCATTGCTTTCTGCGGTAGACTGGTTGCCGACCAAGGCTATAGAACCCAATATGTCCTGTTATTTAACCCATAACTAGAAGGAATAGACGGATTGATACCTTTCCAATGGTATTTGCGCGTAAGTGAATGCAATGAATTCAGCTGGAATTCGAACTCGGCTCCCCGATTTGTCTTTCCGAGCCGATATCCAATGCACCACAACGTACATCCTCAGTCAAAGTACGTAGTCCAAAGAAAAAACCTGAGACGAGTAACCTAAAACAAAAAGCGCTCAAGTAGAGCAATCAAAGTAAATAACTAACCTAACGAGCCAAGGAACATACCAAGGTTTCAGCAAACTGGATCTTCAGGGAAAGATGTGTGTGTGTGTGTGTGTCAGTTTGTTCATATCTATCTATCTATCTATCTATCTATCTCTTTCAGTTAGTCCATTATCTACCGCAGTTGATTGAATCTACTTAACTACGTTTTTTAATATCTGTCGCTCTTTTATTTCTATCTATGGTTATATGGATATTTATTTTATTTATAGGGATATTTATTTTATTTATAGGGATATTTATTTTATTTATAGGGATGTTAAATGCAAAAATAGTCTGAGATTACTAAACATTTGCGTTAAATAATTTCTGCTTACGATTCTTAAAGCAACTTATGTACAATAGAAAGTCAGTAGGATGCTGAGATAATCATTTTGATACACCAATTCCCCAATCTGCGCAAAAGATCTGCGCAAAAGATACCAGTGAGAAATTCGCGACACTCCGACAACACAAATACCACATTAAGTAAATAAACACACAACCGCAAATAAGTATATACTCAAACGCACGTAAATATGATTACAGAGATATCCACTATTTACTATTTTCTACTCTCTCCCCGCTCTCTTTCTCTGTCTCTCTTTATATACATAAGAGAGAGAGAGGGGGGAGGCTGTGAGAGTGAAAGAGAGAGGTGGGGTGGAGGGAGATATTAATATTCAAACACATATTTTCGGATTTCCTTTCTGCATTTTGTTATTTTCAACCGGAGATGTCTGCGTTGTCTGGGCGCCAGGATTAGTCGAGTCGGATTGGTTGACATGGAGCGGGGTTCGCGGGGAAAGAAATGTGTGTGGATGAGTCGGGGAAACACCGTTAACGAGAACACGTGATTCCCGGGGACTTGATCGGAGTTTACGTAATTCGAACCCTGCTGCATGAAACGCTGTATATATATATATATATATATATATATATATATAATGATACAGCGCAACTGGCTGTTATAAGAATGACGAATAATTATATATATATATATATATATATATATATATATATATATATATATAATTTTTTTTCTAAATATATACTGTTACATATAAGAGACAATGAATGTCTATTATGTTTAATCATGAACCGTTCTAAACATCGTATTTTGGCTTTAATTTCAGGTTAAATTTTTCTATTTTGGTAACTATTATCATTGCTTAGCAAAGTTTTATGTCAACACAAAATAAAATCGTCGCTGATGGTGGATGTTTTTATGTTAAAGTCCTTGTAACCTCTCTGAAGATGGCTCATGTAAGCCGAAAGCCTAGAACCAACTTAATAAAAATTATCCAATTGTTGAAGAATTTTTGTCTTTGTTTCACCTGAAATTAAAGCCAAAATACGATGTTTAGAACGGCTCATGATTAAACATAATGGGCATTCATTGTCTCTTATATTTAACAGTATATGTTTAGAAAATTATCTCCTGCCTCGATACACTAAACATATATATGTAGTCATCCACAGACAGATCTGTTTCGCTGTATCACAGCTCATCAGTACGTTTAGACTCCGATTGCTTTTAGCCCAGGATTGAAACCCGACCGAACTGGCGTCAGTCAGCGATTCTACCTCTGAGCTATGGGCGCTCAGTAGAAGGAGGCAGACTTTTTAGCTTGTATATTATCATTATACATACCCAATAGCTGAGGGTGTTCTAATTCATTGCTGAATGAACGATGCGTAGATGCTAGAGTATATACTGTTTTTTAAAGTCTGCCATTCTTCCAGAAAGCTAAATTAGAATTTATTTATTAATGAAAATTTCATTTAAATTTATATGTTCTGTTATTTCAATACACTGTTTTAACCTACAATCATTTTACCCCCAAACAAGGCAAGACGCCAACTAGTGCTTTGAACAGGGAGTATTCAAAAGAGAATAAAAGATGAACGGTATTCAAGACGATATAAAATGGCACTAACGTTGCATTTAATTTTTAGCGATTGTATCAGGGAAGCAACTAATACATATATATGAAAAAACAATACGCACGTAATATTGCTATTCGTGAACGTAAAGCTTAACATCTATATTTATTTTTGCAGCTGCCTTGCAATCTTCAGACGTTACAATATCTCTGTGTGTCTAAGAGATGAATGGGTTTTATCCATAATACGATATTATTACATCATTTCTTATACATAGGCATACTGGTCTTCTTGACAATTTCAAAGATTATGGTATTTCTGGAGGATTTTTTGAATTGTCTCAGTTTTTTTGCATCAAATCGTCAGTTATCTTTAAGGCTTCTCTTAAATATACATGAGTGTATATATTGTATATATTTAAGGGTCATGTGGACACTTAGAAATTAACCTAACTGCCTCGCTATCTTCAGCCCGTGCAAGTGACGAGATACTCAATTTCTTTCTATTCCATACTAGCAGTATAGCCCGGCGTTGCTCGGGTGTAATGAAAGCTTTAAAACTAATCTATGGTCCTAGAGCTCAGACACTTTGAACGTTGGCACGAAAGATTAAAAAGCAATAGTTGTTTCTAGTTAAAGCGAAACCGTAGACTGAAAGAAAAATGAATGGATGTAAGTCAAATCTTGATTTCCTGGTATCGATAACAAATAAGTTTTTTCGTCGTAAATTGTATTTTGAAGGCTAAATAAGTCCAATTATACCTACTTAGAGCCAAACCCGAAGCAAAAACTAAAATAAAAGAGCTGTAAAAAATACAGACATACAGGAAGATAAACAGACACACAAACAAACATCTTGATTTTTATATATATTATCGATTTTCTGCACTATTGTAAGAACTGCAACTTGAAACTTCTGAATGTCGTTTCTTATGTCTTTGTCTATGTGTATCAAATTTGATTAAAATCGGACCACTCCTTCTATAACCTGATTTTTTCGAATATCGATTTTCGATATTTATCGGGAGTACCTCGACACAAAACCTAGCTAAGAACGCTCGCAGACGCTTATAGTACGACTGTGTAAATTTTCAAGAATATCGGTTCAGTCGTTTCGGAGTCTATAGGTAATGGACATACACACACTCACACACACAGACAGACAGACAGACAGACACACACACACACACAGACAAAGTTCCATTTATAAATAAGTTTAGGTAATAATTGCATATTATCTTTAATATCTTTAGTATATTGGCTCTGTTTGTGTTTTCTTTATGTATTTTTTGTTTTTGCATATATATCCCGTCTAGAAGCAAGTGCATGTCTAGCCAAACTGATGAGCTGTGATACAGCGAAACAGGCTTGTATGTGTATGACGAATATATTATGCTCTTATTACGATTAAGCTCTCTAGTGATGAAAATCTAAAAAAACACTGACCACTTTAGCGATTTAACCATTACTCTATGTGCGTTGTGGTGCAGTGGATATCGACTCAGAACGACAAATCGGGGTGCCGAGTTCGAATTCCAGTTGAATTCCTTGCATTTACTTACGCACAAATATCCGTGGGAAAGGTATTAATCCGTCTTTTCCCTCCAGTTATGGGTTAAATAATAGGACAGATTGGGTTCTATAGCTTTGGTTGGCAACCAGTCTACCGCAGAAAAAATGGCAACCTACTGCGGGATAATTTTCTGCCCAGTCAGGCATGTCTCTTTGGAGACATGATCGGTCAAAGCGTGTATCACGTATGGCACTTAACTGACTGACTTTAGCAATGAATTGAGTTTTTTCGGTGACTGGCCTGTGTATACACCACTTGTATATAACACGCTAAAATTTCCCATCTGCTGTCATATGCCTATGGTCTAGGGTTTAGCGACTCCGATTGATCCCGGCTAGAAGCAAGTGGATCGAGACCGGCTTGTATCTGGATGACGAATATATATATATATATATATATATGAAATTATTCCGTCCACTCGTCAGAAATTATCAGCAAATATATTCTCTTTTTATTTATTTTTGTCTTTAATTAAAAAGAAGTAATTAATGCGTTTATTTTGGTATTAGGTCGATTTCTCTTCTTCTTTGTGTGTGTATTTGTGTGTACATACGTGTGTGTGTGTGACCGTATATGTTTTTTTTTAATCATATCACACCGAGCAAGGCGGTAAGGTCACTGGTGTGCAGGGGGCTACGTAAGAGTGAATAGATTGGAAAAGAGAAAACCGGAAACCACATTCTAAACAGGGAACAAGGGATGAGCCTCTACATCTGTTCAATAGACGTAGGTGGAGTGTGATGTGTGTGTGTTTTTGTGTTTATGTGTGTGTGTACGTCTGTAGAGAGAGTGAGTGATAGATTGAGTGAGAGAGATTAATGAACGATTAAATTTTTCTTGTAGTTATAGGATGTAATATCTTATGCAGAATATTGATAGCGAAAGTGTAGACAAAAGAATCACAACTGCATGGTGACTGTCTGTTTCATATACCGATGATATATTGTCATTCTGGTCTTCTATTAGTCATTTATTTTTTCCCAGAATTCAGCATGGTTATAAATACGGTAAATCTCTCACCGGCGCGACGTGGCTTCCCTGTGTCTATTCTATAAATACTTTCATGGCTTCTGCTCCAATGAACTTAGATTACTGGTGCCCCCTAGGTTCGAATTTGCACGGGATACTAGATTAGCAACTAGATCACACCCTTTTACAGTGAAACCGATAAAATGCATGCGCAACTTCTACTCCAACAGTTTCTTTTCTCGCAATTCCCGACTGTGGAATTCCCTTCCACATGACTGCTTCCCCGACGGCTACAATCTCCAGGAGTTTAAATAGACACCTACTAACACACTAACTCGCTTCCATTCTTTCAAACACTCTTCCCAACCTCCCAACTATCTATCACCCCCACTTCTGACATTTCCTATATTTAACCACTCTTTCTATTTACCTTCCCCTATGTAGCCCCAAGCGCAATAGTGGTAGTGGAATGCCTTGCTTGGGGTGAAATGATAAATATATATATATATATATATATATATATATATATATATATATGTATTTCGGAAGGTGTTATTGATTTGTATTATAAATATCTATACGTAGACATATGGAGATATAAGGCATTATTAGCCTATATCATTATATATATATCTATACGAAAAAATCTAAAGTGAGCCACAACCTACCGCGGTTTCACACTACGGATCGTCAGGGAATGAGGCTCTCATAGTACGTCGGATTTTAACTGATTGAGGTTCTGTTTGTTAACATTTTTTCGAAGGTTTAGATTAGTGTAAACTTACGGAGGGTAAACTTACGGAGTCTAGTTATTATTATTATTATTATTATTATCATTATTACATATATATATATATATATATATATATATATATATATATATATATGGCCAGATGAATTGACCATATAAGTGCGAGGTTAATTTTTTGCAAATTTACAAGCAAACAAAATAAAGATATTTTACAACATGAAAACAAGATATATAGTAAAAAATGATAAAACTGACAATACAATACAAGCATATGGCCGCCATATTATCAACAAAGAGGTTTCGATAATGGGTTTTGAAATCCAAAAGTACTCAGACATCGGACTATATATTTATATTTTTTCCGGAAACAAAAAAAAAGTGTGTAATATCTATCTATCTATGTGTATTTCAATTCTCTATCTATCTATCTATCTATCTATCTATCTATCTATCTATCTAAAATGCTAAGCACAAAAGTACCTTTTGCTCTTTCACTGAATTGTATAGAAGAAAAGTATTTCTCGATACATCTACTTCACACACACACACACACACACACACACACACACACACACACACACACACACACACATACCTATTGATTTACGAAATATAAGTTTGGGTATGACGGTAAACTGCATCCGGCAGCAAGGCCTCTGATTGGGAGGTTGTGAGGAGAATCAAACCACCTCTTAATTGCTGTTTGTTTCTAGGTCCATTCTGACTCTGAGTGGTAGCACCTGTTAGGATCCCATCTATGGGCAAATAGTTAACCCATACAAAATACACATTCTTGAAAGAAAAAATTGTTACCAGCAATACATTTTTAATACAAAACTAGAAGACATTTTCAGTTTTCTAGAATAGATTTTTTTTAATTGAAGGTGAAACAAAATCTGACTAAATCAACCATCTCACTATAACCAAACATTAAAAAAAGATCTTAAATAACTTTTAGAGCTTTATATGCTTCTAAACAAACCTCACTAAAAACATTTGATATATAGGTTAGTTTTGACACAAGGCCAACATTAAATAGTAACCGGTGTGAATCGAATTCACTACTCAATCGTAATTGCTCTGTCGAGACAAGCTTACTAACCATGTAAACGGATGGACTTTCTTCAGAAAAGAAGGGCAAGAAATGTAATCTTTTGAGTAGAAGTAGCGGTCGTATTTAACTATTTCAACGGTAAAAGGTACGATTCTAGGTAACACACCTAGGTGACAATCTAGTAACACACTTAAATTCACGTGCATGGGGCACCAGGGAAAAAAGCTACTTTTTTCAGTAGTCTGGTTGCCAGCCAAGGTTAAAACACCCAATCGGTTCTGTTATTTAACCCATAACTGAAGGGAAGAGACGGATTAATATATTTCCCGATTGTATGTGACTGTAAGAATTTCAACTGAGATTTGAACTTTGCTCCCCGATTTCTCTTACCGAGCTGATAACCACTGCACGACAACGCAGTAGTCAGTCAGTCAGTTAAGTGCCACACGTGAAACAAGCTTGGATGATCATGTCTCGAAAGAGACATGACTGGCTGTGCAGAAGATTATCCCGCAGTAGGTTGCCATTACTTGCCGTGGTAGACTGGTTGCCAACCAAGGCTATAGAACTCAATCTGTCTTGTTATTTAACACATAACTAGAAGGAAGAGACGGATTAATACCTTTTTCCTAGAGTATTTGCGCGTAAGTGAATGCAACGAATTCAACTGAGGTTCGAGCTCGGATCCCCGATTTTCTTGTTCTGAGCCGATATCTACGCCACCATAACGCACATCACATAACGCACTAGTACCGAAATTAAAATTCTACATTAAGAAAATCGGAATAACTCTTAGTGTCCAATTTCTTCAGAAGATTGTGTTGTTTTGACTGTAAATGTTCTGGGAGCGTTGTTAACTGTTTGAGGTCGTATGACTTGATAGAAAATACTTTAATTCAAGATCTTCAGTTAAATTCAGAAAAATACCATGCGGAAGGAAATAATATATGAAAAATAAGTGGTGCATGTTTAATACTGTCCAGTTATTTGTCAAAACACGTGGAAAAGTAACTGAAGCTGACATAACAGCATGAAAGATACTTGAAAGGAGAAACGAGCCTAAGGAAAATAACAATTTACGCCTACTCTAGGCTTCCGTAGTTGACGAAGCGATCAGAGGAATGGAAACTACAGAAAAGAAAGTGAATCTGTACAAATGAATGCATTCAGTCACTTAATTAAGTGAACTATACGTACTTGGCAAATGGAGCGTGTGTCCTCTTCTCTGATCGTCTCGCTTTGTTGACTGCGAGCCATGCCTTTGTTGTTGGATAGAGAAGTGTCATCTGGTACAGTGCAGAACAAAGATTCCGACACAGTTTCTTTTATCTGATTAAAAAAAAACACTCTTCATTACTATCAGATGTTTTTTAATGCTACTCTACACAACAAAGAGCATTAACATTTTTTTAACAAGAAACCGGTTAGATAAAAAATGGACTAAAGCTGCTATATCTTGACTGGAGCTACTTACTGTTCATTTCACAGACTTCATTGATTTTAAAATCGTTCAAGATTTCTTTAAGTAAATTTCCGACAGGGCCTCTCTCTACTCTATCGCTATTTCAATGAAAAATGTTCAGCTAAGCTCTACTGTTTTATTCCCTTATTTAAGATTTATAGCTTTTCAGATTTATAGTTTATAGCGAATATTAACGATGCTACTTTCATGGAGTCAAATTTCAATTTTAAGAAGAAAGTTCCAATCAGGCAGCCATTTCTACTTTATAGAACAAATTCCTTGAACACAACAGTCCCAAACTCTCCAAGTCTTCACGCTCTATTCTACCTATAATATTTACTACAGTCCACTTCCTCTTACATTCATAGCCCACATCTTTTTCAGAAAGTTCACTACCATGAGTGGCTCTTGAGTCTTGGGTGAATTTTATGTAAATATATAATTGCAATGTGATTTATAATTAGTAGGATTTCTTCATTTATGTACAAAATACTTTCATGTTGCCAGGGATCATGGCTCTCCACAACGTTTATTTTTTTGGTGATCTAATTAATGTTTGTTTTTTGTCATTCCTATTTATTTTTGTCTGTCACTCATTCACACAAAGCAAGTAGGTTAGGGTTTCCCCCTACTTTTGTTGTCTTCAATACGACCTGTGAATGTTATGTTCTCTTAGCCCTATTTCCTCGTGATAGGTTACATACTAAAGCTGGAAAACAACAAGGAACATCTCTATATAAAAGTAATAATAATATATTTATATTTTTCGTCGGTAACGTTTGTGTGGAGCAATAGCACAGACGGAGAGACTTCGCGCATACGAAGGGTTTGTCGAGAGCCAGAAGCCAGTGGAGATTTTTTTTTTCAACCCAAATTCTAGACTATATATAGTCTGAAAAACTCCGACGCAATACTTATGGCTCCGCCTCTTCACCCACGTAATTTATTCTCTTTCAGGTAATCATTTTGTTGACTTTATCTACGACCAGATATATCTGTCAATCCTACCTGGAGGCACCATCGCTTTTTAAAACTTTTGTCATTTTGTTGACCTTCTCTGTAGCCAGATTTATCTGACAATTACTTCTATAATTTTTCGGTAATAAGAGGAGGATACTAAAATCAAGTAGGTAAAAAATTAAAAATACATGGGAAGTGTTCTAACAGACGACGAAACGTGTAACACAAAGATCCAAAGGTAAATTGGCATGACGAAGAAAGCATTCCAGAAGTTGAGTAAAGTATTAAGAAACAGGACGATTTCGCTAGAAACAAAGAAGAGAGTATTGGATTGCTATGTGATGTTAGTTCTTCATTATGGCAGTGAATGCTGGACAGTATCATCAAAGATGAAGGAAAAACTTGAAACAACAGCAATGTGGTTCTATAGAAGCATACTGGATATAAAGTGGGGGATCAGTTCCATATTACAATCTATATATATACTGACCCCTCACTTTGTGATCATAGCAGTTTCTATACATTTATATTCCTGAGATCCAAATGCACTAGGATGCATTCCAGGAGCCGAGTAGAGTATTAAGAAACAGGTCAATTTCAATAGAAACAAAGAAGAGAGTATTGGATTGCTATGTGTTGTCAGTTCTTCAATATGGCAGTGAATGCTGGACAATATAATCAAAAATGAAGGAAAAACTTGAAACAACAGCAATGTGGTTCTATAGAAGCATACTGGATATAAAGTGGGGGATCAGTTCCATATTACAATCTATATATATACTGACCCCTCACTTTGTGATCATAGCAGTTTCTATACATTTATATTCCTGAGATCCAAATGCACTAGGATGCATTCCAGGAGCTGAGAAGAGTATTAAGAGACAGGACGATTTCAATAGAAACAAAGAAGAGAGTATTGGATTGCTATGTGTTGTCAGTTCTTCAATATAGCAGTGAATGCTGGACAATATCAATAAAGATGAAGGGGAAAACTTGAAGCAGCTGGAATGTGGTTATACAGAAGCATGCTGGATATAAAGTGGGGGATCAGTTCAATATTACAATCGATATATAAACTGACCCCTCACTTTGTGGTCACAGCAGTTTCTATACATTTATATTCCTGAGATCCAAAAGCACTAGGATGCATTCCAGGAGCTGAGAAGAGTATTAAGAGAAAGGACGATTTCGCTAGAAACAAAGAAGAGAGTACTGGATTGCTATGTGATGTCAGTTCTATAATAGGGCGGTGACTGCTGAACAATATCTTCGAAGATTAAGGAAGAACTTGAAGCAATTGAAATGTGGTTCTACAGAAGGATGCTGCGAATGAATCGAAAATGTGAGCAATGATGATGTGTTGGAAAGGATGGAAACGAAAAGGAAATTAATAATGAGCATCAGGTAGAAACAGCTAAAGTTCCTGGGACATGCGATGAGGAAGGAGGGCTTGGAGAACCTGATACTAACAGGCCAGATAGATGGAAAAAGAGACAGAAGAAAGCAACGGATAAAATATTTGAAAGAATCTGATCCTTTGGAAGACGGAACGAGGGTTGCATTGTCTAACAGGAGAAAGCGAGCCAAGAGCCACCAGGGATAGGGAGATGTAGAAAGCCATGATCGCCTACGTCCTGAAAGAACAGGGCACATAGAAGAAGAATATACATGCCAACTGTTTATAAGAAATTATAATGTGGGTATAAAATGGGGGATCAATTCGGTACTAGAATCAATATATTAACTGATCCCTCATTTTGTGACCATGCTAGTTTCTATAGATTTATATTCTACATTCTAGATTTATGGGCTTGAGCTAGTGGATGACAGAACGGGGGTTGCATGGGGCAACTGGAGAAAGCGTGCTAAGAGCCACAGGGGATAGGGAGAAACCGATAAAACGTAACCGTAATTTCTACTCCAACAAATTCTTTTCTCGCACTTCCCGCCTGTGGAATTACCTTCCGCATACTTGCTTCCCCGACGGCTACAACCTCCAGGAGTTTAAATGTAAGGTCAATAGACACCTCGTAAGACACTAACTTTTATGTCGTGGGTAAGAATAAATAACTCAACAACAGGAATAGGTTAATTGTTGTATTCCGTGAAAATAGTATTTACAAAGGTTATTAGTATCCAATACAAGAATAAAGGTTAATCGTCTCAACCGTCGTAAGACGTAGTATGAGCAATGGGTACTTCCGGGTCGCCACCGGAAGTCTACGACTGACTTGTCGATCGGCTGCTCGGCACACTCTCTGCCTCCGTAGATGCCACCATTACTTTACATAGTAATGGAATAGTCCATTATAGCCGAATAGGCGCGGGCGTCCCAACACTAACTCACACCCATTCTCCAAAACACTCTTCCTATGTACCTCCTTACGCGTCTATCACCCTCCTTCTGA
Organism: Ascarosepion bandense; assembly: GCA_037127315.1. Classification (NCBI taxonomy): domain Eukaryota; kingdom Metazoa; phylum Mollusca; class Cephalopoda; order Sepiida; family Sepiidae; genus Ascarosepion; species Ascarosepion bandense. The sequence goes on from JBBBDQ010001026.1 coordinate 7,938,155, forward strand.
CATTTCCTATATCCAATCGCTCTATGTAACCCCCTGCGCTATAGTGTCAGTGGAATGCCTTACTTGGGGTGAAATGATTTTTAAAAAAAGTTTGTTTTTAGTTTCCACAAAATCACACATATTATCGTGAGTTTCTTAGCGTAGCTTAGACGTAACATAAGCCCCAAATTATAGGACACACAATGAGGACCAAACTCACTACCCACTTGTAACTGATTTAACACCACGTCGAACAGCTCAAAATGTTTTGTAAGCTTAGCTCTAGCACAAGGACAAATGCATGGAGCGCTCATTGAGTATCTAATTCACTTTTTGTGTACCGTGTTCTTTCAGGACGTAGGCGATCATGGACCCCCACTTACCCCCTATCACTTATCGCACTTAACACTTTTCCTCGTGGTTTCACTCCCAAACCCTGCTTCCCCACCTACTTACTTACAGCGTTACTTTTCACTCTGTTCCCCTCTATCCGTCTAGTGAGTATTACATTCTCCAAGCCCTCTTTCCTCATTATGTGTCTCGGAAACTTCAGCTGTCTGTTCTTGACTTTAAGAATAAGTTTCATTTCCTTTTGCATCCTCTCAAAATCCTTGTTGTAACATGTTTGGTTCATAGTACCCTTATCATACTCCTGTAGAATCACATTTCTGTTGGTTCGAGTTTCTCCTTTATCTTTGAGGAGATAGTCTAGCATTCGCTGTCATATAGAAGGGCATATTTCATATAACTATTATGTATTCTTTTGTTTGCTTACAGCGAAATATTCCTGTCCCTCAACAGTCTGCTTAGATTTTGAAATGTGTCCTTGGTCATGCCAGTGGGCCTTTGGATCTCAGTGTCGCACTTTCCGTACTTTGTTAAAACACTTTCTAGTTATTTGAGTTTGAGTTTTGTCTTAGAGCATACGTGGGTTATTTAATGCCAAAAAGGTGGAGTTTTAAGGTATTTTTAATGTTTGATTAAGGAGTTTGATTTAGTCCGATTTTAATAATTTTTTTTTTTTTGTTAATATTCTTTTTAAATTTTAGAAAACTAAAAATTGTCTTCTAATCTTATATTCAAAAATGTTTTGCTAAGAATTGATTTTCTTCAAAAATGTGTTATGGTAATAATTTTTTCTTCAAAAATGTAATATTGGTAATATTTTTCCTTCAAAAATGTATATTTTTCTATAAAATCTATTTTTTGTATATATTTATATTAAAGTCTATTTTTATAGTTCCATAGTGTTTTGACCCCAGTTTAGAGGTTAAGTATTTGCACTTAGCTGGAACCCTAACAGGTGCTACCTCTCTGGGTCATGCTGGACCTGAAAACAACAGCAATTAAGAGGTGGTTTCATGCTCCTCACAACCACCCAATCAGAAGTCTTGCTGCTGAATGCAGTTTACCGTCATGCCCAGGACCTTTCCAGTTATTTAAATTTTTATAAGCTGCTTCATTTCAGTAACCCCGACTTTTAATTCAAGCTACTACTCAGTCGAAATTGATTTAGCGAGACGAACTTGCTAACCAAATTAAAATTTTATGGCAAAGAACTTACTGCAAATATAACATTTTCTTGCTTTTGAAAAGCAACAAAAGTGTCCACTATTTAAAATCAGGTTACTAATAATGATGTTTGAGCCTATCAACAACGTCGAGGGTTGCCCATCCTTTTCAAACGACGCAAACCATATTAAGATTTCAGTTGAACTATAAATCAACACATAATTTATTTTTTATTATGGAAGTTAGCTCTTATAATGTCGGCGTCTAAAGTCAGATTTTTTTATTGCTCTCTGGTAGTCAACGTGTAATGAAAAATTATCAGTAAATGCATAAAGCAGTGTTTTTGTTTCAAATGACGCAAGAAGAGTATGGGTCAATATTTTTCATTTATTTTACGTCTCATGATTTTCCTGGAAATTTATAAAAAGAGGTGTTTAAATAGTTTCATTCCGAGCAACTACTACGAATCTGACAAAATAATCAAACAGAATGTATTTTAATATCCGTTTTTAGTCGTGCTGTTCTAGTAAAACACTACTCCTCCTTGACCTTACATTCTTAGAGGACATCAAATGAAATGACTATATCGAATCCATTGCTAAATCCGCTGCTATGAAAGTCGGTTCTCTGTGCAGGACCCGGAAGTTTTTCCTGTCTGAATCTATCCTGCACATATGTAAATCTACCATCCGCCCGTGTATTGAATACTGCTGCCTCATCTGGTCGGGTGCCCCTGATACTCTCCTCGGGCTTTTTGACAAAATACAACGGAGAATCTGTAACATGATCGATACTGATTTGGCAGACCGGCTGCAACCACTCTCCTACCGGCGTGACGTAGCTTCTCTGTGCCTCTTCTATAAATACTTTCACTGCTTCTGCTCCGATGAACTTAAATCACTGGTGCCCCCTAGGTATGAATTTGCACGAGATACTAGATTAGCAACTAGGTCCCACCCTTTTACAGTGAAACAGATGAGATGTAACTGTAATTTCTACTCCAACAGCTTCTTTTCTCGCGTTTCGCGCCTGTAGAATTCCCTTCCACACATGCCTGCTTCCCCGACAGCTACAATCTCCAGGAGTTTAAATGTAAGGTCAATAGACACCTTCTATCACACTAATTTGCATCTATTCTCTCAAACACTCTCACCATCTACCCAACCCTCATTCTTGGTATCCTTACCCGTCTATCACCCTCCTGACATGTCCTATATCTAACCATCCTTTCTCATCACTTTCCCCACACCTATGTAAACCCCTGCGCAATAGTGGCAGTGGAATGCCTTGCTCGTGGTGAAACAATTAAAAAAGAAAAAAATCTATAACGGAGAGAAAGTGAGTGGAGATGAGAAGCCAGTTCAGGACAGATTACATTGTAGATTATTCTTTGGATATATCGAAAAACTAGAGATGTATAGCAGGAATACAGACAGGAATAAAGAGTGCTGTCATTTGCATAGATGCCTACTCGGGAACTGATGACTTCAGGAAAATCATTGATTAAGATCAGAAATAGTGTAGAACCTAGGATAGAGCCTTGGAGGACTCAACTACTGAGACGGGAGTAAATGGTGGTGTCATCTCCATAGATGTCTACTTGGAAACTGATGACATCAGGAATATCATTGATGAAGATCAGAAACAGCGTAGGACATAGGCTAGAGCCTTGGAGGACTCAACTAGTGAGACGGGAGTAAATGGTGGTGTCATCTCCATAGATGCCTACTTGGAAACTGATGACATCAGGAATATCATTGATGAAGATCAGAAACAGCGTAGGACATAGGCTAGAGCCTTGGAGGACTCAACTAGTGAGACGGGAGTAAATGGTGGTGTCATCTCCATAGATGCCTACTTGGAAACTGATGACATCAGGAAGATCATTGATGAAGATCAGAAACAGCGTAGGACCTAGGATAGAGCCTTGGAGGACTCAACTACTGAGACGGGAGTAAATGTTAAATAGATCACCCACCGAGGTTGATATGCCATAAAAACAAAACAACTAACCCGGGTTCAAGTTTGTAGCTTTTACGTTAATATACTTCTTTTTCTATCTCAAATTCTGGTTGTTGTTCTTTTATGTTGTGCAGTTCCTATTCCCGGGATCCACAACAGTGACGGGGAGCAAAAGTTACAGGAAAGCACAAAAGATGACCGGAAGTCAAAAAGATAAAAAAAATTGTGATTGGTGTTTTATTTAATCTTAGGTTCCCGTAGTAAACGTTGTGTTCCCCCTCTTTAGTGATTCTTCGTTTAGCCTCTCGAAGGCTACTTGAGTTTCTATCATTTCTCTGTCTTGACGTCTAGGGAAACCAGTCCAGGAGAAAACATCTTCGAACTGAAAAAAGCTTGACAACAGGTTAGGGTTTTGATTGATTGATTTGCTTTTAAAAGTTTAACAACCCTTTACAGGTTATTTAAAATCAGAAAATATTATAGATTTTAAAAATTAATTTTAGATAAAAAAGATTTATTTATACAAATATTAATATTTAACCCATAGTTTCTCCAGGTTATTTGCGCGTAAGTTAATATAAAGAATTCGAAAGACAATTCCAATCTATTATCAACCATTCACCGCACCAAGCCTACAGCACCTGATATTTCTAAACACACGCATATATATATATATATATATATATATATATATATATATATATATATAGTACTGTGCAAGATTATTAAACAAAAAATATTTTATCTTTTATGACGCATCGAAATGAAGTTTAAAATCACCTCTGTCCTAACACTTTTTTACACTACCGGTAGTGTGCAAAAGTATTAAGACAGGGGTGATTTTACTAAGAACCTCACTAAAATTCCAATAAAGGGTGAACAGCCAAACCTGTAAGAATTATTTAACTAAAAAGGAAGAGGAAGGAAGGCTTAGGGATTTGACTTGGCCACCACAAAGCCCTGATCTGAATCCTATTGAACATCTATGGGATATTTTGGATAAAAAATTGATAAATCTAATGTTACTTCACTAGATACACTTTGGGAACAAATACAAGCTGCTTGGCAAGAGATACCGTTAAATACATTGAAGAAGCTAGTGATGTCAATGCCGGACAGAATGAAGGCTGTGATCAAAGCAAAAGGCTATTATACTAAATATACAATTTATTTTGTAACAAGTATTTTTTCTTGTTAAAGCATTTGTTGAGTAAATCAAATAAAATTACTTTAATTAAATAGTTTATTTTCTGTCAATAAATGATAAAATCGTTCTTGTCCTAATACTTTTGCACAGTAGTGTAGTATATATATTAATCATCCACAGACAAGCCTGTTTCGCTGTATCACAGCTCATCATAGTGGCTAGACATCCACTTTTATCCAGCTGAGAACGAGACTCAACGGATTTGGTGTCAGTCGGAGTCCCTACTTCCTAATCCATAGGTGCATGGAATGAGAAGGAAATTCACCTTGTTATATATATATATATATATATATATATATATATATATATGTGTGTGTGTGTGTGTGTGTGTGTGTGTGTGTATATATATATATATATATATATATATATATATATATATATATATATATATGCGGTGTATACACACGCCAGCCAACGAGAGAACTCAATTCAGTACTAAAAAGTAACACATAAATCGCAGAAGTGTTAACTTTTTTTTAAATTTTCCTCTCTAGAGAGATCAATCGTATTTCATATATATATATATATTTGCCGATGACATGTGAAATCATTCTTAGGGATTTAATGTAGAAATTATCATTCAACTGTTTTGAACATCGAAATTTATTCTATTTCATTATATATATATATATATATACACTGCACTTTCTGAAATGACCCCAAATGGAATCATTATATTGGCTCCATAGCTGCATCTACGAATAAGAAGGTTTTGTTAACTGTATCGAGCTAGGAAGTGTTTCTCGTCAGAATCTATTTTGCATGTTTATAAATTTACGATTCGACCTGGCATTAAATACTGTTATTTTATCTGGTTGGGTGATTCTGCTATTTATCTTGAGATTCCGGACAAAAGGATTTGTTATATAATCGATTCTGACCTGGCAGCTCGCCTTCAGTCACATTCTCACCGACATGATGTGGCTTCCCTCTGTCTTTTCTAAAAGTATTTTCCTGACTACTTTTCTGACGAGCTCTCATTCTCTACTGCCCCAGCAACATGTATTTACTGGTGTTACTAGATTGGCATCAAAGTCTCACACTTTTACCTTCGGAACAGTGAAATGAAACCGCCCCTTCCACTCTAAAGATTTCATTTATCGCATTCCGGTTTATATGACTCCCTTCCGTTTACTTGCTTCCCTGATAGCTAAAATTTCTAAAAATTTAGATGCAATCTCCTATCTCCTTGATTTCCATCCTTCTCTTTATATATATATATATATATATAATCGATTCTGAATTATCTGTCCCCCTTCAGTCCTGTCTCACCGACATTATGTGATTTCTTTCAGTCTTTTCTACAATTATTTTCATGGCAACTGTTCTGATGAGCTTTTTCTCTTGCACCCCTATTTATGCAACTCTGTCCAAATGTTCTACACCCAAATGTTCTAACCAATCGGGCGCGTCCCTATTTATTCAAGTCTGTCCAAATATTCTACACCCAAATGTTCTAACCAATTGGGTGCGTCCCTATTCATGTTACTCTGTCCAAATGTTCTACACCCAAATTTTCTAACCAATCGGCTGCTTCCCTATTTATGCAACTCTGTACAACTATTCTATACCCAAATTTTCTTACCACTCGGGTGTGCACTTATTTATGCAACTCTGTACAAATATTCTACACCCAAATGTTCTTACCAATCGGGTATGCACTTATTCATGCAAGTCTGTACAAATATTCTACACCGAAATGTTCTAAGCACTCGGGTACGCACATATTTATGCAACACTGTACAAATATTCTACACCCAACTATATAAAAGTAATTGTGAATTTCTCTTTAGTAGTGTCTACTTCCACTCCAGGCTCAGTTTATTCCTACGTCCCTTAACCTTAGAATTGTGCTCACGATCTACGTAACTGAAACCAATCTGACAATCTCCCATCAGGCACAAACACTAACATGTCCTTCTTGAGGCTTATCTTTCAAATAAGGTCACGTCTTTATTTATTTTTCTTGCTGAATAAGCAATCTTATCTTATTTGTTTTTGCCCATTCTTTGTTTTGATTGTTTTAAGTTAAGGCACTTTTTTCATTCTTTTCTTGTGAGGTACTTTGTTTATAGGTCTCTGTATCTGTAGTATTACAGGAAACTGCAAAGACGATATCATCAAACGTAATTTTAAGAGCATTATAATTCCAAATAACGTTTAGATAGCTAAACCCATTTTCTCTGTTGCTGTTGTTATCAGTCGATTTGCTGTACTGACTTCTTTAAATGTACAACCCTTATTTTCATATGTGCGCTATTCTTTAATTCCACTAGTTCAAAGGCTAACATCTTAGAACACACCGTTTATTGTCCTTGGAATAGAATGACCATCACTTCCTCTATGTTTCAAATGTAAGAAGAAATTTACAAAGATCTATATCACTTTGTTGTACAAGTCCGTGGGAATGCTTTTTTGAACTTTTCAGTCTTCACCTAATCAAGGAGAGAAAATTATCTTCTTCTTCTATGTGACTTGTCCTTTCAGGACAGACGGTTATGGCTTTCCAGGTCTCGCTATCCCTGGTGGCTCTGAGCACACTTTCTTCTGTAACACCACCCAACCCCCGTTCTGTCATTCACCTGCTCAGTCCCCTCAAATATGTTATCCGCTGCTTTCCTTTGTCTCTTTTCCCCTCTATATGGCCTGTTAGTATCAGGTTCTCTAAGCCCTCCTTCTTCATTGCATGTCCCAGGAACTTTAGTTGCCTCTTCCTTATCCTCAATATTACTTCCCTTTTTGTTTCCATCTTTTCCAAATCCTCATCATTGCTCACATGCTGGATCCACGATATCCACATCATCCTTCTGTAGGACAACATTTCAGCTGCTTCAAGTTTTTCCTTCATCTTTGATAATATTGTCCAGCATTCACTGTCGTATTGAAAAACTGACATCGCATAGCAATCCAGTACTGTCTTCTTTGTTTCTAGTGAAAGTTTCCTGTGTCTTAATACTTTACTCGGCTTCTGGAACTCGTTATTCGCCATGCCAATTCGCTTACGTCTCTTTGTGTCGCACTTTCCATCTTCCCAGGCATTTAAATTTTTGTATCTGCTTGATTTTAGTATCCCCCACTGTATTTGTATAACAAGTTCGTTGAATACATTCTAAAATTTCTGCTCGTCAGTTAAGTGCCACACGTGATACACGCAAAGGCGGTCATGTCTATTTCGATCCATAACCGAATAGGTAAAAATTTTCCCGTATAAGTTTGCCATTTCTGTCTGCGGTAAACTGGTTGCCAACCAAGGTTATAGAATCCAATCTGTTCTGCTATTCAACCCATAGCTGAAGGGAGAAAATATGGATTAATACATTTCCTAAGCGATTGCAACGAATTCAACTGGAATTCGAACTAGGCCCTCTGATTTCTCGTTCCGATCCTACATCCACTGCACAACATATTTTCTAATTCTCTCAGAAAAGACTCGCTAAGTAGGAAACAGTCCGGCGAGAAGACACACCCTTGTTGTACACCCACCTTTTTTATATATGCTGACTTCAGTTTTCATCTGTCTGTATCGAGATTTAGTGCATATGTGGGTGGCGTAACGGTAATAAGCGCAGAATATGGAATCAAAGAATTGCGTTCGTGCACCAGCCGCTGCTATAAGGTTTACTTTCCACAAATGCCTTTGAAAAAAGCACAAATCCTTATTTTCTTCCCACAGATCAACCATAAGCGCTAAGGTAAGCACAACATGATGAATAGACCGACAAGCAGAATCAGGCCAGGGATAGGACAGGAACAGTGTGGGTTCATCAAAGACACTGGAACAAGGAACGCTATATTTATGATTAGGATGCTCTCCAAATGGGCAATACAATTGAAGAAGGACTTGTACCTATGTTTTATTGATTATGCGAAGGCATGCGACAAAAGAATTCCACAAAGAATTAATGGAGATGCTCAGCAACCTCGACATTTTAAAGATAGACATCAGAGTAATCAAGAATCTCAGCTGGCTGCAAACTGTCTGCACACGAACAGGTAACGATTTCAGCAGATTCAGAAAGATAGAAAGGGGCGTAAGACAAGGATGCGTCTTTTCACCAGATCTCTTCAACTTGTACAGCGAGAATGACAAAAAAGGACTACAAATAAACAGCAAGAAAACTGAATGCATTGTCATCAGCAAAAAGAACAACCCAAAATGCCAAATACAGGTAGGAGATACTAGAATGAAGCAAGTACAAAACTTTTAATAGCTAAGAAATGTTCTAACAGATGGAAAGTGCGACACAGAGATCCGAAGATGAATTGGCATGGCGAAGGACACGTTCAAGAAGCTGAGTAAAGTACTAAAACACAGGAAAATTTCCCTAGAAACAAAGACGTAAGTGCTACATTGCGATGTGATGTCTGTTCTTTAGTACGGCAATGAATGTTGGACAATATCATCGAAGATGAAGAAAAAACTTGAAGCAACTGAGATGTGGTTCTACAGAAGGATGCTGCGGATATCATGGACTGGACGTGTGATCAATAATGAGGTTTTGGAAATGATGGCAACGAAAAGAAAATTAATAGTGAGCATCAGGAAGAGACAACTGAAGTTCCTGGGACATGCAGTGAGGAAGGAGGATTTGTAGAACCTGATACTGACAGGCAAGATAGAAGGAAAAAGAGACAGAGGAAGGCAGCGGATAATTTATTTAAAGGGCCTGATCAGGTGGATGGCAGAACGGGGGTTGCGTGGAGTAACAGGAGGGAACATAATAAGAGCCACCAGGGATAGGGAGACGTGGAAATCCATTATCGCCTACGTCCTAAAAGGATAGGGGACATTAAAGAAGAAAAAGGAAGAACCACAACTCTCTACCCTTGCTTAGCAAAGAGTCTAGAATTGAATAAGTGATTGAGTTTTTAAGTTTTATCAACAAAAAGTGAGTCATTTTAAGCCAAAACGTATTTTCTTGGATTGTAAGAATGCTTTTCCTGATTTTGTAAGTGAACATAATGAATTAAACTAGAGTTCGAACTTGCCTCTCAGATTTCTCATTCCAAGCCGCGGCCACTTACACCAGCTGCACATCTATGAATTCAAAATGCCAAGCAAATCATCGGTAAATTACTATCTTTCCCAAGAACAATCTTGGCAAAATTGACAAACAATTAAAAAAAAAAGGAACTTGTGAAGATGTAAGATCTATGGTTTTAAAATATTTAACTAACGTCTCACGAAATCGAAGTCGGTAACCACCGAAGTGGGTAGATAACATTTGTTCACCCGTTGAATTGTTCGCAAGTTTTCATTTTCGTCGTTGTCATCATCGTCGTTGCTGCCAAGATTATTTTCGTCGCCAACATTTTGGTTGAAGATTATCTTTGTCACCGTTGCTTCCCAGAAGCAGCATATATTAAAAACATGGAATTCAAAATACCCGTCAAAGTGGGTATATACCTGTCGAAGTGGGTATATACCCGTTCAAATGGGTATATAAGGAGTCTGTCCTATAAAATCAAGATTAAAAAGATGATCTCGAATACCGCACGTTGAATGGACTTGTGCCAGACTAAGCTAAATTTCGGAAATATTAATTTTATTTGGCTAATAAATGAATTTCTACCTCAAAGAAGAGTCTCAGATGTCCATTACATGTACCGGTTGACCCAACTGGTACTAAATTTCGTTGGATTCGATTGAGAAAATCTGCTCGTTTGTGCATTGACAAAAATATCAAAATCAAATAAAATCAGTTTTTCGATTGAAAAGGCGAATTTAATTTAGAATTATCAAAGACGAAATTTAATAATTTCTTTACAGACGAGAGAAATTTTTGAAAAAGACAAAACCAACCAACGAATTGAATCTAAATTGGAAACTTATGATCTACTTTAGTTTAGAGAGATTCGAAAAGAATTTTTCTGGTTAAATTAAATTCAAAGTTTGGGTCTTTCTTTCGGAACGCTATTCAAGAGGTTATTTATAAATATAGTAACAGTTATGATTGTGTGTGCGCGCTCTCTCTCTCTCTCCCACGCTCTCTCCCGGGCGCGCATGTGTGCGTGTTTGTCGTGATACTCAAACCGTGAATGTTAAGACTCAGTTATCGATCTACACAACATTATTTTGATGTAATGTTTCCCGTGTCTCACCGGATATTTAACAAATCTTTTCAAATCACTGAACTATGAAATAATGAAAAACAAAATCTATATTTTATCAACCGTTTCATATTATGAGGAACTCAGGAGGCGTCTCAAGTTCTTCCAATATTTTGTGCCGCTTATACACACATGTACACACACACGCACACACACACACACACACACACACACACACACACACACACACACACACATATATATATATATATATATATATATATATATATATATAGAATAAAAAATGTGGGAAGCTATTTACATTTTTATTAAGTGTATATTTATTGTTGTTATTATACATGTTATGATACTTTAAGTGTCCATAATTGCTTTTTTGACACTACATGTGTTTCGAGTATAAAGTTGACTCTCTTCAGGCGAATAAACTTGTGGCTTTACGTATCGAGTTCCTTTTTGTTTCTGAGGGCCAAGTTGTTGTTTATAAATAAGTAAGTACGTAAAAAAATAAAAAATAATAAAAAGTAAAAAAAAAATCAATAAAATGAAATAAGATAAATCAAATGTTGGCATGTTGAATAGTCTGTGTTTTCTCACATCAGCACGTGTCTAAGTGCATAAACAGATAAATAAATAAATAGATGAATGAATCAAGTGCTTACCCCAATTTGAAATGATTTTTGTTTGGGGTTCCCTCATTAGTAGGTTAAAATTATCTTCTAAGCGCCTTCCTTATCTACAGATATCTCTGTAATTGTCTTCTATCGGTCAGATGGTTGTTTTTATTGTTTTGACGATGTTTTGAATTTGGTGTGCGTGTGTGTATGAATGTGTGTGTGTGTGTGCGTGTGTAAGTGTGAGAGTGTGTGAGAGCGTTATATATATATATATATATATATATATATATATATATAAAATTTTATTAAACTCAAACATCAAAACTTTTCCAATTTTTCTCAAAGGATGTTGTATATTAGCATTGAACTGTTGTATAAAATAAGCGAAGTTCATATTTAGGCTGAAATGTCAGATCCTGTATCTTACTTGCGTAGTCAGAAGTTTCCCCTTTCGATCAAGGGATCCGATTTGAATCTCATCATGAAACTGACTTGTCATGAAAGAAATCCGGATATTTGATGTCTGTACATCTGATTCCAGCAGGTGGCATATATATATATATATATGTGGAGATGTGGAGAGCCGTGATCGCCTACTTCTTTTAAAGTGTAAATTGTCAATGCAACAATTACTACTTCTATGTGTCGCGTCCCTTCAGGATGTAGGTGATCATGTCCCTCCACATCTTCCCATCACTTGTAGATCTTAACACCCCTTTCTCTTGTTACCCTCCCAAACACTGCTCTGCCATCCATTTGCACAAGCCCACCAGTCACGTGCTTCTTTCCTCTGTCGCTCTTTCCCTTTCTATCTGACCTGTGAGTATCAGATTCTCCTAGCCGTTGTTCCTCATTTTATGTCCCATAACCTTCAGTTGTCTTTCCTTGATATTAAATGTCAGTTTCCTTTTCGTTTCCATTCTCTCCAAAACCTCACCGTTGCTCACTTGTTCAGTTCATGGTATCCTCAGCATCCTTCTGTAGAATCACATTTCGGTTGCTTGAAGTCTTTCTTTCACCTTTTATGAAATTGTTCAGCATTCTCTGTCATAGTTAAGAACAGACATCACATAAACATCCAATACTCTCTTCTTTCCAACGAAATTTTCTTCTCAGATTTTGAAAAAATATCTTTGGCCATACCAATTTGCCTTTGGATCTAATTGTCACACTTACCGTCTTCTGCTCCGATGAAATTAGCTCACTGGTGCCCCCTATATATAAATTTACTCGAACCACAAGATTATCAATTAGATCCCACACTTTTACTGTGAAACCAATAAATTGTAAACGCAAATCTTACTCCAGCAACTTCTTTCTCGCACTTTCCGCCTGTGGGATTCCCTTCCATTTACTTGCTTTCTCGACAGCTACAATCTCCAAGAATTTAAATGTAAAGTCAATAGTCATCTCCTATCTCACTAACCTGCATCCTCTCTCTTATGCTCCCTTCATCGTCCACTCCACTCTCATCCGTATCTCAACCTTCTCTCTTAACCTCTTCTTGACATTTCCTATAACCCGTCACTGTTTTTCATAACTTTCCTCCTATACAACCCCCTGCAAAACAATGGCAGTAAAATGCGCGATATGCTCATTAAATAAAACCAAACTATACTTGCTTGATTTTAGTATTCCTGACCTGTAAATGTTATTTTCTGCTTCTCTTTTTACTGATAACCATCCATTCAGTTTCGTTGTAGATTATATGTAGTCCTTTTATTCTGCTTCCTTTATCTACTTTTTGTAAGGGTATTTTAATTTCTTTTTCGTATATGCTATCAGCACTGCATGGTCTGCGTGTTCTGATTGTGTCCACCAATGACGCAACCTGGCAGGACTTTTAGAACTGGCAAGGTTATCTTGTTATATAATTTGAATATATTTGATGAGAAGACACATTTTGTCTCACACCTCTTTCTGTCTTTGTATATCTACTGAACTCGTTTCCTGTTCGTATGCAGGCAGTTTGCTGTCAATACAATTTCTTGATTACTTTAATGTCTCTTCCGAATACGTCCAGGTTGCCGAGCATCTTTATCGAGTCCTTGTGACGTAAACTATTCCATCAATAATATATTTTCAAATGCGTTTGTGTCTGAATTTCTGTAATGAATAGTTATCATCATGTTCATCATTTACAGACAGTTTGCTCTTGGAGACTTTTCACCAATTCCATATCTCTGTTTATTAACGCCTCCCACAACGTATTTATTTCTATGCCCGTCCTATTAAGGAGATTCTTATAGCCTAGCATAGGAGTTGATTCGTTCAGAAGTCCTATCTAGTATCTTTACTTCATTACATTGGGGTTAATGTTTAAACCTTTTTTCTATACATGATCAGCTATGCTTGATTCATTGGTTATCCTTAAGTACAGTCATTCAGTGTTCTCACTGCCTTACATTTAGCGGATGGCTTTCTTTTTCATTTTTATATTGTCTGACGCATTTGTATGAACTGTAGTACTCGAAGTTCATGTTGTTTTCTATGTTTAACTTTTGTACGGACTGCAAATCTTTCGATTTCTTTCCGATGAGTCGTTGGCGTAAAGCAAACAAAGCCTGCCAATTGTCTTGTTCTTTTCCATAACCCATCTGCGTTTGTTTGCAGAAGTTGATGCGATGTTTGCAGGGTACCTGTTATTTAGAAGGGTGCTTCGTTGCTAAATATTTCCTTTTGGGGTGTCTCTAGGGCGCTACTTATGATTTTAGTACGGTGTTCTAAACATCGGATGATCGCTTTCTTAAAACTGAATAGATTATAGAAATTGAAATTCATTTGTTCTGCGCTGAAGGTTGAATTGTGATATGTAGATGTTTGGAACGCATTAAATGTTTAAATCAAGAGTGTTTAACTGAGTAAAACTTTATTCTTCTACTGCAAACTGGATCGAAGTTTTCATTGGGTTCCCAACGTCTAACAATATTTATACAGATTCCTACTGAGGCCAGTATATGAAGATAGTCAACGCCATATCTCAGCTACACTGCTGGCTTCAGATGATGATGAGTTTCTAACCGCAGCTTAGACGCGGTGCACAACCGAAAGTATGGCGCACCCAGTTAGGATGGAAGTCACTCCTCATTTTTAATGATTCTAGCGAGACAAGTTTGCTATCCATTACACCACATCGAGGTTCCGTATTGGCTTCAGGTGTGGTGTTCATAAACCCATTTCTTAGAGGTTTTACTTGTATAAGTTCGCTATTACTGGTGACAAAGGCAAACCCATAGCAAACCACTTCCTCTTGTAAGTACATTCCAGTTACTAACATTACAATACTTAACCTGCTGAAGCCTTTTCTATACACATAATGCCAACATTTTCCTCGGGTTATCTATTGGAGTGTTAGTACGCTCTCCAATTGCTTTCTGACTATCGATAGAACCTCATTCCGTTGGAACTGTGGTTAATAGGCTCACCATTGACACGCATATGGAATGGAGCCACGTGATCTCCGTTTCTGATATATGACGAGAACTTTCCTACTTGGGGGTTGATCAAATGTATGCAAGAATACAAACCAGTATCAAGTTCTGAAGACAGTGGCCGTATTAATAAAAAAAAAAGTTCGTAATTCTCAACATAATTTATTTTACTGCCATGTGTCAAATATTTTTTATTTAATCATTTCACCTCAAAACGTAAGAGTGAAAAGATTGGAAAAGAAGAAAGCCGGATACCACATCCTAAACAGGGAACAAGAGGCTCATCCCTTGTTCCCTGTTTAGGATGTGGTTTCCGGCTTCTCTTTTCCAATCTTTTCACGCTTACGTAGCACCCGCGCATCAGTGGCGTTATCGCCTTCCTCGGGGTGATATGATTAAAAAAAAAGCAAGGTGGTTAAAAGGTAAGTGAAGTCGAGATGCCAAGCCACGATCAGTTACAAAGCAGATTCTTCTTTGAGATTTTGTCGAAAACCTCAAGATAAACGGCAGGCGATCCTACAATATATGGTAGCAGTATTCAATGCACCCAGGAATGGTAGATTTATAAATATGCAAGGTGTATTCTGAAAAATAAAAGAAAAAAAAATTGTCCGACACAGAGACCGAACCTTCCAAGCTTTAAATACAGCTTCTTCTTCTGTGCCTTGTCCTTTCAGAACGTAGGCGATCATAGATTTCCAAGTTTCACTCTTTCTGGTGGCTTTCAGCATGCTTTTTATTGTTACCCCACGCAACCCTCGTTCTGCCATCCACGCAACACCAGTCAAGTACGTTACTCGCTGTTTTCCCCTGTCTCTTCTTCCCTTTATCTGGCCTGTTAGTATCAGGTTCTCCAAGCCCTCCTTCCTCATTGCATGTCCCAGGAACTTTAGTTGTCTCTTCGTGATACTCAGTACTGATTTCCTTTTCGTTTCCATCGTTTCCAAAAGCTCATCATTGCTCACATGCTCGGTCTATGATATCCACAGCATGCTCTGTAGAACCACATTTCAGTTGCTTCAATTTTTTTCTTCCAACATTCACTGCCATATTGAAGAACTGACATCACATAGCAATCCAGTACTCTCTTCCTTGTTTCTAGCGAAATTGTCCTGTTTCTTAATACTTTACTCAACTTCTGGAATGCATCTTTGTGCTTTTGGATCTCAGGAATATAAATGTATAGAAACTGCTGTGACCACAAAGTGAGGGGTCATTTTGTATTGTAATTGTAATATGGAACTGATCCCCCACTTTATATCAAGTATGCTTCTGTAGAACCACATTTCAGCTGCTTCGAGTTTTCCCTTCATCTTTGTTAATATTGTCCTACATTCATTGCCATATTGAAGAACTGACATCACATAGCAATCCAGTACTCTCTTCTCTGTTTCTAGCGAAATTTTCTTGTCTCTAAATACTCTACTCAGCTTCTTGAACGTATTCTTCAGCATGCCAATTTGACTTCGAATCTCTGTGTCGCATTTCCCTTCTTTTATTATAACACTTCCCAGTTATTTTTTGTACCTGCATAATTTTAGTACCCCCACCTATATTTGGCATTTTAGCCTGCTCTTTGTGACACTTCAGATCGGTTGAGAAAGTGAAACTAAGGAGGTGCGGTGTGTTGTACTCCAAGAAACTTGCATCAAACATGCTGATGGCTGACAAGAAAACCGTGAAATGGTATCATTTCAAGCCCTAGTTAACAACTTATTGGAGGTCCGTTTCAAGAGCAACAGCTAGGTATACTTTGGCAGATTTCTTATTGAAACGGGAGTCGAGGCTGGTGCCGCCCGCATAGATACCTATCAGGGAACTGATGACACCAGAAAGATCATTGACGAAGACTAGATACGGCGTAGGACCTAGAATTAAAAAAAATAAAACAAATTTTTTCATCAAAAAATCGATCCCGACCAGTCATCATGACTTCAGTCAGTTTCACACCGAAATGACATGGCTTATATATCCAACGAGGTTTTTTTTCTGGTGATCCATATACGTGAATTAACCATGCTACTATATATTGGCATCTAATTCCCAATCATTTACTTTTGAAATATCTGCTCATCCATGTACAGGAATTCAAACATGCTACAATATATTGGCATCTAATTCCCAATCATTTACCTTTGAAATATCTGGTGATCTATATACGTGAATTCAAACATGCTACGATATTTTGGCACCCAATGCCCAATCACTTACTTTTAAAATATCTGGTGATCCATATACGTGAATTCAAACATGCTACTATATATTGTCATCTAATTCTCAATCATTTACTTTTAAAATATCTGGTGATCCATATACGTGAACTCAAACATGCTACTATATTTTGTCATCTAATTCCCAATTATTTACTTTTAAAATATCCGCTGATCCATATACGTGAATTCAAAAATGCTACTATATTTTGGCATATAATTCCCAATAATTTCCCTTTGAAATATATTCTGATCCATATTCGTGAATTCAAACATGCTACTATATTGTGGCCTCTAATTCCAAATC
This sequence comes from Ascarosepion bandense, assembly GCA_037127315.1. Lineage (NCBI taxonomy): Eukaryota > Metazoa > Mollusca > Cephalopoda > Sepiida > Sepiidae > Ascarosepion > Ascarosepion bandense. The sequence goes on from JBBBDQ010001026.1 coordinate 7,955,449, forward strand.
ATTTACTTTGGAAATATCTGGTGATCCAAATACGTGAATTCAAACATACTTTGGCATCTAATTCCCAATCATTTACTTTTGAAATATCTGCTGATCCATATACGTGAATTCGAACATGTTACTATATATTGTCATCTCATTCCCAATGATTTACTTTTAAAATACCTGGTGATCCATATACGTGAATTCAAACATGTTACTATATATTGTCATCTCATTCCCAATGATTTACTTTTGAAATATCTGCTGATCCATATACGTGAATTCAAACATTCTACTATATATTGGCATCTAATTCCCATTCATTTACTTTTGAAATATCTGCTGATCCATATACGTGAATTCAAACATGCTACTACATATTGGAATCTAATTCCCAATCATTTACTTTTAAAATATCTGGTGATCCATATACGGGAATTCAAATATGCTACTATATATTGAAATCTAATTCCCAATCATTTACTTTTGAAATATCTGGTGATCCATATACGGGAATTCAAACATGCTTCTATATATTAGTATCTAATTCCTAATCATTTACTTTTGAAATATCTGCTGATCCATATACGTGAATTCAAACATGGTACTATATTTAGGCATCTAATTCCCAATCATTTACTTTTGAAATATCTGGTGATCCATATTCGTGTATTCAAACATGTTACTATATTTTGGCATCAAATTCCCAGTTATTTACTTTTGAAATAGCTGGTGATCCACATACGGGAATTCAAACATGTTACTATATATTGAAATCTAATTCCCAATCATTTACTTTTGAAATATCTGCTGATCCATATTTGTGTATTCAAACATGCTACTATATATTGGTATCTAATTCCCAATTATTTGCTTTTGAAATAGATGGTGATCCATATTCGTGAATTCAAACATGTTACTATATATTGGCGTCTAATTCCCAATTATTTACTTTTGAAATATCTGGTGATCCAAATACCTGAATTCAAACATGCTACTATATACTGGCATCTAATTCCCAATCATTTACTTTTGAAATATCTGCTGATCGATGTACGTGAATTCAAACATGCTATTATATTTTGGCATCTGATTCCCAATTATTTACTTTTGAAATATCTGTTGATCCATATACGTGAATTCAAACATGTTACTATATATTGTCATCTCATTCCCAATGATTTACTTTTGAAATATCTGCTGATCCATATACGTGAATTCAAATATTCTACTATATATTGGCATCTAATTCCCATTCATTTACTTTTCAAATATCTAGTGATCCATATTCGTGTATTCAAACATGCTACTATATTTTGGCATCTAATTCCCAATCATTTACTTTTGAATATCTAAATGCAACAGTGACATCTACAAAAGCAGTTCTTTTTTCTCAGATTTCTCGCATTTGGATCTTCCTTCCGTTTACTTTCTTCCCTGATAAATTCAATATTTAAGATATAAATGCAATATCAATCGTTAGTTTCTTGAACCCCATTCATCTTTTGTTATGTCCTCAATCCTCCTTATATTCAAACTTCTCTTTCACTATCTGTCCCTGTGAACTCGTGGCATCTCAGCATTATTTGGGGTGAAATGATTATATATGATACGGACTAATTTGACAAAATTTGCTGCTTAACTGTGCAGAGCCATGCCGATTTTGAAGGCAATCTTCAAAGTTAGCATGTTTTGCTAAGTTAAGTGACAAATTTCTCCATATTGATCCTATCAAGGATCTATCGCTGTCTCGATATCTCGCGCTTTACGACAAAAAATTAACTTGCAAAATATACTTTTATTAGTTAACCATTAAAAAACAACCTTGGCACTAAAATCATCACAACGCAATATATATATATATATATATATATATATATATATATATATATATATATATATATATATATATTGTTTAATACTTAGTTTTTGGTCACAATAGTGTTAGACCAGTACACATTTTGTATTAAAAATTGTTCGATAGAATTATATTGTAGAACTTTTGAATATTTTCCATTTTTAAAAACAATATAAAACTGGCTAACCACGTCTGGAAATTGAAATCAAAATATGGACAAGACCCAGACATAACGTAGAGCACTGTAAAAACAGCCAAGTCTTACAACGGCAGACAAATATGTAGACTGTGCCAAAAAGAAAAATTAACTAGGATATTCCCCAATAAAGACGAACTGTGAAGTGAAAGAACAGAAATTATGACTAAATTCATGCACACTAAGAAATACCTCTTAGGTTCATGCGAATATGGATGAAAACGTCATAATCCGTTTTAATTTAAATATTGTGCGTTCATAAATCCCTTGCCACGTGAACGTTCAAATAAAACACCGTTACAAGAGCGTTCTTAACAAGAAAAACGGTAAACGGTAAAATCAGTTATTAAAACTCACCTTAAGACACCACACATGGTAGAAACCTGGGTAGCGAAATAACACTTTTAAAAATGTAATATATATATATATATATATATATATATATATATATATATATATATATATATATAACAGAAATAGGGGTTGTTACAAAGAGAGGAATGAGTATAGAAGGAAAAAGTGCGAGAAGTCGTGAAAGTTTTGTTTAATGTGTACATTTATTGTTGTTAAAATTATTGATACTACTTGTTTTTTGCATGATATATTACATATCCACAACGGTATTTCTGTCGCTACACGTGTTTCGAGTTTAAAGTTGACTCTCTTCAGGCAAATAACTTGTCATATTATATAACAAGATCAGTTATGGAAATTTTTTTCTTTTATATGTATATACAGAGTGTCCATAAAGTTCGTGTACACCTTAAGAAATTGTAACTTTATTTGTATTTGCGATAGAAATAATTTGTAAAAAAGATTAGAAAGATTAGAAAGAAATAAATCTATATTTTTTAAGCTTTTATTTCAATTTTATTTGAGTTTCTAATTGTCCTTCATTATTAGCAATACAAAGGGTAATACGATTTTGCAGTTCACGGAAAACATTTGCCAACTGATTTACAGTAATGCCTGAAATCACATTAGTTATTTTAGCTTTCAAATCTTCTAATGAACTAGGTTTGCTTGCATACACAATTTTTTCACATGACCCCATAGAAAAAAATCTAATGGAGCCAAATCTGGCGAAAGTGTAAGCCAATAAAATGGTCCACCCTCTCCGATCCGATGTTAGGAAATTTCTGATTTAGAAACTGTCTAACACTCAGAGCAAAGTGACAAGGAGCTCCATCTTGTTGAAACACTGTATTATCTTTCAAGTTTAATTGTTCAAGGTGCGAATAAAGTAATTCTGCTGCATATACTAAACTATCGCCCGGTTCACACTCCACCCATGTCTATTGAACAGGTGAAGAGGCTCATCCCTTGTTTCCTGTTTAGGATGCGATTTCCGGTTTTCTCTTTTCCAATCTTTTCACTATCTTTTTTAATTTATTTTTTATTTTTTTATTTTTTTTTCCAATTGGAGTAGATAGACTAAACTATCGCCCGGTTCACACTCCACCCACAACTATTGAACAGGTGAAGAGTCTCATCCCTTGTTCCCTGTTTAGGATGTGGTTTCCGGCTTTCTCTTTTCCAGTCTTTTCACTCTTTTCTTTTTCAATTGGAGTAGATAGACTAAACTATCGCCCGGTTCACACTCCACCCACAACTATTGAACAGGTTAAGAGTCTCATCCCTTGTTCCCTGTTTAGGATGTGGTTTCCGGCTTTCTCTTTTCCAATCTCTTCAATCTTTTCTTTTTCAATTGGAGTAGATAGACTAAACTATCGCCCGGTTCACACTCCACCCACGTCTATTGAACAGGTGAAGAGTCTCATCCCTTGTTCCCTGTTTAGGATGTGGTTTCCGGCTTTCTCTTTTCCAATCTTTTCACTGTTTTCTTTTTCAATTGGAGTAGATAGACTAAAATATCGCCCGGTTCACCTCCACCCAAGTCTACTGAACAGGTGCAGAGGATCATCCCTTGTTTCCTGTTTAGGATGTGGTTTCCGGCTTTCTCTTTTCCAATCTTTTCACTGTTTTCTTTTTCAATTGGAGTAGATAGACTAAACTATCGCCCGGTCCACACTCCACCCACGTCTATTGAACAGATGAAGAGGCTCATCCCTTGTTCCCTGTTTAGGATGTGGTTTCCGTCTTTCTCTTTTCCAATTTTTTACTCTGACGTAGCCCCCTGCGCCTCAGTGGCGTTATCGCCTTGCCCGGGGTGATATTATTTTTTAAAAATAATCTAAATAGCTGCACACCGACTTTATGGACACCCTATATGAATATATATATATATATATATGAGTAGAAAATCCCTTGGGAATATTAGGTACTATAAGCTAGGGTGTACGTATGATGTAATAGATAATGAGTCGGAATTGTAGATCAGGGAGTCGAATTTCTATTCTGTTCGGCTTTGGTATATTTACTTTTACGCAAATAGCATTGAGAAATGCAGAAATCTATGACAATCAGGGGTTAATTATTTGTAGAGTTGTGGTGCTGTGTATGTCAGCTCGGAACGAAAAATCGGAGAGTCGAGTTCGAATTTCATTGCTATCACT